>SNVD02013979.1:0-600000 GCA_013180625.2 Boswellia sacra | reverse complement strand
AGAAGTACCACTCATTCTCTCCATACGACTTCCAGTTCTCTAAATTGAATTTCATAATAAATCAGAGTCATCACACCAATTATATATTAAACTTTGTACATAAATCAATTCAAGATTCATACTTTAAATTCTTAGTTGGACCGAAGTAACAAGTATATATAGGCATGCAGAGGCATATGTAACTTCACTATGTATACATATCCTGGCATATAAACCACATTATCCATTAAAACTATAACCAAAAAAGAATCTTTCTTTTTTTCTTTGTTAATATCTTGCGTGAACAAAAAGCAAAGAAGCAATAAAACAGTAAAGAAAATGAAAAGTGGGTGATTTTATAAAAACCTGAAAGTGTCTGAGGGTTGAACTTATACAACTCAACTTCTTTAATCCTGTTGCGTGGTAAAGGCTCATTCATTATCTTCCTTTTCAGGTAAAACACCACCAGCTCTTCATCGTAGGGCCTGAACCGGAACCCTGGTGGGAATGAATCGAAATAAGCTTCTTCATCACCACCCTTCAAAGATTCACTATCATCACCATCAATATTAATACTATTATTATTATTATTTCTACTTTCGTTTCCTCCACCAGGCTTCTTCTCCTCTTGCTGCTCCTTCATTGAAAGCACTCAATATTGAACAATTAGTTACCGGGCAAGCTCAGCTCGACGTGAGGTCAACCAAATCATTAAATTATAAGAAGAGAGATATAGGGTTAGTTTTGAAAGGATATCCGGGTTTTGCTTGGCTGTTTATATTATGATTTAAAAAAAAAAATAAATTTATTTTAACTATCACAATCATTTGCCGATTTCTTCGAAAATGATATTTCCTGCTTACCGAACTTCGTACGGAAAATTTATCGTTTCGCCATTTCAGCAATCTGGGTCCCACTTTTTTACTTCATCCCCACCAATCTGATTTCATTAAAAAGTTTGATTAGGATCATCACATTTTATGATAATAATAATAAATAATCCTATTAACCTCCCTTGACGGTTTCTTGGGATATCACATTCAAAATTTGAGAAATGTTCGTAGGATATACAAAGGGTTATGATAAGATTGTAGAGTTTTTACATATGTGACATCTTATAATTAAAATTAAGATCTAGAATAAAAGAGTGACTTGCTCTATATATTATAAATAATTAAGTTTAGTATTAATTTTGTAAATATGATAAGATTTTATTGTATAAACTTTTAAATATGAACTATTTTATTTACAAAAAATAATTTTACTCTGTAATTCTCTTACCTATAAAGTAGTTAAAAAGGATGAGTCAAAATTTTTTCATAAGTGGTAATTAAATTACCTATCTAAACTATTTATTCGATAAGGTTAGATGTCTGTGTATATATGGCTCAAATTAAGTACTGTAGAGATGTGATAAATTTGATACACTATACAAAATTATATATGAAATGTGTTTGTATCAACCTATTGGTTGAATCTATATTTGAGAAAATAATATAATGGTCAATTCCACATACCTCCCTTGAGGTTTTCCGAAATCTAACATGACTTTTTCTGGTTCTGAAAATCTCACATAACTCCCCTCTCCATTAAGAACCATTATATTCTCAATTGAACTACAAATAAACTTGAACTAATTAAATAATGCATTGTTCTAAAGATGATGAAAAACCTTTTAATTATGCTGTAGGTCGGTGTATCCTGTAACATTGGTGGCTTAAATATCTAGATATTACAACTAATTGAAGTATTTTGAAAAGTGGTGAATTAAGCTAAAAATGTTTTACAAAATAATAAAATAAAATATTCAACCAATAACATCAAAATATTCTTTGAAATATCCTTCCCACTTAATTACATTAAATTTAAGGGCCAAAATACATTACGGCTTAGGGTTATTTTACTGATAATTTATTTTTTTATTACTGATTTTTTTTATATTGCTTTATACTTCAAAATAATCAATTTTGACTCTTAATGGAAATGAAATTATTAAAATTTAACGATTACTAAAAGGGAAGTGTAATTATTATTTTAACATCTTAATAAATAAAATTTTAAGTTAAAAGATACATATACTTCTATCTATATGTTTATTTTGTACCAGGTTAGTTATTCATATCTTCTTAAGCAAGAATCCCCTTATTATATCATAATATATCACTTGTATTATAAATATAGATATTGTGTGTGTGTGTGTGTGTGTTAAATATGACAGTTCACTGATCGATTCAATCCCAAAAAAGTGGATAATATTTAAAAAGAAATACTAAATTTACGGAAAATCATCCTTATTATAATTAATTTAAAATTATATGTATCATTTTCTTCCAATACATCTTACACCTAAAAAGACTATAAATCCACGTATATAAAATTTTCATTTTATTATTGCTATTGTTATTATTATGGTTTTGTAATTACCAATAGAAATTGATGGCCAGATTTGGGCCTTTGGTGGCCCAATGTCAACTTTACAAGTTTCAATTTCGAACATCTTCTTATTGTTAATGCTGCTTCTTGTCATTAAAATAAATAATCCTAAACCGAATAATTTGTTCATTTCTATCCCTTTTTTTTTCGCCTCCAGATTTTGGGATAATTTAAATTAAAAAACATATATTATAATTGCTTACCTTGTGTTTTAAGTATTTTATTCGTATCTATTTAAAAAATTTAACTGAGAACAAGTTTTTGATGAAAATTCTGTTTCTGTATATAATTGAGCTATTTCTGGAAGAAATATGAGGCACGTTTTCTGTGAAACATGTCTCTCTTTCTCTTTCATATATGTACATTTACTTTTGTTAAAAACATTCAAGCCCATCATTATTATACTTAATGTTGCCATTGAGCACATTGAGCACTTATCTACATTTTAACATCGCAGTCTCTCTCTTTTCTTATATATATCATTTTCAATTTCTTTCTAATATTGCTTCTGGGAAGAAGAATTATTAGGTGATTTTAAATTTAGAGTTCAATAATGCCTATAACATATACCACTATCATCACAAAACTACTTGGCTAATTAAAATAATCTTGCTCCTTAGTACCACATGACGAATCAAATATAATAAGTTGGCCAAATATTCATGTTCCAATTAAACTAACAAAAGGAGCTAATCATCCAAGTTTTAGGCATGACTCAAGTTAGATATATTTTAATGAAATATACAGATAGAGCACATATAGTTTATTTATGTAGTCTATGCCTCTTGCATTTTAACTTATCCCATATTTTATCAGTCCCTATGTTCAAATTCGCATATATTTTTGTATAACAAAAATTATTAAGAAATAAAAATATTATACTTGGTGTAAAGGCTACAGACTTTAAACTTTAAGGCGAGTTAATTAGTTCCCAGAATAAATACGAAAATAACCAAATTCAGGGTAACCCCTAAATATTTTTAATTGCTTCGTCAATTCATGGGTTGACGGGTGCGCACCTGTTTGTTCTTTCAAACTAGTAAGCGTGCACTCGTCAACTCTAGTCGACCCATCAAAAACATTTTTACATGTTTTTCAGTCAATTTGGTTAAGAAATTAATATATATATATATATATATATATATACACACATTTTAAAATAGTCCTTTTATTTTAGTTATTTCATATTAATTTAATAATTCTCTTAACAAACTTGTATTTAATTTAGGATAAAAAATATTAAGATTTACAATCACATTATTACTTTGATATTACGAGTTGACTTATGTAACATTTTATGAATATTTTAAGTTAAATCATTTTTGTCTTATAAACTAATGAAATGTGTGAAAATATACTATATTTAAGTGTGGCTTACTAAAATGAACTAATTTCTAAAAATTTTGATGTCATGACTTTCGCAACAATCCGACAGAACGTGCTTGATACTAACACTGGTAGTTCAAGAACTGAGACAAAATCATGGCATTCTATTTATTAAAAAAAAAATCCCTATTTAAGGTCATTTTTTAAAGTTCCTGTTATGGCCATAATAGTATTGGGCCTAATTGTCTCTAACACAGTAAGCCCATTACTGTGGTCCATTATTTGGGCCCATTATCTGGGCCTATTATCTGGGTCCCACAATGACCCAGCCCAGCTCAATTATTTATGATACGGTAAGCTCATTACCGTATCCCATTACATGGGCCCATTACAGTAAACCCATTACTGTATCCCATTATCTGGGCCCATTACAGTAAGCCCATTACTGTATCCCATTAGCTGGGCCTATTACAGTAAGCCCATTACTGTATCCTACTATTCGGGCCCATACGGTAAGCCCATTACCGTATCTCATTACATGGGCCCATTACAGTAAGCCCATTACTGTAGCCCATCGTCTGGGCCTATTATCTGGGTTCCACAATGGCCCATTCCGACTCCTATATAAACCCTCCGGAACGTTGCTCAAGGTAATTTTTTACATGTTGACAAATGCACATTTTCTCTGAACTCTTTATCTCTCTACAATTCCTTTAGTTTGAGAGCTTCTCTCTCTAGGAATTTCTCCCAGAGAATTCCGGAGTGCCAGATACTGACTTGAGCGTCGGAGGGTCACCGCCGGCACTAGCGCCGGCACCCCTGACCGTTTCTCTGTGCTCGCAGGACCGTACCCGTCGCACGACCCGAGCTCCGACCCGCTCCCCCGGCCGCGGGTGTGCTCCCGCGGACTCTCGATACAGTCCCCCAGCAATTTTTTTTTTTTTTTTTTACTCACCTCTTCCTTCCCTCAGTAGACTTGGTTTGATGACTAACGACCCCTCTTTGACTGTGCAGATGGCTAGAGTCAAAACCACTGTAAGGTTGATACGGGGGGAACCGAGTCATCAAACCCAGTCTTCCAGGGACAAGGATCCGGCGACCAACCGTAAAGAAGTTAACGAATTTTATCAAAACTTCTTGGGTCCGGATCGGGAGTTGGGACAAAATTCTGTCAACCATGAGGTGGTAAACACTGAAGGGGACAGCGACTGGTCGTCCTCTGCTACCTCGGATAGCGAACCGGAGGCCGAAAAGTGGTGGGAGGCGGACCATATTGATAACCAGCTTCCAGAAGACCGATTAAAGACATATAGAGCCCATTTCCTTATCCCCGCTTCAGTCATCCTGTTTCTTCCAAGGAAGGGTGATCGGTGGAGTAAGCCACCCCGCGGTGTCATTGGTCTAAGCTTAGAGCTATTGAGAGCTGGTCTCCGGGTGCCTTTTGATAACTACGTTCGCCGTATACTCGATGCTATGGGCATCGCTCCTTCCCAACTGTCGGCCAATGGGTGGAGGCTTCTGATAGCTTTTCAAAGTTTATTCAGAAGTGCCGGCCTTGGTGACCCTACCACCAATCATGTTAAGCACATATTTGCCATTCACCCGCCGAATGGAGAGAAGACGGGTTACTATTATATATCCCAGCGAGGGAAGACGGATGACCCCAACCGCCTTTTTGGCATTCCTTCCCATGTGAAAGAATGGAAGTTTAAGCAATTCTGGTGTGGTGGCGGTTGGAAGTATCAGGAAGGTGCTCGTCCAAAGGGGGAGAAGTTGAAGATTAGGAGGCATTTTGGTGTTTGTGGTACCATATTATAATGGCTCCTTATCTGACTTTGTTATGACCACTCTTGATCGACTGACATTATTTTCTGTTTTTGTTGCAGCTTCTTGGACCAAGCGTCCGCTGTTGTCTCAAAAAGAGAGGGACGACTTGCAAGTGGTGCTCAAGCTACCCGTGGATGCGAAGAACGTGAATAACCTCACTGATCGGGAGCAGTTGGCCCGTCTTGGCTTATCACCTCCCATTCCTCCGGAAGGTAAGCTGGGTCATTACTTTTCGATCTTATTTCATCAAACATGTACTTGCAGTCTTACCAATTTTATTTTCGTGCAGGACTATTCCCATTACATCCTACCAAGAAGCGGTTTGCTCAACTCGTAGCCAAGATGCCACTTAAGCCTTTCACTCATGACAAACCTAGTTCATCCCAGAAAAAGCGGAGTGGCAGTCCTCCAATTCTCAGACCTCCGAAGAGGAGAGCTAGTAGTCACAAGGAGGCTCCCGTACGGAAGCCAGTTCCTGAAAGGTCTGCCTCCGTTCAGCCTGCGGGTAAAGTGGCAACCTCCCAGCCTACTGGGAGCCGTTTACCTTTAGCCACTCAGCTACCCAAGCGCTTTACTTTTGACAGTACGGGCTTTCAGGGCGGCTCAACATGTGGAGACTACCTTCAGGAGTTGTCTCAAAATGCTGCACGCCTCATGCCTACCAATGTCTTTCCAGGAGACGTAAGACTCTCATACTTTGATGCGATCGCCGTCGGGATGGGCATCATCCTTCAGGTTAGGCTTCATTGAAACCCTCTCTTCCTTTTTCTTTATACTTTGACAGTCATGCCTTAACTCCTTCCCTCTCCTTGCCTTCCTTTCTGTAGGCGACAGGACCCTTGGCTCAAGGGGAGTCTACCAATACCAACCTCCTCAAGGAAGTAAACCTTCTCACTTCCGAGGTTGACGACTGGAAGGCAAAGCATCTAGTCTGCCTTGACAACTTAACCGAGACGGAAAGTAGAATGGCAGAGATGAAGGAACAGATTGGTAGGCTGAAGGCTGACTTGTCCGAGGCCAAGAAGGAGGTAGCTATCCAGCGTAAAAGGGCCAATGATTTTAGCCAAGAACTTCGAGAGAGAGCTACTGCTGAGCAGGGTAGGATAGGCAAAGCAGTGGCTCGCTTCCGTAGGGGTCGCATCTACCAGCAAGCTATGGAACGCTCCTACATTGAGGGAGTCAATGGGGTGCGTAGATGGTTCCATGACCGCCATCCAGAGATTGATCAGTCACCCATAGCTGAGGAGTTAAACTTGGTGGAAGAGCCTATCCCTACAGCAAACCCCGATCCCGAGCAATTCCGTCGCCTCACCCTTAAAGATGAGGATTATGAGTCGACATTGGACACAGCAGCTTGGGAGGCCAAGCAAGGTGACTCTACCTCACCGTCTTCAGACGAAGAAGGAGGTGATGAGGCCACTTCTTAGGGATAATTGGAATTCTTCCAAGTAGGTAGATGCTTATTCATAGGAATAACCATATCACGGCTGCTCTCCAGGCCTTGATTTTACCTTTTACTGTCTTTACTTTCGATTCAATGTACTAGTTGAGGATGTGTGGCATCCCTCAACCAATTTTCAAATAATAAGAACACTAAATTTTTTTTTTTCTCTGGCGTTGTATTCCTTTACTTGTTCCATCTCATTGCAATTTGGTTATACGTGTGCTTTAAGGAGGTGCAGTCACAAGAATTCTGAATAATCTGAGCACTTTATTAATAACCTCTTTATTGGTCTCCCTATGGGAGTTGTTACACATGCATAAGCTCCTGGGCGGAGTCACTGCATATAGAGAGAGGTTACAAGTAATATTTCTTTGAGTGCTCGAGATTCCACGGACGAGGGAGCAACCTCCATCCGAGGTGACCAATCCGTAAGTGCCTAGTCGGGCGACTGCTTTGACTCGATGACAACCCTCTTAGTTAAGCCATACTGCTTCGTCAATGGGTTCTCGAGTATTTTGTGGCACTTGACCGTCTAGTTTATGACCACGGGAGGTTCTCCTCGGATTGTTAACAACTTATGTGCCTTCTCTTTAAAGGCCATATTGTAGCACTCTCGGGAGGCTCGCTGTTCACCCCTAACTTCTCCTACGCCAACCGGTGTTGGAAATTTTAGGACATGATGATAAACACCCATCACGGCCTTGAAGTCATAGAGTGACGGCCGACCAAGGATGGCATTATACACTCCCGGATGGTCTACCACGAGAAAGTTTACCATCCTGGTTGTTTGCAGGGAACCTTCTCCCAAGGTCACTGGTAATGGAATCATTCCTTCAGGAATGACCTTTCCTCCAGTGAATCCTATCAGGGAAGTCTGGATGCCTCTCATATCTTTGCGGTTAAGACCCAACCGATCAAATGTATCCAGTGTCAGTATGTCAGCCGAGCTTCCGTTGTCAATCAACACTCTTCGTACCCTTTTGTTGGCCACTATCACTGTGAGGACCAAGGCATCACAATGTGGGTGATGGATGCCCTGCGCATCTTGCGATGAGAAGGAGATAATGTCATGACCTCCTATATTGGTGGAAGAGGCTGTCAGGTTGACCTCGTGGTGAGTGAGGTCGTTTCTAGCTTGCCTGACCAGATGCCTTCGGGCTTGGGAGCTCGAACCGGCCACTACTCCTCCAAAGATTGTGGCTACTTCTTCCAACGGCTCCTTCCCTTTGTCATTTTTGTTGGATGACTCAGGGGGCCGATAAATATATTCCTGCAGCTGGCCATCCTTGATGAGACTCTCGATCTGTCTCCTCAATTCGAAGCAGTCGGCAGTATTATGACCATGGGCCTGGTGAAAGTGACAATACTTTCTCTTATCCCTTGCTTTTGGATTTGTCCGTAAGGGAGCAGGTTCTTTCAGGAGGCCTTTATCCTTGATTTCCTTAAGGATATCCTGCTGTGGCATGGTAAGCAACGTAAATGTACGGTGCTCCTCCTGAGGTTGATCATGATGCTCTTGACGGGGTCGGTTGGATGACCCTTGTAACAGGAAGTGATCATTTCGGATTGTGTTACGTGCAGAGTGTCGGTCCGAAACTGATTTACGATTTTTATCATGAGGCGTTCCTCTATGATTATCGTACGGTCTTCTATCTGTACGCGAGGAATTGGGCACCACCGGAGTTTGCCCAGGGTAATTGGCCTGAAAGATTTCCTCTGCATCAGCATGGCTAGAAACCCTTGTTAATGCTTCTTGGTACGTACATGGGAGGTTGACGGAGAATTCCCATGCTAGAGGGAGCTCCCCCCTGATTCCTTGAACCAAGCCTTGCATGGCGTAACCATCATGAAATAGGTCAACTCGTGAAACCTCCCGCTGATATCTATTCAAGAACGCACGAAGGGTTTCATTGCGACCCTGCTTGATTGAAAGAAGGCTCTGCGCTGGTCGACTCCGCGTTTTCATATTGTTGAAATGTGTGAGAAAACTGCGGGCAAGTTCATCAAAGCTGGAGATGGATGCAGCTGGTAGCCTTCTATACCATTGCCTAGCTGATCCTCCAAGGGTGAGGGAAAAGGTTCTACACATGATTCCCCTGAGACCCCTTGTATTTCCATATGCGAAACAAAAGAGTCTAAATGCTCTCTGGGGTCTGTCGTCCCTTGATAAGGCTCAAGTTGCGGCATCCGGAATCCATGTGGATATCTCTCCCTTAGAATATCCTCAGCAAATGGTGATTCCCATTGTGGACGACCATCTTCTTCACCTCCTGAACGTTTAATCAGCTTCTCCAGCTTATGGATTTTTTCATCCATTTCTCGTTTGAACTCCGCATAATGATTGTCTGATGTCCCCTCCTCTGAGACAGGCATTGAGGAATCATCTGGGCGATGATTTTTAACTCTGGAAGGTGGACTGGGGCGATTTCTTTTTAACCGATAATTACCCCCTGGAACGTAAGGGCCATGATAAGAATAAGCGGGCTGGTCAACATGACTTCCCCTTGGTACATGTTCAACACTCGTATGGTGCCTCTTGTTCAGGGAGTGTCGAAGGTCCACTGCTGCTAGCTGTTGTTCAGATACAATGTGTGAGGGAGGGGGAATCTGTGGGCGACCATACCCCCCTTGAACAACAGGATGGGGAGGATTTGGTTTAATTTCCTGATGGCGAGGCAATCCCGTAGTCTGGGCGACTAAATCAGGACGTCTACCAACATCTGTCTGGTCATTCGGTTCTACCATGGCACTCATTGGGTTATTCCTAGCGGTGTACGCAGCCTGTTGAGCATTTTGTCCAAATGCTTGGCTAAACACAGTCACCATACGGTTCATCTGTTCACTGAAATTCCGCATGGTATGTTCCATGGCAGTTAATCGATTCGCCTTACCCCTCTTCGTCTTCTCAGTGGAAGCCGGGGTTGCCTGAGGTTAGGCCCTACCCCAGAGGATATAACTAACGCCCTCCCTGTATCGACTACCCTTCGGCGTCGGGGAGGCGCTTCCACCTCAATTTCTTCATCAACCTCTAAGGAGGTCGAGTGTTGAGATTCGTGACTCATGATGTTTTTGAGTATGTTAGGATGAGAGCAACAACTAAAGAGGCTTAGATTGTCGTTTCCCACAGACGGCGCCAACTGTTGATGCACGGTTTCCGGACGGCCGGGGGAGCGGGTCGGAGCTCGGGTCGTGCGACGGGTCCGGTCCTGCGAGCACAGAGAAACGGTCAGGGGTTCCGGCGGTGGTGCCGGCGGTGACCCTCCGACGCTCAAGTCAGTATCCGGCACTCCAGAATTTTCTGAGAGAAATTCCTAGAGAGAGAAGCTCTCAAAAATAGAGGAATTGTGGACTGTGTAAACCTCAGGTTGTAGCCTGCAGGCACAACCTTTAGGACATGGTGCAATGAGAGTCGAACCTTAGATCTAATGCTTTTTAGACACTTGAAGTCTAGGACCAAGTGACTTTACCAGTAGGTCAACCCCTTGAGGAGCGTTCCATAGCTTGCTGGTAGATGCGACCCCTACGGAAGCGAGCCACTGCTTTGCCTATCCTACCCTGCTCAGCAGTAGCTCTCTCTCGAAGTTCTTGGCTAAAATCATTGGCCCTTTTACGCTGGATAGCTGCCTCCTTCTTGGCCTCGGACAAGTCAGCCTTCAGCCTACCAATCTGTTCCTTCATCTCTGCCATTCTACTTTCCGTCTCGGTTAAGTTGTCAAGGCAGACTAGATGCTTCGCCTTCCAGTCGTCAACCTCGGAAGTGAGAAGGTTTACTTCCTTGAGGAGGTTGGTATTGGTAGACTCCCCTTGAGCCAAGGGTCCTGTCGCCTACAGAAAGGAAGGCAAGGAGAGGGAAGGAGTTAAGGCATGACTGTCAAAGTATAAAGAAAAAAGGAAGAGAGGGTTTCAATGAAGCCTAACCTGAAGGATGATGCCCATCCCGACGGCGATCGCATCAAAGTATGAGAGTCTTACGTCTCCTGGAAAGACATTGGTAGGCATGAGGCGTGCAGCATTTTGAGACAACTCCTGAAGGTAGTCTCCACATGTTGAGCCGCCCTGAAAGCCCGTACTGTCAAAAGTAAAGCGCTTGGGTAGCTGAGTGGCTGAAGGTAAACGGCTCCCAGTAGGCTGGGAGGTTGCCACTTCACCCGCAGGCTGAACGGAGGCAGACCTTTCAGGAACTGGCTTCCGTACGGGAGCCTCCTTGTGACTACTAGCTCTCCTCTTCGGAGGTCTGAGAATTGGAGGACTGCCACTCCGCTTTTTCTGGGATGAACTAGGTTTGTCATGAGTGAAAGGCTTAAGTGGCATCTTGGCTACGAGTTGAGCAAACCGCTTCTTGGTAGGATGTAATGGGAATAGTCCTGCACGAAAATAAAATTGGTAAGACTGCAAGTACATGTTTGATGAATAAGATCGAAAAGTAATGACCCAGCTTACCTTCCGGAGGAATGGGAGGTGATAAGCCAAGACGGGCCAATTGCTCCCGATCAGTGAGGTTATTCACGTTCTTCGCATCCACGGGTAGCTTGAGCACCACTTGCAAGTCGTCCCTCTCTTTTTGAGACAACAGCGGACGCTTGGTCCAAGAAGCTGCAACAAAAACAGAAAATAATGTCAGTCGATCAAGAGTGGTCATAACAAAGTCAGATAAGGAGCCATTATAATATGGTACCACAAACACCAAAATGCCTCCTAATCTTCAACTTCTCCCCCTTTGGACGAGCACCTTCCTGATACTTCCAACCGCCACCACACCAGAATTGCTTAACTTCCATTCTTTCACATGGGAAGGAATGCCAAAAAGGCGGTTGGGGTCATCCGTCTTCCCTCGCTGGGATATATAATAGTAACCCGTCTTCTCTCCATTCGGCGGGTGAATGGCAAATATGTGCTTAACATGATTGGTGGTAGGGTCGCCAAGGCCGGCACTTCTGAATAAACTTTGAAAAGCTATCAGAAGCCTCCACCCATTGGCCGACAGTTGGGAAGGAGCGATGCCCATAGCATCGAGTATACGGCGAACGTAGTTATCAAAAGGCACCCGGAGACCAGCTCTCAATAGCTCTAAGCTTAGACCAATGACACCGCGGGGTGGCTTACTCCACCGATCACCCTTCCTTGGAAGAAACAGGATGACTGAAGCGGGGATAAGGAAATGGGCTCTATATGTCTTTAATCGGTCTTCTGGAAGCTGGTTATCAATATGGTCCGCCTCCCACCACTTTTCGGCCTCCGGTTCGCTATCCGAGGTAGCAGAGGACGACCAGTCGCTGTCCCCTTCAGTGTCTACCACCTCATGGTTGACAGAATTTTGTCCCAACTCCCGATCCGGACCCAAGAAGTTTTGATAAAAGTCGTTAACTTCTTTACGGTTGGTCGCCGGATCCTTGTCCCTGGAAGACTGGGTTTGATGACTCGGTTCCCCCCGTATCAACCTTACAGTGGTTTTGACTCTAGCCATCTGCACAGTCAAAGAGGGGTCGTTAGTCATCAAACCAAGTCTACTGAGGGAAGGAAGAGGTGAGTAAAAAAAAAAAAAATCTGCTGGGGGACTGTATCGAGAGTCCGCGGGAGCACACCCGCGGAGGATAAAGTATTCAAAGTTAGAATGTCCGCGGAAGCACACCCGCGGAAGAAAAAATATATTGAAACTTGAAAGTCCGCGGAAGCACGCCCGCGGAGGAAAGTTTATTCAAGTTTGAAAGTCCGCGGAAGCACACCCGCGGAGGAAAAATTATCAAAGCTTGAAAGTCCGCGGAAGCACACCCGCAGACCCGCGGAAGTACGCCTGCGGAAGAAAAATTATTCAAGTCTGAAAAATCCGCGGGATCACGCCCGCGGATCCGCGGAAACACCCCCGCGGAGAAAAAATTATTTAAGTTTAAAAGTCCGCGAAAACACCCCCGCGGAGGAAAAATTATTTAAGTTTAAAAATCCGCGGAAACACCTCCGCGGAGAAAAAATTATTTAAGTTTAAAAATCCGCGGAAACACCCCCGCGGAGAAAAAATTATTTAGGTTTAAAAATTCGCGGAAACACCCCCGCGGAGGAAAAAATATTATAGTTTGAAAGTCCGCGGAAACACCCCCGCGGAGGAAAAATTATTTAAGTTTAAAAATTCGCGGAAACACCCCCGCGGAGAAAAAATTATTTAAGTTTAAAAATTCGCGGAAACACCCCCGCGG
Organism: Boswellia sacra; assembly: GCA_013180625.2. Classification (NCBI taxonomy): domain Eukaryota; kingdom Viridiplantae; phylum Streptophyta; class Magnoliopsida; order Sapindales; family Burseraceae; genus Boswellia; species Boswellia sacra. The sequence goes on along the minus strand of SNVD02013979.1, from coordinate 586,803 downwards.
AGGAAAAATTATTTAAGTTTGAAAATTCGCAGAAAACCCCCTGCGGGAAAAAATTATTTAAGTTTGAAAAATTTTCAGAAACACCCCCGCGGAGAAATAATTTTTGAAGTTTGAAAATTCGCAGGAACACCCCCGCGAAATAAAATGAAGTTTCGAAATTTTCACAAACACCCCCGCGATTTTAAGTAAAAGTTTTAAAATTTTACACCAGCACCCCCGAAGTTATATAATGAAAATTTCGAAATTTGCTAATATGCCCCCGTACTTATTCAAATTTCCTGCATGAAGTCCTTGCAAATTCGCGTAAACCTGCATGACGCAGGCAGCAAGGCCAGCGCCCAGCGCTCGCGCGAGCAGCGCCCAGCGCACGCGCAATCGCCCAGCGGCCCAGGCAGCACGCCTAGGCAGCGCGCCCAGGCAGTGCGCCCAGGCAGCGCGCCCATGCTGCGCGCCCGGGCAGCAGCCCATGGGGCCTCACCTGCTCGCCCAGCACGCACAGGCCCTCGCCCGCTCGCCCCGCGCGCACAGTCCCTCTCCCGCTCCCGCTCGCCCCGCGCGCACAGGCCCTCGCCCGCTCGCCCCGCGCGCACAGGCTCTCGCCTGCTCGCCCAGCGCGCACAGGCCCTCGCCCGCTCGCCCCGCGCGCACAGGCCCTCGCCTGCTCGCCCCGCGCGCACAGGCTCTCGCCCGCTCGCCCAGCGCGCCCATGCAGCGCGCCCAGGCAGTGCGCCCAGGCAGCGCGCCCATGCTGCGCGCCCAGGCAGCACGCCTAGGCAGCGCGCCCATGCTGCGCACCCGGGCAGCATGCCCAGCGTGCCCATGCTGCGCGCCCATGCTGCGCGCCCGGGCAGCACGCCTAGCGTGCCCATGCTGCGCGCCCAGGGACTCCACCACGTCCAAAAACTCATTCATATTTCTTTTTCTTTCACACACAATCGCATAAACATACGTAGGGCATAATCCGTACAGAATTTTTGCATTAAAGAAAAAATTTTTCCATGCACTCTAAAGTGTATACACAAGTGAAAAGTACTTACTTGTGGCGGTTGGAAAATCCGGGTTCAGGTTGGAGAGTCCTGTTTGCTGGGGTCACTTGTACTGATCGCCTCCCGGGTGCTCTCTCCTATTTTTGAGTAAACCCTACTCCCCAATACTTGTGTTTTATATAGAGCACCAACTTAGGGTTTAATAGATCACATATTTGGGCTGGCCCCTTGACGCATTTAATTTTTAGCCCAGAAATAACTAAATAGTCCCTACGTCGACCCATTGGTCAACTTGGGCCTGGGGGGACTACTGTTATGGCCATAATAGTATTGGGCCTAATTGTCTCTAACACAGTAAGCCCATTACTGTGGTCCATTATTTGGGCCCATTATCTGGGCCCATTATCTGGGTCCCACAATGACCCAGCCCAGCTCAATTATTTATGATACGGTAAGCCCATTACCGTATCCCATTAGCTGGGCCCATTACAGTAACCATTACTGTATATACTATCCGGGCCCATACAGTAAGCCCATTACCGTATCCCATTACATGGGCCCATTACAGTAAGCCCATTACTGTATCCCATTATCTGGGCCCATTACAGTAAGCCCATTACTGTATCCCATTAGCTGGGCCCATTACAGTAAGCCCATTACTGTATCCTACTATCCGGGCCCATACGGTAAGCCCATTACCGTATCCCATTACATGGGCCCATTACAGTAAGCCCATTACTGTAGCTCATCTTCTGGGCCTATTATCTGGGTTCCACAATAGCCCATTCCGACTCCTATATAAACCCTCCGGAACGTTGCTCAAGGTAACTTTTTACATGTTGACAAATGCACATTTTCTCTGAACTCTTTATCTCTCTACAATTCCTTTAGTTTGAGAGCTTCTCTCTCTAGGAATTTCTCCCAGAGAATTCCGGAGTACCAGATACTGACTTGAGCGTCGGAGGGTCACCGCCGGCACTAGCGCCGGCACCCCTGACCGTTTTTCTGTGCTCGCAGGACCGTACCCGACACACGACCCGAGCTTCGACCCGCTCCCCCGACCGTCCGGAAATCGTGCATCAACAGTTCCTATAAATATAAAATGCAGATATGTTATTTTATTTACCGAATTTTCATATATTCGTCCCGTCATCAAATTGATAATCTATAGTTTCTTTTGGAGACGGGGACTGTTCTATGTCCCATGATCTTTGCCTCTCTGAAGTAATTGGGCTCTTGGGACCGGTTTAGAAATCGGTCAAAAAGCCCCCATCAACCACAACACACTAAGTCACAAACGTGTCAACAAGCCATGACGAGGGCTGTCACCTGTGTGACATCCGGATTTCTCAATCCCAATTCACCAGCTTTCCTTGCCATCTGTGCACACACCTCATCCTCATTCTCATATTCTCTTTGCCCTTCCAGGGCCACCACTTATTTAACTGTTATTCTACCTTCATCTACTCTAAATTCTCGTACTTTGCTTCTCTTGTATTTTCATTTGTGCATTTTCCAAGTGGCAGCTCCCTTTCCATCTTTTCCTTTCAATAAAAATCCAAATCCAAATTCTGCATAATACCACTATGGTCGCGCAGGCACTACTGCTAACGGTTTGTACAGTGTTTAGCTCCTTTCAGATGCTTGTATTTGCCAGTAACTTCTACCAAGATTTTGACATCATGTGGGGAGGTGGCCGTGCCAGGATACTCAACCATGGTGAGCTTCTTACTCTGTTTCTTGACAAAGAGTCTGGCTCAGGCTTTAAGTCCAAGAATGAGTATCTATTCGGAAAGATTGATATACAACTGAAGCTTGTCCCTGGCAACTCTGCTGGCACTGTCACTTCATTCTATGTAAGTAAGGCCTTTTTTGGTCAATTTTTTAGCCACATGTATCTCTCATTCAGAATTTAAATTATTAGAATACTTGTTAATGTACTTTTATTGCAGTTATCCTCACAAGGATCGACATGGGATGAGATAGATTTTGAGTTCCTGGGGAATTTGAGTGGTGATCCTTACATTTTCCATACAAATGTAATCACAAAAGGCAAAGGTGAAAGAGAGCAACAATTCTATCCCTGGTTTGATCCCACTGGAGATTTCCACACCTACTCTATACTCTGGAATTCCCATGCAATCATGTAAACATTAGAGCACCTTGACCCATTAATAGTAATTCTAGCTAGCTTGTTGACTTTTCCTGAAAGACTTCATTTATTTTCATGTTCATTTTCCAGCTTCTATGTGAATGGCATACCCATCAGAGAGTTCAAGAATCTGGAAAAAAACAATGTTCCATACCCTAAGAACCAGCCTATGAGGATCCACGCAAGTCTCTGGACCGCCGATGACTGGGCAACGAGAGGTGGTCTTGTGAAAACAGATTGGAGCCAAGCTCCTTTTACAGCTTCCTTTAGGAGCTTCAATGGCAGGCAAGCTTGCTGGCTTTCCAGGTCACCTTCTCATTGCACTTCAAACCATTCCTCCAAGTGGCTCACACTGGATCGGCTGGATTTAACAAGCCTGGAGAAGCTCAAGTGGGTGCAGAAGACTCATATGGTCTACAACTACTGTACCGACATAAAGCGTTTCCCACAGGGTCTCCCTCCAGAGTGTGCTACCGCAATTGTACTGTAGGGAGAAAGAAATGTGGAGTGCCCAAGAATGCACACGATTGCTTGCATATACAATATGATATATAGTACTTTTTTCTATATAGTAAGAATAACAGGCCTGTAAACTTTATAAAATAACTCTTTTAATTCCTACAAATTAATGTAGGATTTTTTTTTTTAAAATCTATCTCTAAATATTTGTACACTTTGATCATGATTAATCAAGTCATGTGATGCTAACATACCTAACATCATAGATTAGGTTTTATGAATCAGAAAGAAACCGGAATCTGAAAATTAAGAAAAAAAAAATTTTAAGGGATGACCTTTTTTCAACAAGCTTAACTAAGTTTTTATCGACAAATTAAGTTATATAGACGTGAGTTTTTAACAAATTGGTACACGAATGTGGCGCATGGCTATTATTAATAAATATTTAGCTATTAATGCTGAAGATCGGACAACCGATCGACATTACGTATGCAATTTTCTGGTATCATGTATTTTTTGTGTATTGTTATTGATATTTTCTTACTATTTTTATCTCGAGTCTACGTCAAGCCTATATAAGGGAATATAAGATTGTACATGTAATGTTTATAATGCAAACATGGTATCACATGGTATCTGAACTTGATTGAAGGCCAAAAATTCCATCGTTTCTTCTTGTCTTCAACTGAATCTCGGACGCTCCAATTTTGTCCACTCCGCCATCCTCAATTGTCTTTTGGGCTTGAAGTTACGATCTCTTGTTGTTTTTCTAAGTGCATCTCTGGTTATTTTCAATCTTATTCTTGTTGATTGCATCAACGTGGTTCTTAATTTTATTCTGTTATTTGGATTGTCTATCATTTTTTACAATTTTGAGTATTTTTACTGTGCTTTGTCTTTATTTTTCCTTTATTCATTATAAAAGATCAAAAAGTAAGATGTATCTCAGCCCGTTAATGTGATATAATTGATGGGCGCATAATTATATCTGTGAGCACAAGCTAAGTGCAAATTCTTAAAGGTGGCAAACTTTGGCGTTATGTTACTGGGGACATTCCTAAACAAGAAAAGAAAGAGGATGAGACCAATGAAAATTTCATTGACCAACGAGAGGTTTGGGATACCAAAAATCATGACACTATTACATCGATTTGGAGCACTTCTAGATCATTATCAGTCTTCAATTTGGAATATTTGAAACAGCTAAATCTCTCCGATTATTTTTCTTGTCGTTACACTACTGCAATTGGTATACTTTGTTGGATTAATTATAACTCTTAAGTGGATCTTTAGTTCAAAGAATTTGGTCAGATTGTACAAGATAGTTATATTGTTAGATTGTGCATAGAGTATTAATTCTAAGGTCAAAATATTTCTTCTAGTCTGGCCTCAATCTCATTTGTTTAGATAAAAATTTAACTTATAAATTTGTGAATATGAATATTCATATATAATATCGTGAAATATAGATGATACATTTCATACTAAATAGGTGAAGGATCGTACAAATTTGTCGATATGGTAATTACAAATATGAAAAAGAATGAAAAGAAAAATAGGAACTCCAAAAATTAATTACATATTAAATTTTAAGAATTTAGGAATTACAAAATAATAAAAGAATTGATGAATGAATTAGATTTCAGTTGTATCTACGAGGTGGTGTTGCATTCTGCAGGGAGGCCCTGGGGAAATCTCTTGGCGTCAGAGCAGTAATTGTATATCATGTAGTTCTTCTGTACCCATTTCAGCCTTTCTTGACTTGTTGAATCAAGCTCTTCAGAGAACCAGGCACTGTTGCCGGATGCAGCTGAAGGTGAATTTGAACCGCAAGAAGATGCTGCATTAGTCACAACACAAGCATCAGCGTTGAAGTTTCTGTAGGAAGCAGTGAAAGGAGCATGTGTCCAGTCAGTCTTGACGAGTCCACCTCTGGTGGCCCAGTCATCAGCATTCCATAGAGAAGAGTATATCCTCATTGGCTGATTCTTTGGGAATGGAACACCAATCGACTCTGAGTTCTTGAACTCTCTTATGGGGGTGCCATCCACTGAGAAGCTGAAATTAGAAGAAAAAAAATTGATAAGCCTAAACAGATAATTAATTAGAAAACAAATAAACATAGTTAAGATTTTATCAAGTTTGAACCTGGAGGGAAGAGATACTTACATAATGCGCTGAGGATTCCAAAGGATGGAGTATGTGTGAAAATCAGCAGTTGGGTCAAACCAGAGATAGAACTGCTGCTCTCTGTTGCCCTTTCCTTGGCTGAACACATTGGTGTGAAGAATGTAAGGATCACCACTCAGATTTCCCAAGAATTCGAAATCTATCTCGTCCCAGGTAGACCCTTTTGAGGATAACTGCAAATTTACATACGTTTTAGCAACTTGAATATATTTTTATTGCAGAAAGTTGAGGCAGAGAATAAGGAAACAGAAGCTTACATAGTACGCGGTGACAGTGCCAGCAGAGTTTCCGGGGACAAGCTTGAGCTGCATATCAATCTTGCCAAATAGATATTCATTCCTGGACTGGAAGCCAGAGCCAGAGGCTTTGTCAAGAGAAAGAGTAAGAAGCTCGCCGTTGTTGAGTATCTTGGCACGGCCATCTCCCCAAGTAATGTCAAAATCTCGGTTAAAGTTACCAGCAGAGACAACAGCTAAAGACAAAACAACAAAACTAACCAACAATATTGATGGAATATTAGCCGGAGAAGCAAGAAAACATGCCATGGAAATGCCTTGAATATGAATAGTAGCACAGAGGACAGCCTTTGAAGTTAATAGAACAAATGATGAGATGATGAAACGGATGTGCTTGGTGGGTATATTTATATGCTAAAACAAAGAGAGGAAAAGAAAGGCACAGGAAACGTCAGTTAAGCAAGGTGTGCACAGTTGGCTGAACCAAATTATCAAACGCGGTTTTGCAGAGATTTTTATGAAAAAGTGTAGACAATGTGAGGCCCAGTTCTTCTTTTACCAAGCAGTAGTGGTTTAGGTTTAACTAAAACTACCCACCGACCACCACCGTCACTGAATCAAACAGCCAAACGGAGCTCTCAGCTGTCCCCTACCCCATGGCCTGGCATTGGCGTCTCAAATTTTTTTTAATATTTTGTTGTGTGTACGAAGGATAAAGTGGCGAGTCTGGTCAAATAATTATAATAGCGACAATTGATGATCCAAACGTTACAAACACTATTTCCAGTCAAGGAGCATCTTACAAGTCTAATTTTCCTTGTATTATTATTATTACTTTCAAGCAGGCAATTAAGGCATTACCTGTTTTGAGATTAAATAACACCTCATAATTCGCATTTACTAAAAATATTGGTGTGAGGGAAACGATTATGTAATTTAACATATGTATTAAAAATCTAAAATTTCATATTTGTTGAAGAAAATCACTCCTTGTTTGTACCAAAAGCAACATTGAATGAATGGTTGATATGTTGGTTGTACTGTCTTTAATGAGTTTGAATTGAATTTGAAAATCCAGAGAGTCAGCTAGTGATAGGAACAGCCAGCAATAACACTTGTACTTTATTAAATAATAATGCAAAACCGCGTCTTATAATAATATAAAGTATATATGTCCTGGTTGGCTTGGGTTGGGTCATGTTCGTTAGTGCTCTAAGGCCAGCTATTCTATTTAACTTTTTTCGTCTCAAGAAGTAACAACTGGCCACAGGTAAGCTGATTGGATCTTCTCATTACTTTCCTATGCTCTACTCTTCTCAGCTTCAAAAGCCCAGGTAGCCAGTCTTACTATAAATACAAACAACGTAGTAAACTCCTCAACTCATCCATAGCTTCACTGCTCTTTCAAGTATACAAAGTTCACTCGGTTTTATTCTTTTCTATCAACGATCTATGGCTTCAATGTTTCATTTATTTCTTCTTCTGCTTGGTTGTCTGATGCCTGCCTCTGCTCGTAACTTCAACCAAGATTTTGATATCACTTGGGGAGATGGCCGAGCCAAGATACTCAACAATGGCGAGCTTCTTACTCTCTCCCTTGACAAAACCTCTGGCTCTGGCTTCCAGTCCAGGAATGAATATCTATTTGGCAAGATTGATATGCAGCTCAAGCTTGTCCCCGGAAACTCTGCAGGCACTGTCACCGCGTACTATGTAAGCTTCTGTTTCCTTATTCTCTGCCTCAACTTTCTGCAATAAAAATATATTCAAGTTGCTAAAACGTATGTAAATTTGCAGTTATCCTCAAAAGGGTCTACTTGGGACGAGATAGATTTCGAATTCTTGGGAAATCTGAGTGGTGATCCTTACATTCTTCACACTAATGTGTTCAGCCAGGGAAAGGGCAACAGAGAGCAGCAGTTCTATCTCTGGTTTGACCCAACTGCTGATTTTCACACCTACTCCATCCTTTGGAATCCTCAGCGCATTATGTAAGTATCTCTTCCCTCCAGGTTCAAACTTGATAAAATCTTAACTATGTTTATTTGTTTTCTAATTAATTATTTGTTTAGGCTTATCAATTTTTTTTTTCTTCTAATTTCAGCTTCTCAGTGGATGGCACCCCCATAAGAGAGTTCAAGAACTCAGAGTCGATTGGTGTTCCATTCCCAAAGAATCAGCCAATGAGGATATACTCTTCTCTATGGAATGCTGATGACTGGGCCACCAGAGGTGGACTCGTCAAGACTGACTGGACACATGCTCCTTTCACTGCTTCCTACAGAAACTTCAACGCTGATGCTTGTGTTGTGACTAATGCAGCATCTTCTTGCGGTTCAAATTCACCTTCAGCTGCATCCGGCAACAGTGCCTGGTTCTCTGAAGAGCTTGATTCAACAAGTCAAGAAAGGCTAAAATGGGTACAGAAGAACTACATGATATACAATTACTGCTCTGACGCCAAGAGATTTCCCCAGGGCCTCCCTGCAGAATGCGACACCACCTCTTAAGAGACAAGTGAAATCAACACTTCCATAAATTCTTTTATTATTTTTTTTGAAGTCATTGGATTTGTTATTCAATTTATTTAGTCAAATTCTTTCATTCTTTGCAATCTTAGTCTCCACTGCTAAGATTGCCAATTAGTTTCTCCATGTTAATTGTAATCATAACTTTTACATTTGAAGAGTTATGTTCTTTTCTCTAGTCCATGCACATTTAGATTCTTTGTTTGTCTTGCTTTCGAGCTCATGGCTTAACTATGATAAATATATTTAATTATCTAAAAAATGTGGGCCCTGGAGCTAGTAAGAGCTATTAGAAAAAGATGGGGATCAATCATGCCTCTGCATCTAACACATTACCAAGTGACATGATATGATTGGAAAAAAAAAAAAGTTAATAATGTTGTAATTATCTAAATTTTTACTTTGAAATGAAATGCGAATGTTAACTAGGGGTGGGAACTCTTCGGGATGGGTCGGGTTTGAGTATAACCGATCAAACCCGATTACTCATCGAGCCTTAAAAATTTTATTCAATGTCGGGTATTATTTATGAGATACCCAAACATATTGGATATCAATCGGGTCGGGTAAACCCGATCGGATTGTCGGATAATGATACAAAATGGTTATTTATTGTTAGGGTTCAAACACACTTCAATTTACGAAAACAACTGATAATATAAAACATAAATGGCCAATTTGCTGTGTAAAGCATATATGATTTCTGCCAAATAATCAAAGAATAAAAAAAGGAATTGCAAATAAAATCAATTAAATTCTTACCATGATCTTGAAACAGAAAAATAATAATCATATTTGCAAACATAAAATAATTACAAGCACAATGCATCCTCATCAAGTTACCTACGGAACTTCCAAACACTTCAACAATGATAGCCTTACCTCTCCAAAGTAACTTTTTCTAAATAAACTAATCACTTTATTCCAAATCAAGCCTCATGTCTACTGCATCTTCCACAAAATCCCATCACCCAACATCATCTCATCTCTCATCGTCTTTATCTCTACTCACTCCAACTGCCCTCTCATTGCCTCCTCCGATCATGACCTGCTCTATATTGCATCTCAAAGGCCTGGTTGCACTACGAGTAGTGATGACAGTAATGGCGACAAACATGGTTGCAAGTGGAGAGGAAAGCATGGTTACAAGTGGACTGTGGAGATTCAGTTTTTGCAGATTTGACAGAGGAAGAAAAACGAGTTGAGAGAGAAGAAGAAAATAGATAGGCTTAAAGAGGGGCGGCTAGGGTTAGGAATGAGAAGGAAGAAAAGTTTATATTTATAGTAATAATCCAGTGTAGCAGCATATAAAGAAACATGTTTTGTATAACTAATTGAAAGGAGACACGTGATAAAATTAAAAATTTTAACATAAATAATTTCGGGTCGGGTTAATCGGGTTTTAAAATATATATCCGATAAATACCCGATATTCATCGGGTCTTGATATTTATATCCGAAATCGGGTTTATATATAGATATACCCGACTCTACCCGAATCAGATAGGATAAACCCGATTGAATCGGTTCGGGTCGGTTAAATATGCCCACCCCTAATGTTAACCATGAATCCTTCACATATTCCAATTTAGGTTACTTCCATTGAGTTTTTTATATTTTGTTTTAAAATATCAAGTGGTAAGCAAGTTTGAAAAAATCCTCATCGTCTTTCATGACTTTTTAAAAAACCATCGAAGATTTCTTTATTGATTAATTTCATTAAATTATTTACTAACAAAAAGGTGAAAATAACTTGACAAAATCTGCTTATAAGGGTATAAAATCATTTGTCGAACAACTTTATACTTTTATGTTAGCAAATAATTTGAAGGAATTTCTTGATAGTGGTGTCTTGATGACTTTTAAAAATGTTAAAGAAGAAATTAGGGATGTTTATTTAAATTTATTTTCCATTTGATATTAAGATTAAAAATGAGAGTGGAACTTAACACATTCCAAATAATTTTTAAGGTAGAAAGTTACCATGGGATATTAACAAGACCTAGCTACTTTGAATTTTAAATTTTAAACCATTAGATTAATGAAGATGGTTGACTGGTTTGAAAATTGGTATTAAATCTTTTACTTAATATAATTTTGTTTTTTAATTAAAAGTTTGAGTTTAATACTTTAACTTATAATACATACAAAATCCCTTTTTTTCCGTTTGTCTTCGTTTAGTATTTTTCTTGGTCATGAATACAAAGCTACTAAAAGTTTTTAAATAAAATAGAAGAGAAGTATGAGAATATATATATATATATATATATATATATATATATATATTTATATATAGAGAGAGAGAGAGAAGTGATCTTTTCACACAAATTTTTTGCCACAAAACTATATATATAGGAAGCCAAGTTGATGCCTAATTTTAAATGCTTAATAGATTATTTTTTGGGTTGATTTAAAAGAGAGATTTTAGAAATATTTTTATTTTTTGCATTATTTCTACTTCATGTATTGATAGGTTTTTATAAAATTTTGTTAGATTATAATAATGATCAAGGAATCATTATTTAATTATAAATGATTGAAGTTTTATAAACACATATTAACACAAGAGGTGAAAGATAAATAAGAAAGTTGAAAAGAGCGTGTTACTCATTTCTCTAATTAAACATTATTTTTATATTATTATGTTATATATGTCAGAAGGAAAATTTGAAAATATCAAGTATAATAATAAATGTTATCTAATTATAATTTTTTTTAATAAAAATAATAAAATATCTTTTTTTAATTAATCATCATGTTAAAATCTTTAATATTTATTTTTGTAACTCATTTATAAGATACTATCAACAGTATGTGCTTTTAAGGTTCAAGAATAAACATATACATTAATGTTATTTTGTGACAAATTTAGCTTTCGACAAATGATAAAAAGTATACATTAAATTTATTTTTTTACCTTACAAATATAATTAGCACATTTTACATAATAAATTATATTTTTATTGGAAAACCACTACTTAACTTTTTCTTGAGGCATAATAGGAAAAATTTTAAATTTTGGAAATAACAAAAACTTATTAGTAGCTATACAACATTGAGTTATAAATTATAAAACAAATAAACTTCGTAATTAAACACTTTGTTAAATGCTTGAAAAGTATTATTAGATAATTAAACAAACATCTAGCAAGTTATCACTGTAGAATAATATTAAATTTTGGTCGATATTTGCGCTCGTATCTTACATCTCTCCACTTGAAAAACTAAAGATAAAATCGGTATTTGATATTAAACTTGGCCAGAAAATAAAGAAATTAGACTTTATAAACGATTAAAACAAGGTTTTGTTGCTCAAAACAGTTTCCTAGATTTTTGAAAAAATAAAATTCCAAAATTAACATTATATAAAACAAATATAAGGTCCCATCAATATGCTGTATGATGTATCCAACAACTCATGCTACAAATAATGGCACGGCCTTCGACTTTTGGTACGATTAAGAAGGATTTATTTTTGGGTAATATCAGCTTGGCGCAATGCGACTCAGGAAGATAGCTTCGTATATGTATATTATCATCGCAGTCTCTATTTTAAGGTTTACATTTTTTATCAATAGGATCCATTTAACGGCTTGACTAACGGAGAGGGACAAAACAGAACGTTTACATAAAACTATAACTGTTACAATCAAAATCAATATAAAATTTAACCTAAAAGCAAAAAATAAAAAAAAAAAAATTTGAAAAAAAATAGCCGTATCCTGGCAACAGTCACTATCCCATGCCCACCAACACACTAGTCACCATGGGCCATGGCCAACATAAACTGCCGGCCATCCAACAAAGACCACCACTAAACATACGGCTATTCACCTGTTGAGATGAAAATCAATTACTCAGTAAGTTAGAATTAGTTAGCTAGTCATTACCATGTGGCTAAAGGTTCACGTGATTGACATGGTCATGCCAACTCAGCTGGAGTTTGTTAAAGAATCTGTGAAAGCATGTAATTTGACATATATATAAGGTTTTGCTCCCATGTAAAATTTGATGGATTTTAGTAAATAAAACATTTTCAGTTCCATAACAGAATTTTCTCCAAAACTCTTCTTTTCAACTTGGTATCAGAGCTCCATGGCTAATTTTCTTAGAGATTTTCCTCGAAATGAAAATTTTCCTAGAAATAATTTTACAAATCAGTTTGGTGCAACTAATCCCAGTGATTCAACTGTGCAAGCTTCTCAACAACAAGGATTCTTCACTGCTTTAACTTCATCAAAGCCTATGATCTCACTAACATCTGCTCTGCCTTCACTTTCTATCAAGCTAAACATGAACAATTATGGTTTTTGGAGGTCATAGGTGCTTCCAACACTAGGTGCCTATGACCTGGAAGGTTTCATAAATGGAGATAAGTCATGTCCGCCACCTTTTATAACTGTTAGTAGTCAAAATAATGCTCCTGAATATTTGAAATAGTCAAATCCTGAGTATTTTGTTTGGAAAAGAATTGATAAGTTTGTCATGAGTTGGCTGCTTTCTTCAATAACTGAAGCTATGTATGGATATGTTGTTAGATGTGAGTCTTCAATGAGTGTTTGGACTACTCTTGAAAAGTTATTCTATACTGAGTCTAAAGCAAGAACTATGCTTTTAAAACACAAAGTACAAACAACTAAGAAAGGTGCCTTGTCAATGTCAGATTATTTTCTTAAGATGAAGGAGATATCAGATACTTTGTATGCTGTAGGCACTGAAATCTCAGATTCTGATCTTCTATTGCATATACTCGATGGTCTAGGTCCTGAGTATGATTTTATAGTAGTGAATATTACTTCAAAGGTTGGGTTCTTGTCACTTGAAGATGCACAATATCAACTGCAGAGCTATGAACTTAGGCTGGCACAACATCATGCCTCACAAACAGTTAATATTGAACATAGTGCAAACTTAGCTAAGAGAGCTTCTCGGTTTAATAATTTCAATTTAGGAGCACAATTTTCTAAGTTCTCTTATAATAACAATACTAATGTCAGAGGCAAAGGTTGAGGAAGAAATCAATCTGGAAGCAGGTTTTATGGTTGTGGAGGAAATAATTCTGGCAGAAATGGTGGTGATCATGCTAAGTCTGTGTGTTAGTTGTGTGGGATGATAGGTCATACAGCACTTAAGTGTTATCACAGATTTGATATAAGCTTCAAGGGTAATTCAATTTCTCAAAGCAACTCTCAGGCTATCAATACTGAGCAACAAAATCAATCTGGTGCTCAAGCTTTTGTTGCTGCTCCAATCCAAATGCAGAAGGCTCATGGTATTTAGACACAGGAGCTACTGACCACATCACTGTAGATATGAGTAAACTGAAAGTTAGAGAAGATTATTCAGGCACTGAGAGTGTCCAAGTGGGAAATGGTAATCTACTATCGATCTCTCACATAGGATCTGCATCACTATATAGTTCACAAAATTCCAAGCCTCTGATTCTTAGCAGAATTTTGCATGTACCTCAAATAACTAAGAACTTGTTGAGTGTTTCTAAGCTTACTGCTGATAATGATGGGACAGTGGAATTCTGTTCTTGTTTGTGTTTTATAAAGGACAAGAGCACAAGGGTTACTCTATTGAAAGGTCAACTTGAAAAAGCTTTATACAAGTTGCCTACAATAAAGTTTCAAACAGCAACAACAAAATCAATTTCTCTGTTATCTATTAGTAAGCAGTTTTCTTTTCATAAAGAACTTCCTTCTCCAGCTTGTAATCCACTATCAATGATGTCTTATATAGTGAATAATTGCATCTCAGTTGATTGTAATACTGTCTCTTCTTTAGTATTATGGCATAAAAGGTTAGGCCATCCAAATGTACATGTTTTGGCTCATGTTGGTAAACAAACTCAAGTGTTCCCAAGTAGTTTCAGAAATAAATTGGTGTGTGATTCTTGCAAGCTAGGCAAACAGTGCCATTCTTCTTATCCTTCCTCTTCTACTTGCACCAATTCTCCACTTGAAATAGTGTATGTTGATGTGTGAGAGCCTTCTCCAATTAAGTCTATTGATGGTTACAATTACTATTTGTTGTTTGTGGATAGTTACATCAGATATAGTTAGATATATCCACTGCATGCCAAGTTTGAGGTTTCTTCTATTTTTCCTCAGTTTCTGTCCTTAGTTGCGAGACAATTTAACACAAAATTGAAGTGTCTTCAGACAAATTGGGGCGGTGAATTCAAGCCACTAGCTTCATTGCTTGCACAATTAGGAATTATTTTTAGACACCCTTGTCCTTACATTCATCAACAAAATGGCTCAATTGAAAAAGGCATAGGTCAATTGTAGATATTGAACTGACCTTGTTGGCTCAAAGTGCTCTTCCTTTTCAGTTTTGGTGGCATGCATTTCACATTGCTGCTTACCTACTAAACAAGTTACCAACTCCTCTATTAGCTCATTCTTCACCATTTTAGAAATTATATCACAAGTTACCAGATTTTAAGCTTCCAAAGGTGTTTGGCTGTGCTTGTTTTCCAAATTTAAGGCCTTATCAGTCTCATAAGTTCTCTTTTCACTCAGCAATCTGTGTTTTTATTGGGTATAGTAATTCACATAAAGGGTACTTGTGCCTTCACTCTTCAGGCAGAATTTATATCTCAAAGAGTGTTGCTTTTCATGAAGATGTATTTCCATTTAAAGATGGAAAGTTTCTAGGAACTGTCAACAAGTTAGATTATCATGTTCCTCTTACATCATGGTTTCTTCCTTCTATAAGTACCAGTTCACAAGTTCTTAAAACAAATTCTCCTTCAACAACAAGTTCTTTTATTCATTCTAGATCTCATATGACTTCTCCCGTAGTAAATTCACTTCCAGCAACTTCACCTTCCAAAGCTACATCAACAGCAAATTCAAATTCTCAGTTGCAAGATATCTCTACCCAAAATCATCCACAACCACTTGCCATACAACATTCTGACTTAGCCTCCCAGTCTACTGTTTTACTACAAAATATAGGTATTTCAGTTCCTAGTCATCCTCCCATTCCACACAATACTCACCTTATGACTACTTGAGCCAAGGCAGGGATTTTTAAGCCTAAAATCTATTCTACATCTTTTGTTTCTGATTCCTTCAAGACCACTGAACCTACATCAGTTTCTGAGGCTTTGCAAAGTTCTCATTGGAAGGCAACAATAGAGGATGAATTTAAAGCTCTTTTAGCCAATAATACCTGGTCTTTAGTGCCTTTTCAAGTTGGCATGAATGTTGTGAATTGTAAATGGGTTTTTTGGATTAAATATAATCAAGATGGGAGTATTCAAAGGTATAACGCTCGATTAATAGCCAAAGGTTTTCAGCAGTCTCCTAGAATTGACTACTTTGAAACTTTTAGCCCTATCATAAAGTCTTCTACCATTAGAGTGGTTTTCTTACTTGCTATTACATATAGCTGGGATATCCAACAGATTGATATTAACAATGCTTTCTTGAATGGGGATTTGCAAGAGGATGTGTTCATGTCTCAACCAGACGGTTTTACATATTCTTTTCATCCCAATTTTGTTTGCAAGCTTAATAAGTCTCTTTATGGTTTGAAGCAAGCTCTAAGAGCTTGGTTTGACAAGCTTAAAGGAGCTCTGCTTCAATCGGGTTCAAGATGTCATCAGCCGACACAAGCTTGTTTTTTTCCAGGAAAGATGGTAAGTTGATCTTGCTATTGGTATATGTGGATGATATATTGATAACTGGAAGTGATACAATACAATTGAGACAGGTCATTGATATTTAAACAAGCATTTTGCTCTCAAGAACTTAGAAAGTGTGAATTATTTTCTTGGTTTTAAAGTTAAAAGAAACAGAGATTCACTTCTACTTACACAAACAAAATATGCTGCTGATCTTTTGAATAAATACAATATGTTGGACTCAAAGTAGACTTCCACACCTATGGTGGCTAATCTGAAACTGTCAGCAAGTGATAGTGAAGTTTTTGAAGATCCTACATTGTATAGAAGTGTCATAGGTAGCCTACAATACGTAGCCATGTCACGACCTGATATTTCATTTGCTGTCAATATGCTTAGTCAATTCCTGCAGTTACCAACAATTATGCAATGGCAGGCATGCAAGAGGCCGCTAAGGTATATTAAAGGAACTCTTCATTATGGCTTACTATTCAAACCAATGGAGTCATTTAATCTAAATGGGTATAGTGATGCTGACTAGGCGAGTTTAATTGATGATAGGAAGTCAACCTCAGGTTGTTGTGTGTATCATGGCAGCAATCTATTTATTGGTCATCCAAGAAACAGAAGGTAGTTGCTAGATCTTCTACTGAGTCAGAATATAGAGCATTATCACAAGCTGCAATAGAAGTCATTTGGCTACAAGGATTATTGAAGGAAATGGGATTCAAGCTAGAAGAGATTCCTATTATGTGGTGTGACAATAAGAGTGCTAGTTCATTAGCAGCAAATCCAATATTTCATGCAAGAACCAAACATATAGAGGTTGATGTCCATTTTATTAGAGAAAAAGTAGTGTCACAGCAACTGGTTATCAAGTATATATCCATAGAGTTTTAAGTAGCTGAATAATGACTGCATCATTACCTGAAGCAAGATTTAAGATATTATGAGAAGACTTAAATATCATTTCCAGCAACAAGTTTGCTGCTCAAGAAGATACATTCAAACTTACGGGGGAATGTTGAGATGAAAATCAATTAGTCAGTCACTTAGAATTAGTTAGCTAGTCAGTACCATATGGCTATAGGTTCACGTGATTGACGTGGTCATGCCAGCTCAGCTGGAGTTTGTTAAAGAATCTATGAAAGCATGTAATCTGACATATATATAAGGTTTTGCTCCCATGTAACAATTGATGGATTTTGGTAAATAAAACGTTTCAGTTCCACAACAGAATTTTCTCGAAGACTTTTCTTTTCAACTCCACCAAACAAATCCATTGAACACCACATGTATTCACCACCAAATCGAACATCAGAGAATTACAAATCAATGAATAAACAAATATAGAGTAACACGAAGACCATGATGCCCTTTTCTTCACAGCCACTCTGCATGCCATCTATTTGTTGAAATTCTCCATTAAAGAAAAGAAAATGATAAATACAAATCAGCCATATTTTATCCTTTGAGGCTAGGAAAGTTCTATTTAGCATGCAGTTCTCATGGCCTCACATCTACTCTTCATCAAGCTTAACCCGGAACATGAAACCCACATGACTCCATATACAGACTCTGTCACAGTCGGTCAAAAAAAGGGGTGTTATGTTTTGTCTTCTCTAGCCGTGAGAAGGAGGAGATTCTTAATCTCAAGTAAAGAACAAGAATAAGAAGTTAAAGAGAAAAAGAAGTTGGCGAGTGATTTTGATAGAGTGGCAACCAATGAATGAGGATTTGGTGTGCGTTAAGACTAGGAGTAAGGGTTCAAAGGCAAGGAGCTCGATTCATGATGATGTTGAGGAAATATTAAAATAGATATTTAATCTTTTCATATTTAAGAAGAATGATGGTTTTGCCAAACAAAGCCCGCCCATGGCAGCAAAGAATAACAAGAGCTATGGCTGCGAAGAAAAAGAAATGACGTGGTTTTTTATTTATAATTAGTTTTAACCAATAACCAATTGAGGATTTAGGGTTTGCAATTAATTTAAACAGAGGTAAACTTGCATTTTTAAATTTTCATTAGTAAAAATGAGATAGAAATGAAATCGTTAGTGAAGTGATAAAAATATGTAAACATTAAAGACTGCAACTATATAAATAATAAACTCTATTTTTAGACAATATTACGTTAAACCTTATGGTAGCCTGTGATATTCCCCTATTTATTTTAGCAGTGCAGGTGGATGTGGCCAGATCATCCGGTACCAGAAGGACCCAGGTAGACCTAGTAGCGGTTGTCAAAACTCGAAGGTAGTTGGTGATGAGACGACCAGACTGCCCAAATAGCTCTCCCTCCCACTTAAATAACTCAAAGCCACATGTGTTATTGTTTACAATAATATAAAAATTGGTTACACTTGCTCCGCTTTTCATGAGAACAACTGGTCCCAGGGGCAATGACAGCTGATTAATTATATCTTACCATCGCTTTCCCTGCCTTGTAGTATAAATATGGAGCTATATCACCCTCGACACATTCATTGGTTCACTTTGGAATACAAACTTCACTCAGGGCACATTTGTTTAAACTTTTTTATTTTTTAATATAAAAATTCTTTTAAAATTTTTTTATGTCGTTTACATCTAAAAAGAGTTTATAGATGATAAAAAAGATTGTTTTACGTCTATTGGAAGTGAAAGTTCTGGAGGTATGCAGTTATAAATAACAACATAGTAAACTGTAATGTAAATCGACACAAGAGGATTTTTACGTGGTTCGGTTATAAAAACCTACATCCACGGACAGCTATAGAGCTGCAATTCACTATACTATTATTTGTACAATCTTTAGGACCTTTTACAGTGCTGACTCACTCTCACACACAGACTTAATCTTTGACAAACAAAATCTTCGCAAAGATCCTAAACACTAGTGACATTGTTCACTCTCTATCACAGATAACATAACAGAACGTTGTTAAGTTATACATAACACCTGATGTCTGACACAGAATTACCTAAACACTCAACCCTCAAGTTTTCTTAAGTGTCTACTAACTCACTCAGACTTAATCAACAAATAATGTACGATTTTTACTCTCATACATGATAACAAAGACTCAATAATTCAAAGTAATAAAGACATTCCTTTGCGTCAAAGCTTTCTTCTATGATGTCATGGAATGCCGTGAATAACAAAAATCTCTCATCCGCCAAGATACTTTCTCTATTCTCTTTGCCGACTTTTTCATCAATCAAATATATATTGAGAGGTCTTGATCGCAATCTTCCTAAAAGTCCTGTAAGGATCTCAATCAAGATCACATTAGGATTAGGATAAAATAAAATAGGAAGTGTTTATAGTTAATCTCCTAAAGTAATAAGGACATATTAACTATCCTCCTAATTTGATTAGGATACAAGAAATTTTATCCTGATCTATAGAGATATTTATTGTGAATCAAAATACTTCCTATAACAATTATCTAGAAACAGTAAAATAGGAATCAAAATACTTTACTTATTTTTATCACAAGTTAACCAAAAACTTGAACATGTGCATGTCACATGTTTATGTTAACACCAACAATCTCCCCCTTTTTGCAACTTGTGATGAAAACACTTAACTGTTTCTAAGAACAATCACATGATAAGTTAGATATCACTGAAAGTTATTATAAACCATAAGACAGACAAATATCCCATGCAAAGAAATAATCAGAAAGCTGTTGTGAATCTCATAACAGCACACTGTCACGAGATATATGACTAAACAAAGTAAGTGAAGTTTCACTAGTACACGCAAACTCAGCTGCAGAACAAATGGAAATATATGTCAAACACAGCTGCACTCAAAATTATCTACAACATTCATTCAATTGACTGAGGCAGATTATCACAATGTAGCAAGCCATTCAAGTGCACACAACATATAAAAGATAGTTCATTCTCCCCCTCACTTCTTACTTATTCCTTTGAGAAAAAAGTAACACAAAAACAAAATTAGTAAGCAGAAAGAATAAGATAACAAAAATGTCAACAAAATAAAAATAGTTCAGCAAGCAAAATAGAGCAGCAATAGAATCCTAAAAGCAAAAAAAAATAGCCAGCCAAGCCAGCCAAGTGCTCCCCCTTGATGTGATCTTCTCCCCCTTGATTTCAGCACAAGTGGCCAAAATCTAACTAAGTCTGGGAGACTTTCTGACAGGTGGTGAGGTAGAGCTGCCAGGGCGTTTGATGGATTTGCGAGCCACATGTTTAAACCGGCGTTTAGGAGTAGAGGTTGGCTGATCAGATGGAACTTGTTCTGGTTGAGCTTCAACTGGTGCTGTTGGTGCAGAAGGAGCTGGTGCTGGAGGAGCTTCACTTGTATCCGAGGAAGTGGCAGTAACTTCAGCAACTACTCTGCGTATCTCCCTCTTGATTCTTTCTGCACTTGTTTTAGTGGTTTGAGTAGGCGGTTGGGAAGATGGAACTGGTGACTCAGTTGCGGAAGAGGGGGTGATGGTGGATGAGATTCTTCTTCAGCTGCTGCAGGGACAGGAATATCCAGGGATTCTTTCTCAGCAAGTGGTGAGGTCTGATTCATTCCGGAATCTGTTTTTGTTGGTACATCTGAATCAGATTCATCTTGCAAAGTGGGAGTTGATTTGTCGGGTTTCTGCTTCTTCTGATCAGATGATTTCTTCACCACTTTAAGTTTCTTCTTTCCCTTCCTGTTATATCCCTTGACAGAAGCCTTGTTTGATTTTTCTTTTGGCTTCTGTGCTGCTGTTCTGTCTTTCTTAACAGCAGGCTGTGCAGTATGACTTGATGGAGTTGGAGCTGTCTTCCTCATGTTGTGGTTCAGTGACTTCTGGTATGTCATCAGCTGGTGCTTCTGGAATCACAGGTTCAGGTTCAGGTTCCATGGAGTGTGGTGCTATGGACCGAGGCTGTCCTAGAAACTGAGCTTCCAATACATATTGCTTATGTTTGATATCTTTTAAATCCTGCAGAATATCTGTCAAAGCAGAATTGATCAATTCAAGTTTTTCTTCAACAAATTTCAATTGATTTTTCCTGACTCTTGTGGGTTTAGGTTCAGGTGCAGGCAGATCAGTTTGATCATGCAATCGTTGAAGGAATCCCTTGGTAATAGACTTAGACAGAACTTCAGTTTGTTCACTAGAGCTCACAGGAATGTTGTTCTGAGCAAGAATGCCTTGTATTAAATAGGGGAACACAAGCAGATAGTAATCCGAGTGATAGGAACCAATTTGAACAATTGTTCTATATGCTAACAGTCCAAAATTCACTGGCCTATTAGTTCCTAAACAAAAGAGAAGTTTCATTCTATCTTCCCGAATCTGATTTTGATGGGAAGAAGGGAACCAATTAAATTGGGCGATCTTGTGTAACACTCGGTATTTCTTCCTTAAGATATTTCTGGTCAAGACCATCTCTGGGTTTCCATTCGATATCTGTTCGACCAGTGACTTCCTTAACTATTTCTGCCATGTTATATTCTTCATCTACAGAATGCATGCTGCCTATTGGAATGTCCAGAAAAGAGTTTATGACATTGGGAGAGAATTTCACAAACTTTCCTCAACAGTAAACCTTATGGTAATGAAAACTCTTAGAATCATCAATGGTATTTGAAATATTAGCATAGAATTCCTTAATCAAAGTTTTTAGAAGAGGAAGAAAGTTTGATACTGTTCGAGTCCAGTAATTGGACTCAATAATCTCACTGACACCATATGAGTTGAAGTCCGAGAGTTTCACAGGCCTTTCTAAATGTAGCTTCCTCTGTGAAGTAATCTTATCAAACTTCTGTTTGACAACAGTCGTGAGAAATTTGTTATATTTTGGCTTGACCTTCTCCTTAATCTTCTTCACTGGTACTAGTTCATCCTCGCTGATGCCTGGATCGACTGCACTCGTTGCCTGTTTGTGTTACATAGGAGATGACTAACTGCTGTTACTACTGTCGTGACTGGAGCTGCTTGAAGAAGAAGCACTGGTTGTCGAGTTTGAGGTTGCCATAGCTAGGGTTTCTAAACTGCAGAAGGTTTTTCAGAATAGAAACAGAGAGCCAACATGCAGGACAGGGAAACAATTGTGGATAAGGGATTATATGAACAAGAGAAGCCTAGATACTATTTGTTATATATACTAGGCCAATTTTTAAGGAAATTTTTATTTTCAACAAAAATCAATTAATGACTTTCCTTTCCAAAAAAAAAAAACTGTTTAATAACTCCCTTCAAAACACATCAATTCAAATTTGAATTATATTCAAATAAGGAATACTAATAGAATAAGGATTTCCGCCATTGAGACTTCTCCCTCTTAATTCAACGATGCTGACATGGCAAAATTTGACACATAGACACACAAGTGACTTATATTTAAGATAAACACATAGGTCATTGTTATGAAAAACGTAAAAGAACACAGTTAACAATATCATAACAGTAATATCTGAATTATCATATATCTCATTATAAGAACGCATATTTTTGGAGCTGAGTAATTCGCACATTAGAGCTTATTTTGAATCTATTGAGTGGACAACTTGAGCATGCTTCTTACACACACAAAAGTTGATTTCAATGGAAACTTTACTAGTTTAATATAGTAGCTTTCACACAATATAGAAGTAGCCCTTTTCATATGAGTGGGTGACCTCAACATATTTCCTAGATACCCTGAGGTTACTCTCAATGATGGCTTTCACACATCATATATTGGTAGCCTTCACTGTATTTTTCATTTTTTTTATTCAGTATCTAGTACAAATTTTATACCAAGCTCAAACATGCTAATTTAAAAGGAAACTTATGATACTACATATATGAATAACATAACAGTGTACTGTGATTACTCATATAACTGACAAATACCTAATGCTTTTCTCAGATTTTCAAACCTTATTGTATCCAATGCCTTAGTGAACAAGTCAACTAATTGTTTATCAGTGGAGATGTGCTCAATGTGTATCACCTTAGATCCTACTAGTTCCTTTAGAAAATGGTATCTAATATCAATGTGTTTTATTCTAGAATGCTAAACAGGATTTTTGGAAATATTTATAGCACTAGTATTGTCACAAAACATAGTTATAGGCTTTTGTTCAATACCATAATCACTCAACATCTGTTTCATCCACAATAGTTGCGTACAACAACTTCCTACTGCTATGTATTCAGCTTCTACTGTAGATAAAGAAATTGAATTCTGATTCTTGCTGTGCCATGAAACCAAGTTAGTACCAAGATAAAAATAACCTCCTGAAGTACTTTTTCTGTCATCTGCATTTTCTGCCTAATCTGCATCACTGAACCCTGCAAGATAATCATTTGTATCTTTAGAAAACCATATTCCATAATCACATGTTCCATAAACATACCTGATGATTCTCTTGGCTGCTGCAAGATGTGATTCTTTAGGATTTGCTTGAAACCTTGCACAAAGTCCTACACTAAAGCTTAAATCTGGTCTGCTTGCTGTGAGGTATAGTAGGCTACCAATAATGCTTCTGTACAAGCTTACATCAACATCTTTTCCTGCATTATTTTTTGAAAGTTTTAGATTAGTACTGATAGAAGTTTTCATTGGTTTTGCATTCTCAAGCCCAATCTTCTTTACAAGATTTTTGGCATATTTTGATTGAGATATAAATATCCCATCATTCATTTGCTTAACCTGCAATCCAAGAAAGAAATTTAATTCTCCTACCATGCTCATCTCAAACTCTTCTTGCATCAACTTAACAAACTCATTAATTTTGCTTTTGTTAGTTGATCTGAAAACAATGTAATCAACATATATTTGAGCAACAATAAAATAGGTTGATGCATATTTGATAAACAAGGTCTTATCATCGCTGCCTCTTTTATAACCTCTATTGATTAAAAAATTTGTCAACCTTTCATACCAAGCTCTAGGAGCTTGTTTCAAACCATACAATGCTTTGTGCAATTTGTACACAAAATCAGGATGTTTAGGATCGTCAAATCCCTTAAGCTGCTCAACAAAGACTTCTTCATTGAGATAGCCATTTAAAAATGCTGTTTTAACATCCATTTGGTACAATTTGAAATCAAGCAAACAAGCAATTGCAAGTAATAATCTGAGTGACTCAAGTCTAGCTACAGGTGCAAAGGTCTCGTCAAAGTCTATGCCTTCAACTTGTGTGTAACCTTGTGCAACTAACCTAACTTTATTCCTTACTACTTGACCACTTTCATCAGTTTTATTTTTAAAAATCCATTTTATTCCAATGACATTTGTACCTTCTGGTCTAGGAACTAGTTCCTATACTTCATTCCTTTTAAACTGATTGAGTTCATCTTGCATAGCTTGAATCCACACCTCTTCTTTTAAAGCTTCTTTCACACTTTTTGGCTCAACTAATGACACATAACATGCAAACCTTACCTAATTTCTTACCTTGCTCCAAGTTTTCATCACGCCATCTGGTGTTCCAATGATAGAACTTGTTGGATGCGCTTTTTGAATCCATGTGGGTGGATCTTTTCTATCTTTATCATTCCGGATTGAACTGTTGTTCAAATCTGAGTTGTTAGATGGTACTGTTACGTCAGGTGTAGCAGCAACTGTTTCCTCTTTCGTAACAGCATCTTCTTTTTTACTGCTATCTGAATCTGATTTTTCTGTATCTTCTGTGAAGCTGGTTATGCTTTCCTCTTATGAGTACTTCGTATAATCATCAAGATCATCAAATACTACATTTACAGATTCTATGACTGCCTCAGTTCTTAGATTGTAAACTCGAAATGCTTTGCTGTTTTGTGCATATCCCACAAAGACTCCTTCATCACTCCTTGGATCTAATTTTCCTAACAGTTCTCTGTCATTTAAGATGTAACACCTGCATCCAAAGACATGAAAGTATTTCAAATTAGGTTTTCTTCCTTTCAAAATTTCATAAGGTGTCCGGTTAGTGCCAGGTCTAAGAAAAACTCTATTTGAAATATAACAAGTAGTGCTTATTGCTTTAGCCCATAGCCTTTTGGTCAACTTCTTGGTATTGAGCATCACTCTTGTCATCTCTTGAAGAGTTCTATTCTTCCTCTCCACAATGCCATTTTGTTCAGGGGTTTTGGGAGCTAAAAATTCATGATCAATTCCATGATATTTGCAAAAGTCAGCATAGCTAACATTTTCAAACTCCTTGCCATGATCACTTCTTATTCTCACAATCCTTCCAATGTTCCTATTTTGCTCATTTTCAAGCTTAACACAAAGGTTCCTGAAAGCATCAAAAGTGTCATATTTTTCTTTAATGAAATCAACCCAAGTATATCTAGAAAAAATCATCCACACAAACAAATATATATCTCTTACATGTAATACTTTCAATTTGCGTAGGACCCATAAGATCCATGTGAAGCAAATCAGGTATCTTAGATGTGCTAAGATGTGGATTTGATTTGTATGAACTTTTGATTTGTTTTCCCATTTGACATGGTCCACAAATTTTATCAATTTCGTCATCAAGTTTAGGAACTCCTCTTACAGCACCTAACTTAGTTAATTTAACCAAGTTTTTGTAATTTAAGTGTCCTAATTTTTGATGCCACAATTCTAAATCCAAAATCTTAGCATGAAATGCAATTTCTACTAAATAACAGTTATCCAAAGATCTATTACCTTCTGGAATGCATTTACCAAAATTATCCAAAGCCATGCATTTATTTTGTGTGAAGTTAACAGTATACTTTTCATCACAAATCTGACTAAAACTTATAAGATTAGCTTTCAAATCCTTCACTAGAAGGACATTTTTAAAATTGGGTAGGCTTTTGACATTCAATGTGCCTTTACCAATGATCTTACTTGTTGCTCCATCTCCAAAGGTGACATTTTCATCCCTGCATGCTTTAAATTTTGTCAAAAACAATTTATTTCCAGTCATGTGCCTGGAACAACCGCTGTCGAATACCACAAATTATTAGATGCATAATTAAGTGTAGTAAAGGTAACATGGCATACAGTTTTGTCTTTCTTAACCCACTGCTGTTGTGATTTTGGTAACGGTTTAAATTGTTTTGACCTTTTATGCAAAAAATTTAACAATTTAAAGCATCTGGGCCTAATATGTCCCTTTTTACCACAAAAATAGCAAATGGGAATGAACTTCCTTACCTTTTCAGGACTGGACTTGAACGAACTTATAGGGGAAACAAATGTTTCACTGCTCTTGAATTTGGACTTGACTTTAAAGAGTTCGGTTCAAAATTCTTACCTGATGTTGAGGCTTTCACAAAAACTGTTTTTGATGAAGATGCAATATTACCTTCTGTGTATCCCAATCCATGTTTGTTAGAGTTGTTTCTTCCAAGACTCAAGACCTGATCAAGTTTGGCTGCTCCAATTTTGAGTTAATCAACACACTTCTTGCTTTCAATCAATTCTATTATGATTTTCTCAATGTGTACTGTTTTGTCTATCAAAACAGTTTCAAGTTCGGTGATGTGGTTTTTAGCATAAGCTTTTTCACATTTCAGAATTTCAATCTCCCTTTTCAAAGTATTGATTTCTTCTTTTTGACTCAGCCATTCACCATAGAGTGCATTGTATGTTTCTTGCAACTCTTCATAATATTCTAGTCCATCTTCTTCATCTGAATGATTAACACTGTCTTGACAATCTTCTGTTATCTCTGACATAACAGCTTTTCCTTTATCTGCTGCAGATGTTGTAAATGCAACAAAATTGCTCATGCAATCTTGGTCTTCTGACTTCGATTCTGATTCATCACTCTAGGTTACTGTCAGCCCTTTGTTTTTCTTATTGAGATTAGCACATTTAGATTGAATATGCCCATAACCAGAACATTCATAGCATTGAATCTGTCCTTTCTTTTCAGGTTGTTTCAATTTCTTTTTATCACTCTCCTTGCTGAATTTTCTGAACTTTTCCTCACTTGAGTTTGATGGTTTTCCTTGATTCTTTTTCTTGAAATTTCTTTTCATGAACTTTTGTTAGAAAAGCAATTTGTTTAGAATCAGTTTCATCAAGCTCATCACTACATTCATCATCAAATTTTTCAGCTTTCACATTAAATGCAATGCTTTTACCTTTTTGTTTCCGAGTACTTTGATTTATTTCAAAGTTTTGGAGAATACCAATCAGTTCATCAACTCTCATTTCATCAGTGTTTTTAACTTCCTCAATGGCTGATATTTTAGGTTGAAACTTGTCTGGGACAGACCTAATTATCTTACTAACAACTTCTGCATCAGTAAAATTTTTGCCAAGCATGTATGCTGAGTTTGTAAGATGACATATCTTAGAGTAAAAATCAGAAATTGATTTATCCTCATGCATCATCAGATTTTCAAATTGAGAATTCAGCCTCATTAATATAGATCTTTTAATTGATGCAATACCTTCATGTTTTACCTTAAGTATGTCCCATGCTTCTTTGGCCACATTGCATCTAAAAATCTATCCGAAGTTGTTTAAATCTACTGCAGCAAAGATTGCATTAAGAGCCTTGGAGTTCCAACTGGATCGTCGGTATTCTTCATCAGACCATCTATCCTCTGGTTTTTGTTCGGCATTACCAAAAGCATTTAGCTTTGTTGGCGGTATCCATCCCTTAAATATACTCGCCCATGCCCTGTCATCAAGAGACTTGATATACATCATCATTCTTACCTTCCAATATGGATAATTATTGTCATCGAGAATAGGTGGTTGCGTTCCAGATCCTCTATTGCGAATAAACTCCATCCTTCTAGATCAACGTGTTCGTTTTCTTCACTTGTCTATCGATGAACCCGCTCTGATACCAATTGAAAGTTTTGAAGGTATGCAGTTATAAATAACAACACAGTAAACTATAATGTAAATCGACATAGGAGGATTTTTACATGGCTCGGTTATAAAAACCTACGTCCACGGACAGCTATAGAGCTACAATTCACTATGCTCTTGTTTGTACAATCTTTAAGACCTTTTACAGTGCTGACTCACTCTCACACACAGACCTAATCTTTGACAAACAAAATCTTCGCAAAGATCTTAAACACTAGTGATACTGCTCACTCTCTGTCACAGATAACTTAACAGAACGCCGTTAAGTTATACATAACACCTTATGTCTAACACAGAATTACCTAAACACTTAACCCTCAAGTTTTCCTAAGTGTCTACTAACTCACTCAGACTTAATCAACAAATCATGTACAATTTTTACTCTTATACATGAGAACAAAGACTCAATAATTCAAAGTAATAAAGACATTTCTTTGCGTCAAAGCTTTCTTCTATGATGTCATGGAATGCCGTGAACAACAAAAATCTCTCATCCACCAAGACACTCTCTCTATTCTCTTTGTCGACTTTTTCATCAATCAAATATATATTGAGAGGTCTTGATCGCAATCTTCCTAAAAGTCCTGTAAGGATCTCAATCAAGATCACATTAGGATTAGGATAAAATAAAATAGGAAGTGTTTATAGTTAATCTCCTAAAGTAATAAAGACATATTAACTATCCTTCTAATTTGATTAGGATACAAGAAATATTATCCTGATCTATAGAGATATTTATTGTGAATCAAAATACTTTCTATAACAATTATCTAGAAACAGTAAAATAGGAATCAAACTACTTTACTTATTTGTATCACAAGTTAACCAAAAACTGGAACATATGCATGTCACATGTTTACGTTAACAATAACAGGAAGAAGTCTAAAATTAAAGCTTTTGAGAAAAGCTTTTTTTAAGCTTTTTTTAAGTTTTAAAATATCAAGGATACCATCATTTAATTTAAATATTTTACTTTATTCTTTCTTTATAACAAAACTCTATTTTAGTAATTTAATTATGAAAGTGCTTTTATATTTATCTCATCAAATAATCAATATTAATAAAAGCTCTACTTTTGCAAGCTCTATTATAAAAAAATCTACTTTAATAAGCTTTACTTGAAGAAGTCAAAGCAGACAAGCTCTCATTTTCATTCATAAATATACATACATACATACATACATACATACATACATATATATATATATATATATATATATATATATATATATATATATATATATATATATATACACTTTTTTTGTCTTGTTATAAAGCGCCTTTGCCTATGGCTTTTATATCTCAATTGTTTCTTGTGGCGCTTGTGCTTGGTTGTTTGATGGTTGCCTCTGCTGCTAACTTAAACTAAGATTTTAACATCGCTTGGAGAGATGGCCGTGCCAAGATACTCAACAAGGAAGAGCTTCGTACTCTCTCTTTTGACAAAGCCTCTTGCTTTGGTAGGGATGACAAAATCCGGATGCTGGCGCTAGTGCGAGTGCGGCTTTGGCGTTTTTGCACCCGCACCAGACCAAAAAATTCCTCCCCGATTCACCTCAAAATCCCTAGATTTTTTTGGGTTTTTTCGAGTGTGGCTATTTGCGGGTACTGGGTGCTGGAATGATGCACCCGCACCCGAGGAAAAACCCCAGATTATCACCTTTTTTTTTAATTTTTTCACACTTTGAATAAAGTTAATAGCATAATATTGTGTAACATTCATGAAGAACGCGGCTGGCACTGCCCACAAAGCGGGTGGGATGAGTCTTGGTGGCCAAGGTTTGAATTGCAACTGCCTTAGTTTACTACTTTTAATTAAATATATAAAAGAAAATTGATTATACAACAATTGTGTGCAAAAAATAAAGTAAAAAGTCATGTGGCTTTGGTGGTTAACCACTAGAAATCCAAGTCATAAGTCACAGGTTCAAGCCTTCTTATACACATTTTGCATTACAAAATAAAAAAAAAAAAGATTGGGCTATGCGGGTCGGGGACCAGGGTTCCTTAGTAATACTCGCCCTGCACCGGGCCCCAGATTTTCGGGCTTTTCCCCGGCCGGCACCATGCAAGGAAAATCCAGGCCCCCGACCCAACTGGGGAAGCTGCCATCCCTAAGCTCTGGCTTCCAATCCATGATTGAGTATCTATTTGGCAATATTGATACACAACTCGAGCTAGTCCTTGACAACTCTGCTGAAACATATAAAAAAGGTCTACTTGGGATGAGATAGACTTCGAATTCTTGGGAAATTTGAGTGGTGATCCTTACATTCTTCACACTAATGTGTTTAGTCGAAGGAAGAGCAATAGAAAACAGCAATTCTATCAGTGGTTTGACCCAACTGTTGATTTTCATACTTATTCCATCCTCTGGAATCCCCAGCGCATCATGTAAGTATTAACAGAGGATACTACAAAGGATTCACTTCTTATCTTTTTTAACTGTTTGTTTCAAATTCACATATTTAACGTTTATATTTTCAAACTTTTCTTTGCTCTAAACGTAGACTTAGTAAGCAGCTTATAACAGCACTTGATTTTAGGAATCTTTAACAATAATTTGTTAATTATCTTGCTATATATATATGGCTTCTGATCAATGAGAAATATGTCAATAGTCTTCAAACTCCATACCTGTTATGGTATTATAGCACCCTTAAGTGCTAGCCGATCCTCTCTTCTCCCTTTTTTTTGTTCATCATAATGGCCAATGAAAACAACAAAGCCCCAAACATTGTAATTCACCAAACAAATGAAACCTATCATACTCTTATTAGCATCAATATTGTTGCTCAAACTCCTCTTAAACTCACGACCACTAACTATGTTTCATGGAAACAACAATTTCAAACTTTATTCATTGGCTATGACATACTTGGTTATGTTGATGGATGAAATCCTTCTCCACCAGCCACCATCACTCAATTAGGTACCACCAGATCAAACCCCTGAACATATCATATAGGTTTGACAAGATCAGCTTATTCTCAACGCTATCATTGGCTCAATCTCCCCAACCATAATCCCTTTCATTACTCAAGCCAAAACTTCTTCCGAAGCATAGACCATCTTAGCTAACACATTTGCTAAGCCTTCTCATGGACGTATTAAGCAAGTCAAAAGCCAACTCAAGAAGATCATCAAGGGATCAGAAAGTATGACTGAGTTTCTGAAATCTGTCATGGCACGAACTAATGAACTAGCTCTTCTTGGGGCACCAGACGATGCCGAGGATCTCATAGAGAAGATTCTTGATGGACTTGGTAATGAATACAAAGAATTAGTATGTGTTATCCAAGCCAGAGAAACAACTATTATGTTTGAAGAGCTCCATGAAAAATTGTTCAACTTTCAAGCATCATTGCTATCAACCAAATCTGAGCACTATCATTTTCCAACCACCGCAAATGTAGCAAGTAGAACAGCGACTGCATGGTGCCCACCATCCAGTTCAAGGAACAACAACACTTCATGGCGCCCCTCTCCTAACTCTACTGCAGCCAATGGCAGAACACCTTTAATACAAGGAAGTAGACCTTCTCGTCTATACCTTGGCTACTGTCAACTCTGTAAAATCTAGGGTCATAATGCAAAACGTTATCCATCATTTCATTTGGTACCTATCCAAGTGACCAACAACAACTCCAATGCATTAATGCCCAATGCAACTTCACCATGGCAACCGAGAGCTCATTTGCTGCCAACACTCCAACTAATTCATCGTGGCTCTTGGACAGTGGTGCTTTTCAACATGTTACCTCTGACTTAAACAATCTCTCCCTACATACTTCGTAAAATGGCTCCAATGACATTATGATTGCAGATGGCGTGGGTCTCTCCATCAGTTCCACTTCTCTTAAAACTCTTTATAGTATCTTTCAATTAAATAATGTTCTTTGTGTTCCAAGCATCAAAAAGGATCTTATATCAATATCTCAGTTTTGCACCTCTAATAATGTTTCAATTGAATTTTTATCATTTGCTTATCTTGTGAAGGAACTTCGTACGAGCAACACTTCTAAGGGGCCAAACTAAAGATGGCTTATATGAGCAGCCAGCATCTTCACCTTTGCTCGCCTTCTCTATAATGAAAACTTCATCATCTGAGTGGCATCATAGATTAGGTCCTGAGGACATCTGGTATTTTCAATTTTGAAGCATATTGTCTCTCATAATAAACTAGATTTATCTTCCTCCCTATCATCTATTTTTTCATGTGACGCATGTCTTTGTACTAAGAGTCACAAATTGTCTTTTTCCACCTCAAAACTTGTCTCCTTTCAACCTCTCGAAACAATATTTTCTGGTGTTTGGACTTCACCTATAACTTCCCATGATGGTTTTAAATACTATGTCATTTTTATAGATCACTTTATAAAATACATCTAGTTCTATCTTCTTAAAAGAAATCAAAAGTCAAGGATATCTTTATTAGATTTAAAGCCATAGTGGAAAAACATTTTGATAAAAACATCAAAAATCTTTGTTGTGATAATGGTGATGAATATTTTGCTCTTGCCAATTTTCTTTCCACCAATGGTATCTCTCATCTCACCACACCACCCTACACACCTGAACATAATGGCTTTTCTGAAGGACCACATCTTCACATTGTTGAAACAAGTTTAGCATTACTATGTCATCCATCTATCATCCATCTATTCCTTTAATTTACTGATCTCATGCATTTGCCACTATTGTCTAGTTAATTAATCGTATGCCCACCCCTACATTAAATCTCTCCTCCCCATATGAAATTATATTTGGCACTACTCCTAATTACTCAAAATTAAAAATCTGGGGATGCCTATGTTATCCGTGACTTAGACCCTATGCCACCTACAATCTTGATTCCCACTCCAAACCTTGTGTTTTCTTAGGATATTTATTGACTCAAAGTGCCTATTTTTACCTTGATCCCTCCACGTCCAAAATCTATATATCACGGCATGTTAACTTTGTTGACTCAGTGTTTACATTCACTCATCTCTCTACTCAATCTGCATGTCCTCAGCCACACATTATTGCCACTTGGATTCCATCACCAATTCGAGTCTCCTCTAACACTTCAGTACTACCACTCAATACGACATCTGAAGTGCAGGTTACGCAGCAATCCCCACATGAAGCTCTAACAAATTCAACCTTGCCAAATCCTTCATCTCAAATCTCCTCCCATGAGCCACAAACTACAAATAATGCCACACCACCAATGCCTAACACCAACTCACTTGTGCCTCCACCTCCACCTACTCACAAAATAACAACTAGAGCCAAAAATAACATTCATAAACCTCTCATAAAAATGAATCTCTATGCCCAACTGTCCAACTCTAACGACCTTGAACCAGCTATAGTGACCCAAGCTCTAAAAGATCATAGATGGCGTCAGGCTATGTTGGAAGAATATTATGCTTTAGATCAAATGCGACATGGGAGCTAGTACCACCTGATTCCAATTATAATCTTGTTGGGTGTAAATAGATTTTTTGAACTAAGCATAATTCTGATGGTTCTGTTGACAGGTTCAAGGCTCGTTTGGTCGCAAAGGGTTTTCATCAACGCCCTGGAATTGATTACCATGACATTTTCAGCCCTGTCGTTAAACCAACAACAGTTCGTATTGTTCACAATATTACTATAAGTCGTGGTTGGACCTTGCGACAACTTGACGTCAACAATGCGTTTCTTCAAGGATACCTATCTGAGAATGTTTACATGACTCAACTACCAAGTTTTTTGGATGTGGACAAACCATCTTATGTGTGTAAGCTCAGAAAAGCAATCTATGGCCTAAGACAAGCTCTTCCGGCTTAGTATTATGAACTCCGTACATTTTTACTTCATTCTTGATTTAAGAATTCACATGCTGATACATCTCTATTTGTATTCAATGCTGATGGACACATGATGTATATCATTGTTTATGTTGATGATTTAATTCTAATTGGTGACAATGCTGCAATGGTTAATCATTTTATGGCCGTTCTTGCTCATCGTTTTTCCATTAAGGATCTCAGATTGTTGCATTATTTTTTGGGGGTCGAAGTTGTTCCAAACAAGCTTGGTATGTTTCTTTCCCAAAGACGTTATATTATGGATAATTTAGCTAAACAAATATGCAACAGGCCAAGTCTGTTCTTACTCCTATACCAACAAGTCCTTCTCTCATGTTGACCTCGGGCACCTCTTTAGAGACCCCACCGAGTATCGAACCATCGTTGGTAGTCTTCAGTACCATTTAATCATAAGGCCTATTATTGCTTATACTATTAACAAGCTTTCTCAGTATATGCATCGTCCAACAACTGAGCATTGGGCCTTTGTGAAATGTCTCTTATGTTACCTTGCTAGTACCATTAATGATGGCTTGCAAATATATCGTGATTCCCCTTTAACTTTACATGCTTTCTCTGATGCTAATTGGGCAGAGGGTAAGGATGATTTTTCTTCTACAGGTGCATATGTTATTTATCTTGGCAGAAATCTGGTACCCTGGAGTTCGAAAAAGCAATGCACTGTAGCTCGATCTTCAACCGAAGTTGAATATCGATCTATTGCAAATACTGTAGCTGAATTGAACTGGCCTTGCAATCTCTTATCTGAATTTGGTATCAAGCTTTCTTGCTATCTAGTCATCTACTGTGACAATGTTAGAGCCAATCAACTTTGTTCTAATCTGGTATTTTACTCATGAATGAAGCATGTTGCTATTGACTTCAATTTCCTCCGAGATCAAGTTCAAGGTGGTGCTCTACGTGTCTCTCATGTTTCCTCTGCCGATTAGATTGTTGGTGCTTTAACCAAGCCTCTACCACGTTCACGTTTTCTTCAACTCAAGTTCAAGATTGGACTTGTCTCTCGAGCTCCATCTTAAGAGGGCATAACAGAGGAAACTACAGAGGATTCACTTCTTATCTTTTCTAACTGTTTGTTTCAAATTCACATATTTAACTTCTATATTTTCAAACTTTTCTTAGCTGTAAATAAAGGCTTAGTAAGCAGCTTATAATTGCACTTGATTTTAGGAATCTTTAACAATAATTTGTTAATTATCTTGCTGTATATATGTGGTTTCTAATCAATGAGAAATATGTCAATAGTATTCAAACTCAATACCTGTTAAGTATTTCTTCCCTCGGAGTTCAAGCTTGATCAAATCTTAATCATGTTTGTTTGTTTTTTAATTTCCTTTTTTCTGCTTGGAGTTAAGACTTATCAATATTTGTTATTCTAATTGCAGCTTCTTAGTAGATGGCACTCCCATAAGAGAGTTCAAGAACTCAGAGTCGATTAGTGTCCCATTCCCAAAGAATCAGCCAATAAGGATACACTCTTCTCTTTGGAATGCTAATGACTGGGCCACCAGAGGTGGACTTGTCAAGACTGACTGGACACAAGCTCTTTTCATTGCTTCTTATGCTGATGCTTATGTTGTGACTAATGCAGCATCTTCTTATAGTTCAAATTCACCTTCAGCTGCATCCAGCAACAGTTCCTGCCTCTTTGAAGAGCTCGATTCAACAAGCCAGGAAATACTGAAATTAGTTCCAAAGAACTACATGATATACAATTACTGCACTGACACCAAAAGGTTACCCCACAGCCTCCCTGCAGAATGCAACACCACCTCTTAGATGCAACTGAAATCAACTCATTCATCAATTCTTTTATTATTTTGTGGCGTCGCTGTCTTTTTTATTCTATATTTATGTAATCCAATTCTTTCATTCTTTGCAATCTCAATCTTCACTAAGACTACACTGCAAAAAAAAGGGGTCATTTGCGAAGGCTATTTTGCCTCCGTAAAAGGCCTTTTCCGTCGGCCATACAGCGAGCCTTGGGCCGACGTAGATAATATGGGCCGTAAATCTTCTGCGACAGCTCGTTAGGTCATTTGTGACGGGATCATAGTCATTTATGACAGCAGCCTTGAAGCCGTAGAAAGTCATATACGTCAACTCATTTACGGTAGTAAAAAGGCAGCCGTAAAAGGCTCAATGACCCGCAATTATGAATTTGCCCCTGATTTGAAATCCATTCAAAATTTTAGTAACAACTTTTTTTTTTTTTTGAAAAATATGATTTTTAAATTTAAAACAAATCTATTCAAATTAACATTTTGCTTGTAACGATTTTTTCTTTTTAAATGCGATTTTAAAATTAAAAATAATAATTGTAATTTTAAATTTTATAGAATTATAATTTTACCCTCAATTTTTAGTGTTACTTGAAATTATCAATTTACCATTGTTCATTAACTTAATAAAATTCTTTAAAAAGTGCTTTTCTATTTTATTCTCCTTATTCAGTAGCATTTGTTTCTAGCAATATTAAAGGACATAATTCAACAAAATAATTTTGTGAAAATTATTAACATCCCAAAAACATATACTCAATTATTCAAATACACTTTAAAGTCATTTCAAATTCCTCAATTGCCAACAAAGTTCAAAAGTTTAACATATTATACCAACGAAATCTAACTATACTTCAAAGCTCAAATTTTTCAATTTAACTTCAAAGCTCGAATATTCTACAGCCTTTCTTAAAATTTTCTTTAGCCACCTAATCATCGAAGTTGATTGACATTGGTTGGCATCTGCACAACAGAGAAGTGCTACCTATACCGTAACCCAAAACACCAATTTTAAGAACTACACATACCTTATAGTCGAGCTTCACCAGGTCCATTGAAGCTGCCAAGGTTCCTCAACTCCTTTCTGGAATGCAAATAATTCTAGCAAGTATAGGAGTAATCATCAGGAATCCTATGTCCTGAGTCACGAGGCAATCAAATCTATTTCTGACTTTTGCACAACCAGTTGAGCATTAGGTTTTCTGGATCTCTTTCGACCTTGTAGCAGCCTTGATTATAAGTTGTTGGAAATGTCTAACAAGATAATTTACATGAATATAAATATAAATAGATAAATTAAAGAGGATATACCCTTCAACTAAATATCCTTTTTAAATCAATTTAACTTTAAACAAACAAGATAATAGGCTGATCAATCATCAATCAATTTAAAGCTAAGTTTGTCAAATTAGTGCATGATTAAAAAATATGTTAATTAGACAATCATCTCCAACAAATACCCTTCAAGGATCTCCAAGCCCACTTGCAATCACATTCCTCAATGCTTAACAATAACACTTCAAACATTGTCAAAAAATTTCAAACAAATAAGAGCACTCAGCAACAAACCCATTAACTCACTACACTTCCACAAAAATTCCAAAACACATGAATCAGCATCATGAGCAGGCCGTTTAAATAACTCACTACAATTCAAGTTTAAGAACCATAAATATAATACACACAGAGTAAGTGGTATCAAAATATAAATGCAAATATCCAAAGAGCATACCTGAAAACAAAAAGAGCATAAGAATCTGTAGTAGGATATTAGCTAAAAAAAATAAAATGCAAGCCGAACAAGCCTGCATAAAAAATTATAACATATATATTCATACTGAAAAATCATTCAATTTCACAACCAACTTCAAGTATCCAACTTACACTGTAAAAGCCAAAAAACCATTTGAATGTAAATTCCAAATTATAATACAAATACTCGGTACACAACAAATAATACTAACCATAAGTTAATGCAATCGATGCGCACTAGAGGCATCGTGAAACTGTCAATAAAAAACATAAAACTTATAAGTTATCTGACAAATACTAAATTTTCTAAGAAATATGATTAAGAATTTATTTTATACCTGTTCACTCCTTGTTTGGCGCATCTCCTCATCAAAATTCTGAAAATTACATTGCAAGAATGACTGCATTGGCTTAAATTGTACCTTCATATTATTATGTTCATCCTTCAAAGTGTAATGCTCGATCTTCAAATTGTTATGCTCAACTTTCAAACCATCATAGTCATTCGTCAATTCAACATATTGAAATTTTAGTGCATTCATCTCCTCTTGCCTTTCCACCTCATTCTGAGTAGAACTTTGGCATCTCACATTTGATGGTGATGGCCCATGACCAAAAGTCTTAGCATATCCATGACCATCAGGTCCCAAAATATTGGTGAATATTTTATCATTTGCCACACTGGTTTGTTCTTCTTGAGGCAATTGAGATAGATGATCAGTGAATTGGCTTTACAAAAGAAGCATTCATATAAATAAAGTGATTCAAAATTAAACTCAAAATAAATTATTAATATGCAATACTTACAATAATTTCATTGCTTTCATCATCAACTACCCTACCATCACGTCCCACTCTAGTCTCCATGAATACACTTATTCTATCTGTACTTTTTCCCTTCTTTTTCATCTACAAAATAATAAGGGACAAATTAGAAGAATAGAAAATTTAAAAAGTTAATATATTGATAATAAACTAACCTCTTCTCGTTTTTTAGCAAAAGAAGTTCGACCCATCCTTGGAAGTACAGATTGTTGTGAACGATTAGCCTTATTCTTCGCCTCAATTGCCTAAAAATGATATATACAATTATAGTTAGATAATGGTATGCCAGTGAGCTACTATTACTATACATTTACAAAATTTATTTACTTTAACTTCCTCAGATCCCCAATAAGCTACAAGTGATCTCCACTATTCTTCAACAACCCTAGGAGGAGTGAATGCCAAACGTTCCATATCTGTGTGATGCTTTTGATAGTAATCGCGTTTCACTCTAGTTTTCCAATCCCTCCACAATTTTCCTACATTTTTTAAATAGTAAGGTTTATAGTCATCTGGAGCATTTGTATTATCCTGCAAAATGAAATCAAAAGTAAATTATATTTGTAAAATGAAATAAAAAGAAATAAAAATCATTATACATTTAAATGTCATACCTTCACTTCTCTCCAAATATATTCTAACACATTCTCTGGCATACTTGTCCAATCAGCAAAATTTAAAGGAACTTTATGACCATCTCGTGCAATGGCACTAAGTTGAGACTGAAATCGCTCTGCATTTGGACTTATAACTTGCCATGTTTCATTAAAATCTAAGTGCATTTTATACCCTAAACCCTAATCTTCAATACCAAGGGAAGGACCACGAGGTGGTCTAGCTTGTGTTGACTCCACAGATCCTAATATACATATAGTTAAATTAACATAAAAAGGGGGCCATCACCATGCTTTTTTAACTAAAAAGAATGAAGTAAAAAGATTAAGTGTTTTTAATGTACCTTCACCTTCTGTTTGCATTTGTGAAAATGAGGATGATGATACGCGTGAGGTAGCCCATTGTTGAAGCAAGGCATCCATAGTTACACCTCTTGCTTTTTTAGGTGTCGTACTAAACAATAATTAAATAATGAAACATGCATTGAGAAGAATCCACTTAGGGGACATAAGTAAACAAAAACAATACACTAAAATTTATATAGATATATGTAATATGAAGCCTATCCCCTCCACCATTATCTAAAAGGTAGGTGGTCCTCTCCCATTTAAGAATGCATAAGTTTGTATGGTAATAAGTACTCAAGTTTTGTTCCACCTCAATAGAAATTTTGACAGCATCTCCCTTTAGTTCTCTAAGTACACGAATAGATTTATGGATGTTATAAAACACAACATTCATCTAACATGTACCCAGAGAACAAAAGAAGTGTCATTGAAAATCCATCAAGTGAAACAAAACCTGAGGTACTATACTAATCACCATACAAACTTATACATTCTTAAATTGTCCAACCAGACAATTCAAGAATTATTATTAGACATTATGATATTCATTATCATCCTATGATTAGGAAGAGAATGAAAAAACATATTTCTATTAATAATTCTTGAATGGGTCTAAGGTTAAATGATGAATTAATATAATGATTAACATATCTAATTAAATCTTAGATACAATAGTACTTGGTATCTAAGATTTAAAACCTATATTATCCTAAAACTCATTACTTAACGAGGCCTTAATCTAAACAAGAGAAGAAAGTATAAGAAAAGTTTATAGGGTGAATTGATTTATTGATTTAGGTTATGAGTTGTTTATGTGAATTGATTTGGGTTATAGGGTGTTTAAGGGAATTGATTTAGGATATAGGGTGTTTAAGGCAGCTGATTTAAATTATGGGGTGTTTAGATGAATTGATTTGGGCTATGGGTGTTAATGTGAATTGATTTTGGTTATGGCTGTTTATGTGATTGATTTGGGTTATAGGGTGTTTGGGTGAATTGCTTTGGGTTATAGGGTGTCTATGGGAATTGATTTGGGTTATGGGTGTTTAAGACAATTAATTTATATTATGGGCTGTTTAGATGAATTGATTTTGGTTATGGGGTGTTTAAGCAATTTATGTTTGGCTTGATTTTCATAATTTGATCCTCTGTTTAAGTAATTATGTTTTAAGTATTGTTCTTTAAGTACTTCTATTTTGAAAATGTGGATAAATATATTTATTCACATAATGTTAATCTAAGTATACAAGAAAACAAGTCATTTAGTTTTTAACATCTTATTAACATACAATTTACATGAAACAATCAAACATGCGTACAATGTAATATTCATACATTTACATCTTATTAACATATAATTTATAATTTACAAGATAAGATTGCCCATGAAACATGTGAAATAATAGAATGAAAGATGGGTTTAAGCACTAAAGTATGAACCTGAGAGAGGAAAGAATTCCAATATGACAAATTCTGAAACAAATTACGGATAAAGCCTTCTTTAAAAAAAAAAGCCTTCTAAACAGATTATAAAACCTCTTGTGTAATCAGAATCATAGAACTCAGCAGCCTAAGATAAAATCCTGGATATTAGCATTGTAATTAATAGATATCCTGGTATTGAATTTGAATAGAATTTTATTTGCGAGAAAAGAGATCTAAAAGTATAAGACAAGACTAACAAGAATTCAATTTAACAAAGGTTTTTGTATTTCGATGAATGCACTGTTTCAGTTTCTCTTATTAGTGCTACACACATTTTAAAAAGCCAAAAAGACTAGAGATTAACAATTCAATAGCCATCTGCTTTCCAGGTCAGCTACGACAAACACATGGATACATGCTAGATGACCATAATTAACAATCATGTTGTGTTGAGTTAACAATCATTTAAGTAGTCATATGTATGTAGTTATTAAGGTAGCAGTCACTGAGTTTATTATTCCAATTATCTTTGGAGTTACATTGTGTTAGTTATCTGTTCATGTTTCTATTTAAATGACATGAGTGAAGAGGAGTCATGTTGGAATTTTGTCTAACTTTTAGTCTCTTATCTGGAGGGTTGTTCTCTTTAAGCAACCATTCATTTTTCTAAATTGACCAACTACAATGTACACAAATGGAGCACATCATACTATCTATTGTTTTGGCTGAACATTTTGATTAAATCTTTTTTTTATTTTTTTATTATTATTATTTTACATCTGGTAATCTAATATTTGCCAGGTATTTTAACTTCACAAAACAAGTTTGGATTACGATTTTGTTTTGATTGACATATATTATCATATTAGAACATCTCAAGAGAGATTTTTATTTTTTATTTTTTGAATCCTTACTGCACTTTTCCCAAGATGCACCAGAAACAAGACAGCAACAGTTCATGCTAGACTGACACGACTATAAGTCAAGTGTCTTGAAAGCAAAACCAAAAACAGTCGTTTAGAGTCGTTACAAACATTATGGTCAGCTAAGGAAACTACTGTTGATAAACTTAAGCTTTGCTCAAAGAAAAAGAAGCAAGAATGTTCTTGCAGGCTATGCTATTTCGAGATATCTATCTTATTTCATTGTAAAACATCCTTCTACTACTCTTAGCAGACTCATAATTTTCATTAACGAGTACACACAGATGAATCAAATGCCAACTCAAAATAGTACAAGAAAAAAAAACTACTGGTTATCAGCAAGAAGAACAAGCTCAAGGGAAAATTTCAATTGTAGTATTTCCTGATCTAGTAGCTAAACTTTAAGAAACCCACTCCTCTCCCTCCCACACAAAGAAAAGAAGAGTCACATTACAATTTTATCAGATGAATCGGCAAATACACACACTGGTAAAAGAAAGTCCCAGTAGCCACACGATCAGCACTACAATTAGAAGCAAAGAAATTGCTAAATTCTAATGTATACTATTTTTTGCTTCTTGACTAATCAAAACAGAGGAGAGCAAAGAACTAATCATGCATACTATTGTTTGCTTCTACTTCTAACAATCACAAATAAGCTTGATTTTAAACGTTACAAAGATTCAAATACTAATCATGCATATCATTAACAGTCACAAATAAGCAACAA
Organism: Boswellia sacra; assembly: GCA_013180625.2. Classification (NCBI taxonomy): domain Eukaryota; kingdom Viridiplantae; phylum Streptophyta; class Magnoliopsida; order Sapindales; family Burseraceae; genus Boswellia; species Boswellia sacra. Next base: position 544,573 of record SNVD02013979.1, on the reverse strand, counting down.
TTTTTCAACATGCAAACAAGAATTTTAGGCAAGAAGCAAGAATGTATAAATCTAAGGTGTGAATCAAGATTCAAATCAAAATATAAAGAAGATAAAAGATACATCCATGGCGATGATATTGAATGAACAAAATGCAGCAAATTCAAATTCGTTCAAAAAAATTACCAAAAGCAAAAGCAGAGATGCCAAATGGGAAAATTGATTTGTGGAAATTAGAGAAAGTAGCAAGCGAGAGAGCAGCTTAGAGAGAGAGTAGAGCTGATTGTGTCATCTGTAAATAGTTGAATCAAAATGCAACAAACACAAATGCCTTAAATAAAATTATCAAAATGCAAGAAAAATTGATCAGGAAAGACAAATTACCGAAATGAGAAACTGACTTGAGGAAACGTGAAACTTGAATTAGTAAGACTTGATTTGAGGAAATTGACAAAAGCCGTAAGCAAGAGAGTGAAATCAGCGAGAGAGAGGGTTTATATCGGAGCTAATGCTGCCTCATTTAGGGGTGCAAGTGCCATGAATGCTGCTGCAAATTTAGAGCATCTCTGTAGTCTCTGCAAAAGAAAAGCAGAATCTGGTGACTTAGAAAAAAATGCAGATGAGAGAGATGCAGATGAGATGAGATCATTACCACAATCTCTATTACTGAAATGTAGATGAAATGAGCTGCGATGATGCGATGCAAATGTAGATGAGATTGATTCCTAGAGTTAATATGAGAAGTAGAAGAGGAAGAAATGCAATGGCTTGAAGTTTCATCAATTATGCGAAATTGAAATGGCTTCAAATGGATTTCTAGGGCAAAATTGAATTGGATTTCTTAATTGAAATGGGTTACACGATTAAAAATACAAAGCCCATTTGCATCAGAGAGGTAGCTGCCTTATTTTGGGGTAGAGATGTCGTTGACAGCAACTCATATACGGCGGGCACTAATGCCGCCGCAAATGGGCGACGTATATAAAACATTTTTTTTTTGTAGTGCTACTATTTAGTTTCTCCATGTAATTCAAGTTATAACCTTCATATTTCAAGAGACAAAATCGTTAATTTTACAACTCTGTATTTTTATGTTAGTAATGGACTATATAGAATTCGTTAATGCCGGTGTCTATGATGAGTTTTAAAAGAGTTAATAAAAAGAATTGAAGATATTTTTAAATCACTTTCCATTTAACATTAAGATTACAAAATGAAAATACTTCGTGAAATTAACTCATTCCAATTTAAGGTATGGAAAGTTAGTTAAATGGGATATTAACCTTAATTAACAACTTTTAACTTTAAATTTTTAGTCAAAATATTAATGAGGAAAGATAACTGATTTGAAAATTGAAAATAAAGTTCTTACTTAATATAATTTTAATTTTTTTAGTTAATATCCCACTTACTAACTTATTATTAGATAAAGGGGTGATATCAATATCATACACTATCCTAGATTTGGCATAATATCATCAAAAAATGTAGTTTCTAATTTCATTTTGGTCCTCAAATTTTGCATATTTGCATCATCTAAGTCCAGGTGACTAATTCTCTTTGCTTTTTTTCACAAACTAAATTATAATTTAATAATTATTTATTATAAAAATAAAATTAATGTTACCTCATATTTATTGAATATCTAGGTCCAGTTGACAAAAATGTCCTTATCAGTTTGTGAAAAAAAAATGGAATTGGTCAACTGGATTTAGATCAAGATGATATATACAAATACGCAAACTTTAAGGATTGAAATAATACGAATAAAAAACTATATTTCTGTATTATGTCAAATATTAAGGGTAGTATATAATATTACCTTATTAGATTAATGAAGAAACATACCTGATTTAGAAATGGATATTATAATTTCCACGTAATATAATCCTATTTTTAAATTTTAAATTACACTAGTTTTAACTTTGTATTATTTTAACTTTAAAGTAAAAATAGTTTAAGTTTTAGTACTTAAACTTATAATAAATATATAAAAAGTAATGTTACACGTACAACTTATCTATACAATCAACTTTCTTTTACTTCTTTTATTTTTTTCTTTAGTCATAAATTCAAAGTTCTGAAATACAATAAAAGAAATATATTAGATATTAACTATAGATATATACAAGAAATTAAGGGGCTGTTTTTTTTTTTTGGCACTTTTGACTTAATTTTATTTAGACTTAAGATTTAGGTGAATGTTTTTTGTTTTTTTTTTTTTCAAAGTTCACTTTTATTTATAGTATATCACTTATTTCAAAAAGTGAAAAATTTTCAATTAAATCTAAAAAAAAGTGGTTGAATACCTTATGTAATAATAAAAGATAAGGAATAATATTATATTAATTAAATAGTGTATATTTATATTAAATAATTTATTTTATTATTTTAAAATTTTAAAAAATTAAGACCATTTGTCATCGGCTGTGGCCGCCGCCGTCCCCACGCTGGAAACTGTCATCAACGCGTGTTTGAAACATCACTGGTTTCGAAATGATCTTCAAGAGATGATCTATTTGTCTATCAAACAATTTTTGGAAAAAAAAAATTTCCTTTTGGCCGTTGGAGGCTAAGAAAATTCTAGCAACTGATTCTTTCTCAAGATTTTTCGATAAAACATAGTCTTGAATGACAAAAATAATATCATAGAGCTGTAGATCGCGTCGAGTTGTATACTTGAGGTGTTGCTAGACACACAACAAGCCGGTGGTCAACATTGCGATATTCGCCAATTGTAGTGGTTGTTCAAAAATTTTCATTTTTTCTTAAATTTCAAGAAAACTAAATAAATAAAAATATTCTTCATATATAAAAACATCTATTTAATTCATTATAACATGTTTACCATATTAAAAAAATTTATTTTTTATAGTAGATAATTTATTTAATTCACCGTAATATATTTATCTTATTTAAAAAATTTATGTATTTTTATAATAAGTAATCTTATTATTAATGATTGATTATCATTATTATTAATATCTTAATTTAATTCTGTTAAGTATTTAATTTTTAAGACATATACTATATTAAATAATAATATTAAGGATCAAAATATAATATCAAAGTTAATTAGTGCACTTAACACTTATTTAAAAATTAAAAATAAACGTATCATTAAGTTATTAAAATTAAATGTTAATAAGTATTAAAAATCCTATTAAATGTTAAGTGAGAAAAGCAAACTTTCCTAACTAAGTTGGTAACCATTTTCCCTATTAGATTTTTTTTATTAATTAATTAAAAAAAAATAGAAACACCCTTTTACATAGTCTCTATTTCTTGTATTGGTACATTTTTATAGAAGTTTTATAAAATTATAACAGTTGCAAGTAAATTATTATTGAACTACAGATGATTAAAGTTTTATAAACACATATCAAAACAAAAATTAAAAGGTAAAGAAGAAAGTATCAAAAAGCGTGTTAGTCGTTTTCCTCTATTAAAATTTTTTTTATATTATTACGTCGTTTATGTCACGAAGGAAAATAAGAAAATATCAAACATAATAAATAATAAAGGTCGTCTAACTAGAATTTTTTTTGTAAAAATATTTATTATGAAGTAAAATGCTAGTGTTTACATATGTAAAGAGTTCTTTGAAAAGTAGAAGAGTTTTAAATGTGCTTTTGTGACAAATTTTGCTTTTGATAAATTATAAGAATGATATATATGTTTAATTTATTTTTTTACCTTACTAATGTAACTAGTAAATTTTAAAATAATATATAATATTTTTTTTGTTGGAAACCAACTACTTAAGTTTCCTCCCATACATTACTAGAAAAATTTCAAAACAAATAAAAAAAATCTTGAAGATTTATTGAAAAATATATTAAATGTTCATTGAATAATGTATCCATGTTTTGTATATTAAACTTGACAAGAAAATAAATATATTAGACTTTAATTAAAGGAATAAAACAAGGTTTTGTTACTGGAAACATTTTCCTGCATTTTTTTTTTAAATTCTTCCAGAATTAACAATATATAAAACAAATATCGCGTCCCATCCATGGCGCTGTATCCAACCATTTGACCGAAGAAACTCATGATATAATTATTGGTACAGCCTTCTGCTTTTCGTGCACCTAAGAAAGATTTATTTTAGTGGTGCAGGTATCTTCCAGGACCAGGAGGACCCTGGTGGACCTAGCAGTAGTTGTTGAAACTCGGAGGCTGCTGACTACCCAACTAGCTCTTTCACCTTCCTCGCATCCGCAATTAAATGATGCGAATCCGCGTGTGTTATTATTGCTATTATAACTATTTTATAAAATTGGTTACATTTGCTGTTTTCATGAGAACAACTGGCCACAGCTGAGAGCTGATGAATTGTATCTTCCCGTCACTTTCCTCTGCTTCCCAGTATAAATATGGAGCTATGTGACCCTCAACAACACATAACATTCATCGCTTCACTTTTACAATACAAACTTCACTCAGTTTCATATACATATACATCTATTCACTCTTAATCTTTGTCTTAAAGGCCCACATATGCCTATGGCTTCTATATTTCATTTGTTTCTTCTGCCGCTTGTGCTTGGTTTTTTGATGGTAGCCTCTGCTGGTAACTTCAACCAAGATTTTGATATCACTTGGGGAGATGGCCGTGCCAAGATACTCAACAATGGCGAGCTTCTTACTCTCTCTCTTGACAAAGCCTCTGGTTCTGGCTTCCAGTCCAGGAATGAATATCTATTTGGCAAGATCGATATGCAGCTCAAGCTAGTCCCTGGCAACTCTGCTGGCACTGTTACAGCCTACTATGTAAATTCTTCAACCTTATAATTGTCTGCCTCAATTTTTATATAAGAAAGCATGTTGAGTTTGCTGAAATGTATTTAAATTTGCAGTTATCCTCAAAAGGGTCTACTTGGGATGAGATAGACTTCGAATTCTTGGGAAATTTGAGCGGTGATCCTTACATTCTTCATACTAATGTGTTCAGCCAAGGAAAGGGCAACAGAGAACAACAGTTCTATCTCTGGTTCGACCCAACGGCTGATTTTCACACCTACTCCATTCTCTGGAATCCTCAGCGCATTATGTAAGTATTTCTTCCCTCCAAGTTCAAACTTGATCAATTCTTAATCATTTTTATTTGTTTTTAATTAGTTATCTGTTTAATTAGACTTATCAATAGTTGTTGTTCTAACTTCAGCTTCTCAGTGGATGGCACCCCCATAAGGGAGTTCAAGAACTCAGAATCAATTGGTGTTCCATTCCCAAAGAATCAGCCAATGAGGATACACTCTTCTCTTTGGAATGCTGATGACTGGGCTACCAGAGGTGGACTTGTCAAGACTGACTGGACACAAGCTCCTTTCACTGCTTCCTACAGAAACTTCAACGCTGATGCTTGTGTTTGGTCCAATGGAGCTTCTTCTTGCGGTTCAAACTCAGGTTCTTCCGCATCCAAAGGTAGTGCCTGGTTCTCTGAAGAGCTTGATACAACAAGACAAGAAAGGCTGAAATGGGTTCAGAAGAACTACATGATATACAATTATTGCTCTGACACAAAGAGGTTTCCCCAGGGCCTACCCTCTGAATGCAGCAACGCTTCTTAGAGACTAGTGAAATCAACGCAGTTATCCATTTTTATTTTTTTTAATTTCTGAAGTCACTGGGATATATCAGTATTTCTCAACTCATCTAGTTCATATATACACCCATGTAAGTAGTCCGATTCTTTCATAGTTCATTCTTTGTAATCTCAATCATGAATAAAAAAAAAAAGAAACTTTTGCCACCTCCAAGTGTGTATGCAAGGAACAAACATTAAAGTTCTGAGAGATTATTGTTAATATTTCATATGCAAGTTTTGAAAGTACAGAGTTCTTAACAAAAAGTAAAAGGGTAACTTCTTAGGGGGAGGAAAAAAAAAAACCTGACATGTGTGAATCAAGTAGGGTAATAGTTGTTCTGACTAATATTAAATTTAGGTTCTTACCCTGCCCAAGAACATATCTCATAGCAAAGTGACAATGAGTATATGTCATATTCTATCACTTCAGATGGTATGGTATCATACATGCATGTGATCCTTGTGAAGGCAACAAAAAAGAGTTACTACCAAATTATGAATAAAATTTAAGCAAACCTCAACAAATTGTAACAAAATAATTTATGATCTTAATAATTTTGTTTGCATACCAAGGTGGGTTTGGGTGACCACTAGAGGTGGACCAAATAAGAATCAGTGTTCTGCAATGGTGTGAATGCTCAAGTCAAGCCTCTAGTTTACCAAAATTAGTAATAAAAAAAAAAGATTCTTAAAAATTGAAAAATCTAGGAAGAGAAGTTTTTGGCAAGAATGCGTAGCTAATTAGTCCTTAGGGGAGGGGCTATACAACTCAAGGTCTACCGAAGGGGTTGTGAATAGGACATCTCAAAATCAAGGATAGGGATTCCTTGTATTGCTTGATCAAAACTGCTTCCTTGGACTGGCGGTTGATGCTAGACCTAGATGGATTGGATTCACGAGGTACAAATCTTTGTTCAAAACAACTAATTAGCTAGTGGAGTGTGGTAAATAAACAAGAAGAATAGTGAGCAGAGAAGGAGGTGAGGAAGGCTGACAGCTCTTCGGGCAGTTGTATATGGGTGGAATGAATCCCACATAGGGGTGGCAATTTTCGACACGACACGCGAACACGACTTGACACGACATGAATTTAAGCGGGTTTGGGTTTTAGGTTATTCGCGTTCGTGTCGTGTTCGTGTCGAAGATGTCAACCCGTTTAATAATCGTGTCGTGTTCGGGTTGACAGTCTTCGACACGCGAACACGATTATGACACGACACGATTATGACACGAACACGTTAACGACACGCGTAACACGAATAACACGAATACATATTTAACACGATTAACATGATTAACACGAATATTGACACGATTATAAAAAAATATTAAATTTAATATTTTAATTTTAGACATTTTAGTCCTTATATTAATTCAAATTTTAAACTAAGTATATAATTTTAAAATGTAATAAATTTAAAAGTTCAGGGTAATTTTGTCATTTAACCAAAATTGAAACCTAATTGATTAATTCACTCAAAATTGGAAATGGAAAAGGGAAAGTTGGAAACCTAATGTCTTTGAAACTCTGAATAACACGTTAAGAACTCTCCTCACTGCCGCCGGCCACCTGCGACTGCTATGCCCCGCTAATCATCACGGCTTCAACTGCTCAGCACCATCGCTCCACCACCTAGTCCTCCCCTTCCGGTGACTACATCGTCCAGTCTTCCAGTCCTCATCACAATCTCAGGCCATAGCCAAGGGAAGCTGCCTGCAACCTTTCTCCATCTTCGATCCTCACTGCCGCCAACCGTCGCAGCTTCATCACCCTCCAACGTCCAGTCCTCTCCCTGTCCTCAAGCTGTGACCGCAGCCCTACAATCGTTCCGTCCATCTCGTCACAATACTTCCTCTGTAAGAGTTAATTTCCTCTGTTTTTTTGAGTTACCACACTGCATTCACATAGAAAATACTTCTGAATTTTTTTGAGTTAATTTCCGCTGTTGGGATTCCAGTACATCCCTCTGATAAAAGAAACTCAAAGTGAACATCATCGGCTCTCAGATCCTTCATAACAGTCTCATCGAACCATGTTTTATACTTCTGAAATTTTTTGAGTTAATTTACCGCATGTTTATAAAAGAAAAATCTGTACATATGAACTTGAGATGTAAAAATATACTGCTGATATCATGTCACACGACTATGAAATACATACTATATTTCAGCACAATTTTGAACTGTTTTGTTCATTGAAGTTAGTTAATGCTTGGTGGATATTATTTTCCAACTACTTTGAATCTTTAATCAGAGTCTATCTGCTCTTCTATTTGTACGTCTATTGTATTTGGGTTATAGCCTTACGGTGCATTGGGTTTAAAGTAGATGGATTTGTTGCACATCTTCTATTGTATTGGCTTGCCCTGATGACCTGGTGTTTAGGCTGAGATTGGATTAATTATCTATCTTTGTTTGATGGGTGCTTAAACGTTGTTGGATGGCTGCTTCCATGGCTATCAACAAGCATTCTTGGTGGTGCCACCAAAAAGCTGGACGGTTATGCTGTTGGTGATCAGATTTCGAGGGTTCATCAAAACCATCGAAACTTTAAAGTCTTTGCATGAGAGTATACAAAGGTCATGCCTTGTTTCAATGAAAATCTAATCTTTTGAAGTTTTTAGAAAAACGAAGACCTACATTTCCGTTAAGGAAAAAAAACTGCTAGATTGATGAAAATGTAAGAAATCAAAATAAACTTCTGAAATGAAGATAAAGATAAAGGATTTTTTAATGATATATTATATTTTAAATTATTAGTTTATTATTGTAAGGTAAGACAAATAAAGGTAAAAGGATCTTTTCGAAAGAAAATTAGGGACTCCAACTTAACAATTCACATCGACCAAGAAATCAGAACCTTAAGGTCACTGAGAATAACCACCTGCAATAAAGCTGTTCAGAAGCATCTCTTAGTGGCATAACCAAGACTATGCAGTGTTTTTTTCTGTATATTGTTTAATGACTCGTGAGCTCATAAAGTAGTCTAGAAAGGTAAAACCAAATATTCATTTTCTCAGTTCTTGTCTTCTAATGGGATGGATAACAAACGGATTTGATCCCCAACGTAGTTCTTGTCTTCTAATGCCTTCAAAACTCGCTTGTGATTGTAGTCTGAGTTAACAAATGTGACTCTGAAGCCATGCATAACTAAACATTGTGAAAGCTCTAGTTAAGTTGCTCCCTCCACACGTGAGAATATATAGCTTCCAAGTTCTAGAAATATAATATATATTATTGTTTTATGGTGCTTGGAGTTGGAGCTAGAGATGCCAAGATGGCAACTTGACTTGGTAATTGTGTGTATTGTAGTTTTCATTGTTATGGTTTATGAGATTATGAACAAATTGTAAACTTTTTTTATTAATTTATAATATTTCTTATATAATTCTATAATCTGATTTTTTTTCATAAGTATGATTTTTCTTTTTGTAGGTTGCTTAAGAGTTGAAGAGAAGATGGATAAGAGTTGAAGAACTTTTTTGTGTTTGTTTGTGATGTACTTAATTGTGATTTGTGATAGATAACTATAATTTTATAGTTTGTTTGTTTGTGATGAACTTGTTCAAAGTTATCCATAATTTGGGTATGTGATGCATGTTTATTTGAGATTTGATGGACTTTATTTTTATTAATTTTGTTGTATTTGAATTGTTGAAGTTGTTTTCTTATGACAATTGTATTGCATTTGAAGTTTGTATGATTTCTTGGTATTTAATCTTGTTTAATTTAAACTTTTTTGTTATATCTTTTTCATTTAAAAATATGTTTTAATATATATTCGTGTCATAATTGTGTTGTAAATGTATAACGTGTCATAATCGTGTTGTAAATGTATAACGTGTCGTAATCGTGTTAACAGGTCATAACCGTGTCAATCGGGTCGTGTCAATATAATCGTGTCTTAATCGTGTTAGACGGGTCGTGTTCGTGTCTAACACGAGTACGACCCGTTTATTATTCGTGTTAGCGTGTCGTGTCGTGTTACCCGTTTATTAATCGTGTCGTGTTCATGTTGAGTCACAATGACACGAATAATAAACGGGTCGTGTCAATCTTTATCGTGTCACAGCTCGATACGACACGAACACGACCCGTGAACACGAATTGCCACCCCTAATCCCACATCTGACACGACACGAACACGACCCGCGAACACGAATTGTCACCCCTAATCCCACATTTGCCTCCCCCGTTTCTCCTCACCCAACCACCCTGGGCCCAGGCCTGCCCTCCTTACCATTTTTCTGATTTCTTGGCGTCCTTTCTATCATTATTATTTCCATATCTAACCTCCCCTCCATTGCGCTAAGCTATATTTTCTCTTTCTCTTGTTTAAAATCATCTTCCTTTGGATCTTTCTCTGCTTTCTCCATCCAGTCTAGGGTCCTGATTTTTTTCTGTGAATTGCAGTTTTGAATCTGTAACTTTGGGTTTTTTTTTTGTAATTTTACTTTTTATTTATTTGTATGTTTAAAGCAAAGGAAGGGAAGTTTATTGTACTAATTTTGTTACAAAAATAAATCAAAAGAAGAGTACATGGACAAGGTTCTGTGTAATTTACTAATGTTTGTGAATAGGAAAGCACATGAAAAATAAAAGCAATCTAAAGACCATGAAATTGAATCATGATATTATGGAGATTAGGAGGATTGGCAGTAAGAGGATAAGAAGAGAGAAAAAGGAGTAAGAGGGGAAGAGCAGACGAAGAAACATGTGGGGAGAAGGGGATATGTGTGAGAGAAAAAATAAATAAAAATTAACTATTATTCTAGACATCTCAGAGTTTGAAATTAGAGAAAGGCAAGAAGAAGGTAATTGCATGCATTTGACATAAAAGAAGAACTGACAACTTGACAAGAACGAGGATTAACGGTAAGGGTTTTTATGATGGTTTAGAAAAGTCTGGGATCTTTTGATGCATCGGCAATTAAAGAGACGTCACAATATGTCCCCCACATTTTATTAACTTAGTCCATTTGCCTTTCATTTATCAATGTAGCATACTAAAAATAAACAAAGGTTTTAGTTATTTTTATTTGCAATTCATATTACATGAGATAATAAATCCTTTTAGCCATTGATTTTAAACCCACCACTCTTCCGAATTTTCATTATTCTTTCCAGATATTGTATGGAATCAAAATTGGGAAAATCTAATACCATATTGATTTTATATTTTTTTATTCTAATAATATTTTTTTATTTTCAAATATCTATATTTATATTTTGAAGAGAAGTACTACAATTTAGAAAATAAATAAACAATAATTAAATGAATAGTAAAAAGTAAAAAAATGATTTTTTAACAATAAAAAGGTAAATTGAGTAATTAAATTTAATTATTGTACTTAAAATTAAATCAATTAAAATACAATTATTTTAATTAATTACAGAGGAAGTGAAAATATGTTGACATTATGGTTAAATATTTCACATATTTATGTCATATAAAGTATACAGTGTAATTATACATAATAAAGTAAATGAATTACATTATATTGCGGATTGGGCTGTGGGTGATCCGCAATCTACAAAAATCCACTCTTACGGATCAGATCAGGTTACACATTTTCCAGATAGAACCAAATTACGGGTTTATCCAATCTAATCGGCATATTTGTAATCCCTAATTACACATTTTGCAGAAGGAGGCAAATTTTGGAAATTGGGGACGTTGGAATTTCTTAAAACACATAGCAGGCTCAACATTTATGTAAAGATTCATAGTTTAATTGAAGCATAGATTAAAGCTTGAACATTGAGCACAAAACAAGATATTATTGGTTTTACTTTAAAAATTTGAGAAACCCAAATGTGGAAGTAGTAGTAGTAGTAGTAGTAGGCTAAGGATTATAAAAAATGAACATAAAAAATCTGTTACATAAACATACAAAATCTTCAATTCTTACAATCTCTTTCTCTCTCTGGTTATCATGGATAAAATTCTGAGAAACTGCTCAATGCAACACTTTATTATCTATATATCATTCAGAAAAATACAAAAAGGATATTTATATACAGAACGCCTGTGATAGATAATGACTTCAAATCTTGAATCCAATTTCATGCATATATGATATAATAAGGCCTCGATAAAACGATGATTTGAGGTCAAACAAACAACTATCTTTATGCATGGATGATCTGAAAAAGATGGGAGAAAACTAGACTGAAAAAGGTGTTTTAGAATAACTTAATGTAGCAGTGTTTTGGATTGTCGACAGGGAGCTCTTTCAGGGGGGACTCTAGGGTGCCTTTCTTTTAATTTGTTTTCATCCCTTGCATATATATTTTCTTCCTGTGGGAATGAAACAGAGAGAATAAAATAAAATAAAAAAGGCCCCAAAATGCCATCGCTCTCTCTTCACAATCCTCTCTATTTATAGGGCTTTCTGTAACTACGTCGAGATCAGGTGCAATTTAATGCCGCGTACTTGTGAGCTGTGATACATTCTCATAGGATTTTTTTTTTTTTTAATTTGGGTGCAAATGGGTAAGTTGATGAAAGATGATTTTATCTTATGAAATATAAAAGTCTCCGATTTGCACAGGGTAAGAAATAACGATAGTTTAATTAAAGAATGCTAGTGTGCTACTCAAACCATGTGTCTAACAATTGAAATTACATAATCTTATCAAAATCACACCTTTGTTTTAGAACTTAATACATACAATTTATTGTTGTGGAAAGTAGTTTTACGTATGTAAGAGACTAGAAAGGTATAGTTTAATAACTATATGGTACCATGCCAATTCTACGACAAGTCATTTGATCAATATTATTTTAAAAGTCATGTTAACTTCTTCTTAGACAAAAGTAAATGAAATTATCAATCACATTAGTTATTAGAGTAAATAAAAGAGAAAAATACTATATATGATATGAATTTATTGGTTCAATCCATGGAAGATATAATGAACTGGTTATGTCTCAATTTTTTTCCTTTCATCTACGTAATAATTACCATCGGAGTTAATTAGTAGCTTCAAAATCAATAGAAACACAGTATCTTTTACAATTTGATATTTTTATCATTGCATATTTAGACTTCGAGCATTGTCACTGGTACTTGCTATGTCATGCAACCTTGCGAGAGAAGAGTAATAGAGCAACAAGCAAAAATGGATCTATCTGCACCTTTTTTTAGCTAAATTTGGGGTAGAGCAGACAATGTGATGTACACAACGTAACGGCATGAGCTTATCTTTCCCTCTTTCGGTGCCTCAGTTCCTGGTTGCTGATGACACCATATGTAACTGCAGAGTAAAGACAAAAAATAAAATAAAATAAAAAACTGACACCAACCAAAAAAAAGAAAATGTGGAAATTTCTAAAATCCTATTGCATTGCATAGATAACTTGGCTTGGTATATCATGTTAGTGTGAAGAGCAATGTGCTACTCGTACGGATATTTCGAAGGCACAGATGTACTGTTACGAAAGTTCGCTATAGTGATTTCATTGTAGAAGGTTTAATGCAGCAGATGGTGATAATAGCATGTATGTTTATTAAAATTCATTTCTTTACTTCAAAAGCGCCCTCACACATGTTCGTATCACTCTAGTATTTCTTCATTCTGAATAATTTCTTTCTTAATAATTTCAACTATCTCACCATAAATTAACGAAGATAACTCTCTCAGATCATATCACTCTTTAAGATTTCTTCTTCCTTTTAATCTCATCTATTAAAAGTATATAAGTAGCAGAGTTAAACTCGCTTAACAATTGCTAGGAACCAAATGTTTTTGGCCCCCATTCAAGAAATAAAATACAATCATATAAAAAATTCTCAATCTGATGGTGAAAAGTCCGTCTCCTTCAGCTTGTAGCCATACCAGTTGTCTTATGATCCGTTTCCTGAGCTAGCCTTTGCCATTGAAACCACTCTGTTTCAGATCCTGGCACCAAATACAGCAGCAGAATCCGAGATTCATATCCTTCGTTCCTCGTTACACATCTTTTGAGGTAACGGAAGCAAATTACTTGCCCTTCGCCAGAGCAGAATTTCTCATTACTAATATCGCAGGTATTCCTATTAGCAATGCTTTGTCCCTGGTAACATTTTCTCTGTTTCAATAACAAATATACATAAAAGTTCCTATTATAGGCATCTGAATCAATATAAAGACAAGCATATTCAGCTTTGAGCCACAATGATTAATCATTTATTGAAATAATTCCATTTGTCTCAATTCTCAAAATATATTACAAGCTACGCTGTCAATGTTCAGTTCATAAGCACAGATTAACAAGCAAGTAGTTGTCCATGGCAAGAGTAACTGGTACATATTAGAGAGTCGTAAACAGCACACTTGTACAGAGATTCGATCAAGCAAATGAAGTCTTAACTAATATACTACAAATGTTTCTCCATTTGGTCAACAAGAACAAGAGGGAGTCATCAACCAACAGCAGATTACCCCATCAGATCCTAAAGCCAGATGCCATACACAAACCAATAGTAAGTTACTAGGAGAATCATATTACCAGGAAGAAGGATAATCATATAAACAACTTACTGTACACGCCTGTACAAGACGAAAACCCCGATGTCTACTAACAAGCCAGGGCATCAGAGGTCCTCAAAGCTGCCAACAAGAAACCAAAAAGACTAAACGTCCTTCACATTCCGAAACCAACAATTTCATGGAGTCTCGGAACCGCAATTTGCTACTGTAAGTAACCAGCAAATGCTAAAGCCAAGATAGGGTTGCCAACAAAACCTAACCCTTATTCATCTTCTAACTCAACAATCTGTGCCCGCCTCTCAGCCGCTTTCTTCCTAATAAAGAACCCCCACCTCATTGCTGCCTTGATCTTCAGCCACCCCACAACAGCTTTGCCAGGACGTGTCCGGTCCTCATCAAAGTTAGGCATAGGTGAAGGCATATAAGATGGGAATGTGTACCCATCTTCTGGCATATTAATAGAAGCATGGCCTCCCATGCTGAAGAGTCGCAGCAAGTGTTGCATATCTTCATTCTCAAGCATCTCATGGCTTCGGATGCGAATCTCTTCCTCTGAAAAGAAATCGTCAACTCCCTTGTCTCGGTTATGTGACCAATCATCAAAAGGATTAACGTTGGATGGCTGATCAGAGGAGCAAATAGCTTGGAGTCCTGGGTTGGATGATTGTGGAGGACCAAGAGCAAGCCCAACAACATTGTTGTTATCATATCTAGAGCTCTGAATTTGCTGTGAATCATTGATCAGCTGTTCATGAGACACGAATGAACTGCCATCAAACTGACTACGGGAATTCGAATTCATAACTTGGGGCTGGGTTGAGTATCTTGTAACAATATTATCAGTATAACCTGAAGCTGGCAAAAAGAGAACAATGAAGGTTGATTAATGATATGCCAAGGCAAAAACTACCAGCTAATGCATCAAACAGATGGGTTACAAATAAGTCATTATACACGAGAAAATTTTCTTAATTAAGATTTAAGAGCAAGTGAGATGGTCAAAGAGACAAGCTTCCGTTATGCCATATTGGCATTTGAGTATTTGGAAGCAAAAACATATTTTGCTTCAGTTCAGTACCCAATAAAGTGATATTAACTTCATTCGGAGTTGGCCGCATGTGTTATCAGGTGTCCTTAATAATTGTTATATATGCTGGGAGGACATGACAGTTAGGACACCTCTGCAAGTATGAACAACTCTGTATCTTGTGATTGGCGAGAACTTATATGTTGGCTTCAGTGTTTAGGGTTCTGAATCTGTACTCTGATACCATGTTAAAAGAGAATAAAATAGATAAAGAAGAGAAGGTGAAGGTTATTGTGTGATATGTGAGTCTTACATATATATAGTAGATAAATCAAAGTAAGTTCAGAAATTAAACTGCTCACAATCAATACATATTTTCACCCCCTATAATAGAATTATTGTAATCTAAATTTCCATATAAGTTCTAAAACTCCCCCTCAAGTTGAAGCATAGATATTTTTAATGCTCAATTTGGAAATAAAGGTTACAAATATATATTTGAGGACTCTTTTCACCACAACATAAACTTCAGAGTTATTCAACTTCACAACAGTGATAAAGCTTCAAGAGGATTGACAAGAGAAGAGGTAACCATCTCACTCAAACTTCTGGACAAAAGACCCAACTAGCAAGAGAGTGAAACCGAAATTATAAGAGACGATGATTTCCGTTAAGAGGAGACATTTTCGACCACGAATTTTTCGCAAGCCTGTAAGGGTAGCCATGACTCTTACCGCTAGCCAAAGGTTATAAGGTAATTTAACAATAAAGTGGCTAGGTTTTGGATAAAAGTGAAATTTGGACAAGCTATGAAAATTTAGCTAAATTAGAGCAAAATTTTCCAATGACCAAAAGAGGGTTTTTGTATTTCCAGACACACCCTCAGGAAATTTTAAAAGCTCAAAAGTCTTCATACAATTCAAAAGACCCCTTGATACAAAAAAACACAAGTTTAATTGTGCGAGGACAAATAGGCTGAGAGAGTGAGCTTGAAAACAAATAAGGGGCTGAAATTCGAAAAAACGCTGAGAGACTGAACTTTTTTTTAATTTAATAAAAAAAATTAGAGACCTAAAAAAGAGGCTGAATAGATTTATTAATCATAAAAACAAAACCATTAGAGACTAACATGAAAGAAAAGATTTTTTTTTTTAATATTAAAGACTCAAAGAAAATGAAGAGTGAATCTTTTTTCTTCTTCATTTTCATTTAAAAAAAAAAAAAAAAAAAAAAAAGAAACACTAACCCGCTCTAATACCATGTTAAAAGAGAGAAAAGAGAGTAAAATAGATAAAGAAGAGAAGATGAAAGTTGTTGTGTGTTATTGATATATGAGATTTATGTATGTATAATAGATAAATCAAAGTAAATTCGGAAATAAAATCACTTTCAATCAATACATATGTTTACCACTTATAATAGAATTATTATAATCTAAAACTTCCATATAAGTTCTAACAGTAAATACTAGTTTTCTATCACCAGGGTACTTCAGTATCTGATATTTGAAAAGCTGCAAGATAAAGCCTAGGCCATTTCAAAACCAGAAAATTTGGATGATGTTTTATCAAAATAAAACCACAACTCTGAACTAGAAAGTTAATAGATCTTCCCCTCCCCTCATCCCACCCCGCCCCACGTGGCCCTACCAGCCCCACCCACACCCCCCCAACAAAAGAAAAGGAAAAAAAAAAAAACCAAATGATTACAGATTTTAACACTAAACTTCTCCTAATCCCATCATGCCACTGTACCATCTCAGTTGACACCAATGATTACTAGACTAACAGTCTTTGAAAGTCACATCAGACCAGACCCATTGTAGCACTATAGCATTGGTATTGCACCAGGAAGGGAAGCCTTGCTGCACAGAATATCCCTAATAGCCATTCTACTGTAACAGGACTTTGTCAAAAAAAATTCTCCATTGTACTTGACATGCTATAGCCCAGGTCAATAAATTAATGGATAATTTATGGAATTTCAAGAGGTGCTAAAACTTGAATTGTCATTTACGCAAGTTGTCTTCCTGCTTGTTCCTGAAAGTCAAACACTATCTCCAAATTTCAAGAGGTACAAACTTCCTTTTGTCCTATTCTATCTGTCCTAACTAATAACTGAAATTCTAAAATGTTGGGCTCAATGTTTTACACCAACAGCATATTGCATCTGAGCCCAACCCCAGATAAATGAAACAAAGGCTTAAAAATGCCAAGATTTTAAGAATGCTTGCTTCAGTAGCCACATGTATAATGTTATTAACTCATATGACAAATTTTCAGGGAACAAGAGAGAACTTCAGGTAAAATAAAACCAAGGGAACAATAAGCAGCCAGAAATAATTACCTCCTACTGGATTGCTTGAATGAATGGAAGACTGGTCAGTAGGAACAGTGGGTGGCAGCCGTGGTAGTTGCATTTGATGGTCTAAAGTATTAGAGAAATCTATTTGACCTATCTGAACTTCATTTCGAGAAGCATTTGACCTCTTGGGTTGCTTGAAGTTCAAAAATGACTTGCCATCATACTCTACGACTAGATTCCAATTGTCATACGCTTTCTTCACCAGTGTATCCACATATAACTGCAGTACAAAATTTTTTTTCCTTATTGATCAAAACTATGTGATTCAATAAAAAATAAGAATATAGTAATGTAGATCACTACCCCAACCCCCAACCCCCCAGCCTCAGTAGCACAAAAGATTAAGAAGCCAAGAATTAAGATCTCAACCTAAACCGAGCTTAAAACAAAAGTCTAAAATATAATACCCTTTTTATAAGACAAAATTCTATGAAACCTTGTGTGAAAGCAAAGCTAATCTGAAAAATTATAACTAAGATTAAACATAATTATATTACTATGACTATTTCCTTTCTCCTATAGCAACTAGAGAACAATATAATTGGTTATTCTTTTCCAACAACATGACAACCACAGTCACAATCTGAAGCTTCCTTACTACATTACCATGTTATGTTAGTTACACTTGAGAATGAGTATCCAATGCTAGTCTGAATCTAGGTGTCTTAAATTCCCTGATCCCCCAATGCCCAAAACCTTGCACACATAGAACCAACTGGATTGTGTCCAAAACTTTGGCTGGTTACCGTAGCAAATCAAGACAGAAAAATTCCAGTAGGTAAAGTGCAGATATAACAACAATAGAACTTTGATCCCAGCATACAAATTAAAAAGAATTGCAATTTGTATCATGTTTATATGAAGGGTATTCCAAGATAACAGGAAAAATAATAGAAAAATACCATCTGACACCACAGGGGAAGAAGAAATTATAGGAAAAGCACTCATACACGTCTTGAGGAAAAAGTCAGAATCATGGCTACCAACTGCTGACATTGCAGGGAAAAACGCCGTAGCCTTTTGCAAAACTTCAGGTTTAACAAACCAGATGCTAGAGGTGATGCTAGATAAGCATTACAGGTAGAAGTTCCCCAGACAAGGAGGCAGACAAGAAAGCTTGTTCAGAAATAATAAGGAAAACTTTAATTATCCATTTCAATACAGCACTTAAACATTGACACTCTGCCATCAGATACAAAAGTGAAATTTTGAGAAGATGTAACCCCACTTTCTCCTTTACTTTTATTTTATATAACCCTGGTGTCCAAGACCGATTAGTCCACAGGTCCCTTGCAAAGCATCCCCTCCACACAGGTCAGGTAGACCTCAGACCATTGCCCCAAGGAATTTATTGCATCCAAGGGGAGTCAAACCTTAAACCTATGCTTCATAGACACCAAAACCAAATGACTGATCACTGAATCAATCTCTTAGGGTTTACTTCTCTCAAATCAAATTGATATCCCCAGCCATAATTTTAAATAGATGCTCTATGGTAACATAGATACTAAATAGAAACAAGTAACTCCCAAGAACACTGCTACAATGAAGAAATATAATAAGAAAAAGAAACAACATTAAACAAGCAACAACAAGGAGTACGGTGGTTCCTCTAAGTTAGATCAAAATCATAGTGTAAGCTGACAAAGTATTTTTGTACAGATTAAAGTTATAGAATGGCCATAACTAAATTTCAGCAGCTGATATAAATTGACTCCAAAGCAACCATAATAGATGGTAGAACCTTTTCTTTTTCCAGGTAGAATCTGACTGAAAAGAACATATATCTAACTAACCTTCTGGTTTTCATTAAGAGTATCAGCAGGATAATACTGCTCCCCTGAAATAAGGCCATTCAGCTCATAAATATTGTTAAATATAACACCAACGTTTCTGGAATCTTCAGGATAGTAAACATAAAGCTTCCCACTGAGGACACATGTCTTTGCATGCTCTAAGAGAGCTTCCCACATCTTATTTGACATACCACTTCCAAGAATCTACAATCAGTCAATATACATTAGAAGACAATAACAAAGCAGGAATATTTTAATTCAGAAACAAACGGTACACTTACACTCCGCAATTTTTGAGAATCCCTCACAACAAGGCGCAGAAAGTCTTCAACTGTAAATATTCCTTCTTTATTTAGCCTTTTGTGGAATGATCCATCCTTGCCAATCTTCTCCAATCTCCATACTTCATCATTCAATGCAGGTGGATAGTGTTTCTTGTACACTGTCGATGAAAAAGATGAGAATTTAACTGGAGAGTACAAGATGAATAGAGCATAAAAATTAGATAATAGCACAAGCATACATTCTCCTCTGTGATCTTTGACAGTAAAAGCTTCAGTCTTTGCCTCACGAATGCGAATGCCCTCGCAATATCCTGAGGCGACCTTCAAGCCAAGCCTGAACTTCCTGCTCCTTATCCAGCTTGAATTATCAGTAAAAGTGAGATCCCCAATTGTTCCTACCCCTTCCTTGAGAGTCACTTGCAAATCCCCAGTTAACAGTGGCCTCTTTCCTTCACGCTCTTTTACCACATGGCTTTCGAACTCTTCCTGTGTCCAGCCTTCATCATCTTCATTGTTGAAATCCCCTTCAAGCACAACAACATCAAGCTTCACAGAGGCTTCAGGTCCAGATGTTACAACATGTCCTGTATTCGCATCAACCAGAATGACATGGATTGCAGCACCCTGCTCCCCTTCTACTTTTCCTCCCGTAAAGAGGGGCAGAGATAACCTCGACTTAAAGTGCAGCTGCAAGTTACACCCATCTGGACCTTCAATTCGTTTTGGGGAAGCCCTGACAAATCAAGTGATAGAGGAATATATCAGAAAGACAGAGGTCAAAGAAAAATACATACTATTTGAGCAAGGGGCAAACAACATCATGAGGCACAGAAGTAAGACAATTAAGACATTGAGATTTTGAATAAAGGAAGCCACTATTCAAGCAATTTTATGAACAACATTATCCATGCCGATAGCATATGAGTACACAGCAAGAAAAAGAGAGAAGCTTTTACCATGAAATAGATTAAGAACATAGTATTTTTCTCTAGGTATTGGAATTTATATTAAACTAAGAGACAGAACTCAGACCTTTATGTTAAAAAATAGATAAGAACTCCATCATCCCATGCGATCCAAGAACTAAATTAACAGCCAGTGGGGAAAAAAAATAAAAACAAAATAATAAACTATCCAAAGAACCATCCCACCCAAACCATGCAAGAAGGGAAATTTTCGGCATTCAACTGCTCTCCTCTAGTTCCTTACAAGCAACATGATGCCTGGTAAAGTCAGGATTACATAGTGATTCAAGATTGGAAACCACATGAGACAACTAGAAGACTTTGTAAACACCAGGCCGGCCTCTTTTAAGTAATTCAATATACAGAACACACCAATGATTTTACAAAAGAAATGGTAACTCAATCGTAGTACCAAATAAAATTGTCCTAATAGACAGTCATACTCGTAAAGTTATAATGAAAATCTTAAATATGCAGAACAATTTGCTAATGCTGCAGTCATAGGATCATTAAGCACAGTGCTAACCATCCTCAGACTTAAAACCTTTGTGATAAAATTAATTTTTACTAGATTGTATAAAAGATCCTGGGATGAAACTGTTCACACTAGGGCCGGGAGGAGTTTGGCTTAAATTTGTTGGCTTGAAAAAATAAAAACACATAAAAGAAATCTTAAAACAGGAAAATTAGAAATCAGAAAGGGAACGTGAAATCCCACGGACATTTCAACAAAGTAACTATTTTGCTACAAAAACTGCCATCGTAAGACATAAAAAGCCATCAGATCTAGAAAGGAAAGACTTGATATATCCTGATTCTACATGTTCCATGCTTAGATCCACTATTACAAACCAGAATTTGTAAACAGAAAGTCAATCAAAATCAAAATGACTTAATATAATATCAAAACATGCAAAAGAAAGTTCACAAAAAAATGAATAAAATAAATTCACCTTATTTTATTAAATCAATTAATGGCATTGAATCATATGATTATCTTACCGTCCATTAGTGATCCTAGCAGGGCCTAACTTTGCTAGAGCACGTTCTACTTCCTCACTTACCTGTTAAACAGTAAAATTAAAAATATTAAAAATAAATAAATTTACAAGAGAATATTCGAGAACTAAAATGAGATGGATATTTTTCTTCAATAATATTTCTTCGGAATCAAACTAGAGGGATTAAACTTGATAAATATTTGAGAAGGGAATTAGTCATCTTGAATTACACATTCATCATGACTTCAACAATAAACCCAAAAAAAGGATTTAATTAAACCAGAATGACCACCATCCAATCTTTTTTAGAAAATAACTACTAAAGCAGTAATGACGTATCTAGAACTGCCACTTCAAATTTAAAATAAATAAATATTTAAGTAATATTACAAAAGCATGCCAAAATTCGAGACAAATGCAAATGCAATAAAAGATTACAGAAGATGGAGAATAGGAAAATGTGTGTGCATCTGACAAACACTTTTGCATGTTGCGTTTACACATAAGGTGCCAATAAAAATTAGCATATTGATAAAAGAACATAACCTTCAACCAGAAAAACAATATTCATGCCAGTATGCCACAAATGTTTAGTTTGATGATCAAAGTAATCTCTATGATTATAAATGATAATGATCAGGAAAAATGGGGAAGGAATGAATTATGCACCATATCTTAAACATATCCATGAGAAGAAAATCTTCCAATAATAAATCATAGTAACAGAGATGGAGCTGTAGAAATTACCCAATCATCTTAAGCAAAAAAATGATAGTCATACACATCATTTAGTAGACATAATTGTAAAAAAAAAAAAAAAAGCAACATATCTTACTACTCTACGGAGAATCGGTTCCAAAGATGAACAGAGCTTCTGCAGACTGTCAACCTTCAAAGCTTCTACAATTACACTGCAAGATATACATAATAGTTAGTAAATTGAAACCAGCAAATTTTTAGTGCTGCACCATAAATTGAATAAGATTAGCAAATGCATCAAGAATACCACAAGCAAGAAGATGATCAGAACAATGTTTGTTGAGATAAAATGCATCCGAATAGTAGATTTTCAGTAACAAGATGTCAAAAAGCAATATAAATTCTCTAAACTAGATAGTGCATAACGAAGCAAAACCCATAGTGCAATCTTTTTCATGGATTCTTGAATAGCCTTAAAATACAAACCAAACAGGTTCTGCTGACAACAATTTGTGCTAACAATAAAACATCCCTTTGAATTGCCAAGCAACAGGTCTTTCCAAGCATCCAAAAGATAATTTCATATGTGTTAACAGTCCAAGCACAATAGAGCGAGACAAATTCATCTATAAAGTGAAGTCACCACAATAAAAAGTACAGGTCTGAGATTCCGTGTCAAACAGAATAAATTAAAAGCACCCTAGAGGGAATAAGGGTAGCAGAACCACTGACACTTTTAACTCGTGAATATCAAATCCTTCCCACCGCCATCCTACCAATGTAACATTCAACAAAACCCTCCAATACAACATCACTCATCTCCATTTGACAACTCAACACTAAAATAAGAGTACAAGGAATGCTATGTCGCATAGGGAAACGGGTATTAGGTAACTTTTAAAGTCAAAGTTAAAGGTAAAAGTGCTAACAGAATATAAATTGTATGTGTTGTTTAAAATAAATAAATAAACAAATGTAACTAACGTCATATTAGAAACAGAAAACGCGTGATCAGCAACTTGGTTTACCAAACATTGCAATTTTAACTTGTCCGATAACCATCACGGGCCAGTAAATAGTATCATCACAGTCATTACTTTAAAAGTCCAAAACTTCAACTTGAAAGTTAGAAAAAAATTATAAAAACAAAATCCATGCCAAATTAAATGAAATAAAATGCATGAAGAAAAGAATAAAAATAAATAAATTTATCCAGAAAAGGAAAGAAAAAAAAATTACCTAGCGAGAGCCGGCCGTTTACGCTCAGGCGGCTCCTCTTCATTACTTTCAAGAGCCCTTTTGCCTCTACTCATACTACTGGTTCTCTCCATGTACCTCGTTTGCCTCGGCTGCATTTTTCAGATCTGGAAACACGCAGAAAGGAAACCCTAATTTCACACGCACAAATCCAATTCAACTCAAATTCCACAAAACTCCTCAAATTCAAACGAAAATTGGTCCAAAACCCTAGTCTCGAGCACGAAAGTAAGCAAGCAACGAAAAACAACAAAGACAAATTTAAAAAATAAAATAAAATAAAGTCGAACCAAAAAGGAGAGAAAGTAAAGGTAAAAACTCAGTCTTGTATAGAATTTTCTTAGCAGCCAAACGGAGGCAAAGAGAAACTGCAGGTAAGGGAGAAAAAACCTGAGAGAAAATGGAGGAACACTTGGAGGAGTGATTGAGCTGATAGATTATTGGTAATGGTAAGGGGTGAGGTGGAGTGAATTGAGTAATGTTTGTGTTTCCTATCTCTCTCTCTCTCTCTCTCTCTCTGACCCTTTTGTTTGCTCAGGTCCACTCTGGCGACTATTGGCTGCCTTAAAGACCTGGGTCATAATCACGTGTGCTGCACCACACCCTCCCACAATATATTCTCCGACAGTTTCCTTTATAAATGAATCAGTTTCCAAAAGAAGTCTCCTTATTATAATCCTATCAGGCAGTAAATATCCTCTGAAAAATATGGTCATACACTATACCATAGTATGAGACACTATCAGAAATTATCTAATGTTATCGAATGCATTAAGTGTCGTTTAGTGTTGTCACCTAAAAATTTTTAATATCTTTATTTTTAAAATCTATCCCTTAAATTTGATCATTTTAACAATTCTTTCGATATTTTCTACGTGTCTTTAATTAATATATCTAATCATAAATTATGATAAGTTATTTATTTTATTGTAGTCATTTATGGTTTTCAAAAGAATCGTGTAGTAAATGATTTACTAAAAACAACCTAATGGAGGTCACGGAAATTTTTATTATTTTGATTGAAGAATAATAGGCTGGGAATGAACCGTTGTGATAACGAGCTTCGTGAGCTCTGTAGTAGTAGATATTTTCTTGTTATTAGAGTCCTAGATTTCTTTAACTTTTGTCGCTTTAAGGGGATGAGAAATGAAATCCTAACCGTACATTCTCTTTTAACGGGCTGAGATGGGGGAGGACAACTTGTGGGCACTTTCCACGTCACTGTCGAATGACGTCTCTGTTTCTTAATGGACAAACGTCAGTTGCTTTTGTGGATTTCGAGTGTCACTCGCCATTTTCTAATTTCTTTTATTTATTTTTTTAATAAGATTAGGTTGAGTTTTGAAAAACTAAAAATAAAAATAAATAATGAAATTCAAATTCAAGGTTATTTCAAATACAAGTGCAGTTGAGATTCATTTAAATCTTAGTTTAAAATTATAAAAATATATGTAAAATAGTACTATTATACTTCTAACAATCACGAAATGAAATCCATATTTGAGAATTTAGGAAAATTTAACACAATATTTGAGAAATGTAACGGTAGTAATGATAATTTAAAAGGACATATAATAGTGAGATAGAGATTAATGGAATGATTGTCAGGAAATGTGGGCATATACAAATGCAAGAACATGACAAGGATTGAACTCCAATCATTAAGTGGACTAAGAGGCTTTTATACAAATAAAATTAGATATTTTTTTTAAAGTAACGCTAATCTTACAAACTATTTATACAAACTCATTTTTATAAATTGATGTGACATAATATGATTTGATAAATAAATATAATGATTTGATAAATATATATGAGTAATACTACTCTTACAAACTACTTATACAAACTCATCCATACAAACTAACGTGACATAATATGATTTGATAAATAAATGCAGTGATTTGATAAATATATATTAATAATAAATGACATTAATTAACATGGGTGATGTGGCGATCATATAGGGATGCCACGTCAGTTTGTATGTGTGAGTTTGTATAAATAGTTTGTATGAGTAGCATTACTCAATATATATTAATAATAAATGACATTAATTAACATGAGTGATATGACTATCATATAGGGATGATACATTAATTTGTATGTGTAAATTTATATAAATAATTTGTATGAGTAGTATTACTCTTATTTTTAAAGATAAAAAAAGGTTCCTTTTTATCTGTTTTGATAAAGGAACAAGATATTGGTTTTGAGTCTTATCAAATCATTAGCTACTACAGTTCTCAATATATATAAAACGATAGGCCATATATCTTTTGGATCCTATTGTAGTTCAAATCAAACTCTAAAGGGTAGTAATTTCAAACTAAATTAACCCCAAAAAAAAAAAAGATCTAGTCGGTTCACCTGATCCCCTTCTTCAGGAGGGTCACTCCGCTGACTCCAACTAGAACTCACCAACTATCCATTTCTTGATATCCCTTCGTTGTCTTAATGGAGTCTTTAAGGCACATGCTCAATTATCTTTTAGGGCATCCTCCATTATCTCCCTAGTTATGTAGAATATGTGAACTACTAACATAGATACAAGATATTAGCATTGTCATCTATTGAATTGGACCAACAAATATATATATACATATATATACATATATATACATATATATATACATATATATACATATATATATATATATATATATATATATATATATATATGTATGTATGTATATTTGAGTTGGATCAGATTTAAGTGAATGCATAGATAATAAATAAGGCAACTTCTATTTATATGAATCAAATTGGATTGTTTTGAATCCCACTTCACTTGTAATCCTAGATTTGATCAGCTTGGATAGTAACATTTTCAAACCCAATGCAACATTATTATTGACAGAATCCTCCTCTCTCAAATACAAAGAAAAGAAACCTTACGAAGTATCTGATTATGAATACTGCCTAATCGTCTTACTATCGTGAAAAATAAGTAATCAACTCACTTAAAGAAAATAAATATTTTGGCTATAAGTTGCTCAGGTCTAATAATATTAGCAAAAAATTACTCTAGCTTTCATCATCAACAAGATTGCAATTTCTCCTCCACTCTGTCAAACTCTTCAATTCTTCGGTCTAACTTGACTAGTACTTGCCTGCAAACCTCAGGAGATGTGCCAGGGGCCGCACATGAGATAGATAACATTACCCAGAGGCCTCATGTAAACACCATCTTCACGGAGCTGCTGAAGAAGTGAACTTGCAAATAGTGATCCATACCTACAAGTCAAGTTTTTTTTTTTTTTTTCTGACATTAAACACTAGATACAATTACCACTTCATAAATCATTGGTTCAATTCAAATGAACTATGAACCATATTGGAAAAATACTATTCCAAAGGGATAAGAAGAAATTGTAAATGTGTCAGTGGTATGTATGAAGACGCATGTATTGTACACACGTGCTGACATGACAACTGCTTGCACTAAAGAATACAAAGACACTGATTAATAATAGAAGAAGACTATTGCCATACATTGGAGTTAAAATTATTTAGTGTCTAGCACACCCTACCCTAAAGCAATGCCAGCCCATCATCAACAATTAACACAACCATCCAAGTATAGTTATTACTTCCACACGATAATCTATATCCTCCAACTGGAAATATTCTATCAGCAAAACTTAATTATTTCATGCACATGTTACATTAATTAAATACTTTTTTGCAGTAACCTTCCAACTTGTGCTACCAATTTTTTGACTTTCTTCCGCCTTAGTTTAGGAATTTTAACAAAGCGCATGCCTAGTAATCTAACAATTCTTCCAGTCATCAGAAAGTATAGGAGAAAAAGTCAGTGAGACTGTACCCAGCATTAGAGCCTTCTGCTTGTAGCTCCAGAGTGAAAATAGTTCCTAAGGCAACCACTCATTGGTGGGGGTACACACTGATCGGGTCGGGTCGGGTCGAGTTTTATCAACCACAATATCCTAAAAGATAAATAAATCATATTCAACATACTTAATATTTAAAAATTTATACAGATACATAAAAATAAAATACTTTAAGTGAAAAATATTTAGAAGCGTAAAAATATGTGTTTTTATAAGAGGTTTTCTTCAAATCATAGGGAAAACTCTGCCGGTTTTTCATTAAAAATTTTCTAAGTATTTTTTTTAGTATGTTACATAAAAGACTTGAGAAAAAAAATAATTTTTTTATGAATAGTTTTATCATAGTGACAGAGTAAAAAGTGTAAGAAGATAGTTAATTGAAAGACTGTTCTCTTAGTGAACAGTTTTACGCACGACTTGCCCATGTAGCTAGAGACGGGTTGTGTCAGGATCAGCTTGGATAGTAACATTTTCAAACCCAATGCAACATTATTCTTGACAGAATCCTCCTCTCAAATACAAGAAAAGAAACCTTACGAAGTATCTGATTATGAATACTGCCTAATCGTCTTACTATCGTGAAAAATAAGTAATCAACTCACTTAAAGAAAATAAATATTTTGGCTATAAGTTGCTCAGGTCTAATAATATTAGCAAAAAATTACTCTAGCTTTCATCATCAGCAAGATTGCAATTTCTCCTCCACTCTGTCAAACTCTTCAATTCTTTGGTCTAACTTGACTAGTACTTGCCTGCAAACCTCAGGAGATGTGCCAGGGGCCACACATGAGATAGATAACATTACCCAGAGGCCTCATGTAAACACCATCTTCACAGAGCTGCTGAAGAAGTGAACTTGCAAATAGTGATCCATACCTACAATTTTTTTTTGAAAAAATTACTATTCACATAAAAAGAAAAAAGATAGTACAATATACAAGATTGCAAAAAATATAAGTTGACTAGTACAATATACAAGATAGTACAATATAAGTTGCTCAGGTCTAATAATATTAGCAAAAAATTACTCTAGCTTTCATCATCAGCAAGATTGCAATTTCTCCTCCACTCTGTCAAACTCTTCAATTCTTTGGTCTAACTTGACTAGTACTTGCCTGCAAACCTCAGGAGATGTGCCAGGGGCCACACATGAGATAGATAACATTACCCAGAGGCCTCATGTAAACACCATCTTCACAGAGCTGTTGAAGAAGTGAACTTGCAAATAGTGATCCATACCTACAATTTTTTTTTTGAAAAAATTACTATTCACATAAAAAGAAAAAAGATAGTACAATATACAAGGGGCATACCCCAAGAAGAGTATTTAGTACTCACAAGTCCAAAAGGAAATAACAAAGCCCAAAAGCTTCAAACGAATAAACAGAATATAAAGCCAAAGGCCCCAGACAAAACGATTGCGCATAGGCCCAAAACCAACCACAACATAGCCAAGATCACCCAAACAATAAAAACAAAAGGGCGTATTAGCCCAATCTAGCAAAATAAAGTCCAAAAAAACAGACTAATGATGAAGACCCCATATGGCACGAAGTTGAGGAGTGATCACATACTTGGCCTCCAAGGTTAGAAGCCGAGAGCGAACTAAAGTAAAAATCTCATCAATCACTTGACGACAAGTCCGACGACGCTGTTGATACACATGATCATTCCTCTCATACCATAGAAAATAAATTGTGGCAGAAAAGACCAAACGTACAAGGATATGCTCAAAATTCTTTCTGCCCTGAAGATGAAGAGAAGCCCAATGAAGTAGAGTGAGCCAATCAGAAGATGGCCAAACAATGAGAGTCTTAGCTGTAATCTCCTCCCATACAGAAGACGAGAAAGGACATCTAAAGAAAAGATGCTCATGAGTCTCATTTGCTGAGGCACAGAGAACACAGCCCGAAGAGGATAACATGCCATGACGCTGTAATCGATCCATAGTACGAAGACGACCTAAGGAGGCAAGCCAAAGAATAAAAAAGTGTCTTGGAACATGGCCAGGGAACCAAAGAAGATGATGAAATGAATTCATAGCTCGTCTACTCCGTAAAAACTCCCATGCTGAGGCAATGGAGAAAACTCCAGAGGTGTAGCCCTTCCAAACAATACGATCAGGAGTCCCCATCATAGGCTGGAAGCTGATAGAGTCCCAAATTCGTCCAAGGGCCGATCCACCATCAGGAAAAGTCCAATCCCTATCCTGAATAATAGCAGAGACCTTGGCATCTGAGGGAAGACCTGTAGATGAAAGATTACTGAAAGAAAACAAATCACAAAGACGCCCCTATGGCAACCAGTAATCCTACCAAAGTGAGGTGTCACGACCATCTTCAATACAAGAGACGAATTTACCCTTACACCAATCTCGACTGTGCAAAATCTTCCTCCAAGACCAGGAGGCTCCAGAAGTAACTCGAACCTGCCAAAACGAGCGGCCCCAAAGGAGTACTTTATGAACCCAAGAAGACCATATGGAGGACTTATCAGAGAGAAGTCTCCAAACATGCTTTAGAATAGCGGCCTGATTCCATTCCTTCACTCGCTTAATTCCCAATCCTCCTTCCTTTAACGGATAGCAAACCGAATCCCAAGCTACTTTGGCCCCAGAACGAGACAAAGAGGTCCCTCTCCATAGGAAAGCAGTCAGAATACCCTCAATCTTTCGCACCACAGTTGCCGGCAATATGAATATGGACGACCAATAGACCTGTATAGAAAAAAGTACCGACTTGATTAACTGAAGACGGCCAGCATAAGTCAACATAGCAGATGTCCATAACGTGACCCTCGATAGAATCCGTTCTATCAATGGAGTACAATCTAAAGGGCGCAATCTGGTACTAATCAGAGGTACTCCCAAATATCTAACTGGCAGACTCCCCACCTGAAAACCCAATATGGCCTGCAACACAGTTCGGTCCTCATCATTGACTCCAGAAAAGAATACATGACTCTTGGCAGAATTCGTCACTAAACCAGAGAGCTTTGCAAACTCCTGCAAAGCATTACGAACCACACTAACAAAGCCCGCATCTGCCCTACAAAAAACCATCAGATCATTCGCAAAACAAAGATGAGTGAGAGAGACCTGCTGACATCTCCAATGATATCGGAAACTAAGCCTCTGAGAAGCCTCCCGAAGAATACCATTCAAACCCTCCATTGCCAACACAAAAAGGTATGGTGACAATGGATCACCCTGTCGAACTCTTCTAGAGGTGGAAAAAAAATCATGAAACTCTCCATTTAAAGTAATAGAGAAATGTGCAGAAGACATGCACGTCGCGATCCATCGAACCATACACTCTGGAATACCTATCGTCCGTAACCCCAAAAGAATGAAATCCTAACTAACAGTATCAAAAGCTTTGCGAATATCCACCTTTAAAGCGCACTGGGGAGGCGAGCACCCAAGATGGTAATTATGCATGAGCTCTTGAGTCAATAGGATGGAATCAGAGATCCTCCGACCTGGGACAAAAGCAGACTGTGAACTCCCAATTACATTAGGTAAAACTGGTTTAAACCTATTCACAGTCACTTTAGAGTGCACTTGTAGAGTACATTACAGCAAGAGATTGGTCGAAAGTCACTCATAGTCCTCGGAGTCTCAACCTTGGGGACCAAGGCAACCCTAGTTGCATTAACACACTTCGGCATCCGACAAGTCATAAAGAAGTAGCGCACAGCAGCCTTAAACTCAACACTAATAATGTCGCAAGCCCTCTTAAAGAACAGAGAGGTGTACCCATCCGACCCTGGAGATTTATCATAGGGAATCGAGAATAAAGCTGACCTGATCTCATCATCAGTAATAGGGCACACCAAAGAAGGCAGCATCTCCTCAGAAACTCTTCCAGAGAAAAACCGAGAAGCATCTACAATAGAAGGTCGAGAAGAAACTGTAAGCAATTTCTGAAAATACCGTATAGCCAGATGACCTAAGTCACCTCGATCTGTAATGATAGTACCATCCTCATCCTCAAGCTGATGAATCCGATTCCTGACCTGTCTATGGATCAGAGACTTGTGAAAGAACTTGGTATTCTGATCCCCCAAAGAGAGCCATTGGATCCTTGACCGCTACCGAAAGAAAGCCTCCTCGTCCCTACACAACTGAGAATACTGCTTAGCAAAATCCCTCTCAGCCAAAATACAATCCGGGGAATAAGGGCTCTCATCCAAAGCAGCCTGAGCTGCGGCCCACTGAGCCCTAGCCTCAATGACCCTACCAGAGATGTGACTAGAAGCCTTGGCATGCAAAGTCTTAAACTCACGTTTCAACAAACCCAATTTCTGTGTGACTCGAAACATAGGATCCCCATCTATAGGCATAGACCATACTCTCTGAACAATCTCCAAGAAATCCTCTCGGTCAGCCCAAAAGTTCAAAAATTTAAAGGGACTGGAGGTCACCTATGTTGATCTCCAAACCGTCTCCCTGCTGCCCATTGGTTCAATTCAAATGAACTATGAACCATATTGGAAAAATACTATTCCAAAGGGATAAGAAGAAATTGTAAATGTGTCAGTGGTATGTATGAAGACGCATGTATTGTACACACGTGCTGACATGACAGCTGCTTGCACTAAAGAATACAAAGACACTGATTAATAATAGAAGAAGACTATTGCCATACATTGGGAGTTAAAATTATTTAGTGTCTAGCACACCCTACCCTAAAGCAATGCCAGCCCATCATCAACAATTAACACAACCATCCAAGTATAGTTATTACTTCCACACAATAATCTATATCCTCCAATTGGAAATATTCTATCAGCAAAACTTAATTATTTCATGCACATGTTACATTAATTAAATACTTTTTTGCAGTAACCTTCCAACTTGTGCTACCAATTTTTTGACTTTCTTCCGCCTTAGTTTAGGAATTTTAACAAAGCGCATGCCTAGTAATCTAACAATTCTTCCAGTCATCAGAAAGTATAGGAGAAAAAGTCAGTGAAACTGTACCCAGCATTAGATCCTTCTACTTGTAGCTCCAGAGTGAAAATAGTTCCTAAGGCAACCACTCATTGGTGGGGGTGCACACAGGTCGGGTCAGGTTTTTTGGAACCCGATCACAACCCGATACTGTTTAAACCCGCTTATTTTAACTAGATTCGGGTTACTATTTAATACCGACCCAATAAAAACCCGAGCAACCCGGTCAGGTCAGGTCGGGTTCAATCTTATTAAGCCACATTATTCAAACCCGATTACAACCCGACACTGTTTAAACCCTACTATTTCAACCCAATTCAGATTACTATTCATTACCGACCCGATAAAAACCCGATCAAACTCGATCGGGGCGGGTCAGGTCGGGGATTTTTGAACACCCCTACTCATTGGACAGCAGGATGTGATGAGATCTGCTGAACCAGTTTTGAATCCCAAAGCTGTAAGCAATTCAATGCAAATACTACATGTGTATCATCAAAACGCTGTAAAGTTCAATAAAACAAGTTATGGTACCGTGTTTTACATAGTGTATAGTGCATTCAATGAACAATATAAGCATTGCTCTCTAATCTTCATAGTAAATGACATATGGCAATTTCTAAATTCAAATGAACTATTTTTGTTGTGGAGAAGTAGGTACTTGAACATGAAACTGCGACCAAGGGCTTGACCAGATACTATTTATTGGCACCAAAACCATAGTGTGTTATGTGATGATTACCTAAAAAATTACTAAATTTCAATGTGGATCCTTGCAAAATATTTACCACTGAGATTTTACCCAACCCAACCCATTGGCATGAGTCTAAAATAATAAAATAAATATATTATGATTCATCCTACATGCAAACATTAAGCTTTACAAATTACAAGTGTGGACGTGTTTGGGTGTACATGAACACATTTGGGCTTGTGCTAAGACCAAAGCCAAATTTGAAGCAAACATTAACTCCCTTCCCCGTGCCCCCACCACACCAACAACCCAAAAACCACACCCCCACCCCTCCTTTCTCTTCTTTAAAAAGAAAGAAAAAGGGAAGAAAGATCCCCGGGCTCTGACAATTAAACCCTTTTCAAGATTTACAATAAGTCACTGCACTTAGATTATTTTCCTCAGAATACAACCATCTATGATTTATCTCTCTATAGAGGTCAGCCTCATTAAGAATAATTCCTATTTTATTTGATTTGTTTAATCAAAATTCTTTCTCTACTTTATCCAGAACTAGATAATTTAAGAAAATTTTTATAGAAAGGCTATTAACATATAATCAAAATATGCAAACGATTTATGAGTTGACAAGATATGAAAGCTGGAAAACTAATAACACAAGGATAGAAACAAGTTAGTAATCACACATACTTCCCTGAGTAACTTCCATTCAGGAATGATGTTAGGATTTGTCTGAGGATCTTTAAACCACTTTATGGATTTAACAGCTGCTGACCACCCTATAGCATGTGCAGAGTAAGCGTGTCCATGCAAAAGGACCTTTAGCTACAACCACAACCAAGTAGATACAAATGCATTACATTTACCATCAAAACAATGCAATAAAGGATTTGTTATGCATGCAGGACAACAAGGCACATAAACACATTAAGGTACCAAATTAATGTTGGGAAATTACAAGAGGAGAGTAACCCTAAGTATTTTATTTTCCTCCTACGCTACAATAGAAAAACTGAAGGATGAAAAGGGGAAAAAAAGACTTGAGATCAAGAACATCAAAGGCAATCTATATGGCAGCACAGAGCATGGAACTAGCCTTCACTCCCACACAACTCACAGTAGCAATCACTAGAGTTAGAGGTTAAATCAGAAAAAAAAGGATAGAGATTGTATTTAGAGACAGTTTTAGAAGAGAAGATATGCATTAATTTAGATAGTAGTAGGCTATTCGAGAGACCTGCAAGCTCTCTCCATGAGAAAATTTCCCACAAAAGCAACAAATTGGATGAATGCCTTTTTCCTACCTTTTTCCTCCCTTATATTCTCTAACTGACTTCTTTTTCCCTCAAAAAAAGTAACTAATTACCACAGCATCCCAAACAACACAGCAATAACAGAAAAATGAAAAGAGACCAAAGGCAAAACCCCTTCAATTCAACTAACTTCACAACTCTGCCCCTCATTTTTCATCTGGTTTGTGACGTCTAGAATAGGTAAATCTGATTGGAGGTCCATCACATAGTCGCACAATTCATCAGGTCAACTTCCAAACCAAAAATTAATATCTTTTGTACAAATTGAACCAACCAAAATGAACTACCTTTGAGTCTCCAACAAAAGAATCAAAAACAGCATGTGGCCAGAGTGACTGCCAAAGTTATAACACCACCTGTCAATAACTTCACATAGCAGGCAATATCTGGTACACAACCAAGTAGATCCATCTGTTGTAGTCTGTCAATAGAATGATAAAAATCCAATAAATTTTAGTGTAATTTGATTGGGCTAAAAGAAAAGACATAGAATTCTAAGAATGATATGCAGGCAGATGCAACAAACCTCTGCGCCTAATCGCCAGGAACCTGCACAAACTTCATCAACAATAACTGGGATTTTATGTTTTCGACAATCATTGACAAGGACCCGCTGAAATAATAGATCAACCACGTGCATTCCCCCAGCAGCATGTATAACTGTTGAACATCTCCAAACCTCTGAATTAGACTGTACAATGTTGTTAATAATAATGAATCATGTTAACAATGCATGATCTCAGCCACTCAACTGAACCAAAGACAAAAAACACGTAAACACTATGGCTTCAATGGAGGGCGGAGAAGTTCTTTGAATCTTTTATAAGTTTTTTGGATTTAACAAGAAGTAAAAATCTACAGGAATTTTTTTTTTAGTGGGCAGGGTGAGGTGGAATAACAAATATCAAAAGCCGAATATAGAAATTGACTTTGGCAGTGAAACCAAGTGAATTTTTATAAACAGAAAATCCTTATTACCATCAGTATGACTAAATGAGAAAAAAATGAAAATTCACCAGAAGTAAAAGAAAAAAAGAAATAAAAGAAAAAAGAAGAAGTCTGAGAAATGGTGACAATAGTATTTAGTTACCCGGTTCTATAATTAAAGCTCCCATATGGTCAAATCCTCTACATAATGGATTTTGCAATAATATTCGTGATATGCATGAAGCATAAACTCCAGCAAGGTGCGACTTGTCCCTGCACTTGTCGAAAATTTCATCTCGAGAGCCAAAGGCCGTTAAATTTCAAAGAAATTGCAATGAATGTTGAAAATGATACCTAAAGCGCAATGCGAGACATCATAGTACCAAGAAAGATAAAAGAGCTCAGGGTGAGAGAGGGCGAATCCACTGACTCCTATATCCCAGTTCCACAATTTTAAAATGCCACCATTCTGGTAAGGAAAGAATCCATGGTCCATTGCGCATAAAGACTTATGAGGATCTAGAAAAAGGCCTCTTCCTGCATAACTGTGTAAGTTTATAAAAATTAGTGATTGAAAAGTTTCAATAATTGATGTGTTCTTATTTCTTATTCTCGTAGTCTATTCACTGACAATAATCAGAAATCTAATACTTATGGAAATGTACACAATCAACATGAACATCAAACTACAGAAGCACTAATATTCTTTTCTATATAACATATACATTATACCTTCATCAGGTATTATCAGATTAGATCAATAGAAAGTCACAAGAATGGAATGATAAAATTCCAGTGAAGAAAGAGCTCAAATTTATTATACTCTGCTTGTGATTGCCATTAGAAAGTCTAAAAGTGATTTTAACCAATAATGCTCAACCTAAGTGTTTGATAGTATATAATCACTTTTTGACAAATGCACCAATTCTTGACAACATATTTCAAAGCAAGAAGAGTTTGCAATATAAAAGCTGCTTTTCTAGATCAGTTTCTCTAATCAACAGTACTTTTAAAGATCCTACAAGTTTCAAAACCACCATCACAACATTGGACAAACAATACTTGGGATATAAGACAATTTCGATCATCACCTAGTAACCATGCCATTTCAAGTCTGTATAAATACAATTTCAAGAATGATGAAAATAGGTCAAACTGAAGCATTTATTTAGGAGAATTTGAAGACTAGTTCCAAAAGTCAAGACTTCATGGATATCAAAATTTAGTTTTTCTCAAATATAGAATTTGATCAAAACATTCATACCATGGTTGCCGAAGAAACCTTGTATAAGGAGAAGGTGCTTGTGCTTCCATGGCACTCAAAGTATCATCATGACAAGATCTTTTAAGTGCAAGGATGTGAAAGAAGAGTAATTGAAGCATAATGGATATAACTTGATACAATATCATATTGCTCTGTAAAACACCAGTCTTTCTACAATTAAACCATATTGCAAGAAGTATATAGCAAATATCTTAGAGGCCCACCTTGAGCTTAATACATTTTTCAGATGTTTTATTCTCAAGAAAATCTAAAAGAATTCCATGATCAGAAGAAAATTTTCAAAATGCCATCTTGAGTGTAATTTCAATTGTTGTAGATCTATTATCTGAAAAGTATGCTCGAGAAGCCCAGCCTGCACAAAAGCACACCTAGTCCTTATTATAAATCAAGCAAATGTAAGCAGAAAAGAAAATGATTTATATGCAGTCGGGACATACCGCAAGCAAATGGAATAGAGAGCAATTACAATTGCTGCATAAGCTAGAATTTCAAGATAAGCAAATGGAAGAGGAATAGAATGACTCGCATATTTGAACCTCTAAACCTTTTATAATTTCTGGCCATTTTTATTAGACCAAAACTTTGACCAGAGTAAAACATGGTGGTATGTTCAAAAAAGTAAAAACAAAAGCAAGCTCTTAAAAACAGATTATACCCATCAACCCACTCTTATCATTAGTAAAATCTTTGCCTGATCCTATAAATAAAGAAAATACTAAAAGAGACTTGAATGAGTGTTAATTGTTTAAGAGTCCCTTAAAAATCTTACAACAACATAATGTTAAACAACGTGGCAAAGAATTTTAGAAAAGAAAAGATTCACAACTTTGGTCGTGGATCGAGAATTACTAACCTCTGCCCACTCCTTCAAGCAAAAGTTCTGCACATTCTAAGGCTGGCTCATAAACATTCTCCAGGAACATTACATGCCCGAATCCTGCAGCTGTATAACCCAAATCTCTCGCAAGCTCAGTCAGACACCACCTAAACATATAACAACATTTAGCAAAACCTTTAGAAAAATGAAAATCAAGAAGCAATGAGGCAAATTGAACCGTCTACTGAAGGTGAGGATTCAACCTAAGAAAGAAGAATAACGATGTCAAATTCTGACAGTAATATCTGGGCCAGAGTGCTGACAGTAAAATCTAAGTTAATGAATGAGAAATTTTTTAACTCAAGTAAAATTTAAGTTAAAGGCCAGGTAGACATCAATCATCAGACTATAGATTATACGATCAAAACTTTAGCTCTTTCCCATTTCGGTTTGAACAGATCTATGTATTCTATAATTCCAGTTAGGAGCCACACTAAGACCTGAGACTAAGGGCCTTGATTTATATGAGTGCATAAAATCACTATACAAATGATAATGAAAACAAAAGTTTTATTAAGTGTCATCCTCAACCGAACACCCTCCAGCACCCCATTTAAAATGTCCCCATATAAGAAATGTTAATGGTTTCAGACTTGTAGATTTTCCGATTTATCTTCCTCTTTTAAGTTTTCTTCTCCTTCTCCTCCTAATGTACAAAATGTTGAAACTTACTTTTCATCCATCATCCTGTCTTTCTTTCTCAAATTTAGTTACAGAAATTCAAAATCTATTGTTCCTTTGCTCCTTTGGAACTTCTAAACTTATGTTTCAATATATATATTTAAAAAACTGAAACTAAAAATATGTTTTTTTTTAATTTTTATTTTGCCAGAATTCTATAATTGTACTTCAATCTTATCTTCTCTCTCCCCCATTTTTCTTCTAGTCCTACATCAAGATGTGTTGATGCACGGTTTCCGGACGGCCGGGACGTGGGTCGGAGCTCGGGTGGTACGTCGGGTCCAATCCTGCGAGCAAAGAAAAACAGTCAGGGGTGCCGGCGGTGGTGCCGGCGGTGACCCTCCGACGCTCAAGTCAGTTTCCGGCACTCTAGAATTTTCTGGGAGAATTTCCTAGAGAGAGAAGCTCTCAAAAGTGAAGGAAATCTAGAGAGAGAGTAAGTTCAGAAAAGTGTGCATACCTTAAACGATAATCCGGAGGGTTTATATAGGAGCTAGGATGGGCCATTGTGGGACCCAGATGATGGGCCCAGATGATGGGCTACAGTAATGGGCTTACTGTATTAGAAATAATTAGGCCCAGATGATGGGCTTCAGTAATGGGCTTACTGAATTAGAAATAATTGAGGCCCGATATTATTATGGCCATAACAGTAGTCCCCCCAGGCCCAAGTCGACCAATGGGTCGATGTAGGGACTATTTTAGTTGTTATGAACTATAGATTAAATGCATTAGGAGGCCGGGCTAGGCCCAGATGATGGGCTTCAGTAATGGGCTTACTGAATTAGGAATAATTAGGCCCAGATGATGGGCTTCAGTAATGGGCTTACTGAATTAGAAATAACTAGGCCCAGATAATGGGCTTCAGTAATGGGCTTACTGAATTAGAAATAATTGAGGCCCAATTTTGTTATGGCCATAACAGTAGTCCCCCCAGGCCCAAGTCGACTAACGGGTCGACGTAGGGGCTATTTAGCTACTCTGGGCTATAATTTAAATGTGTTGAGGGGCCAGCCCAAATATGTAATTTATTACATATACATGCATCAAAAAGTGAGGCCTAGTTGGCGAGAGGCGAGCGGGTGAAGGGCGAGCGAACGAGGGGCAGTACCCAAGTAACCATGGGCGAGCTCGCGAGGGGCGAGTATGTAAAGGGCTGGCTCGCTAAGGGCGAGCTGTATGCGAAGGGCGAGCATTCCTTGGCCTTTGTCACCACTTGCTAATGGTTCATTTACGATGTTTGAGAAGCATGGGGCTGGTGAAAGAATCTACATTGCACGGAGGGATGAGTATGGTCTTCTCAAGGATTCACTTTCACATCAACTTGTGGACTCTGGAATTCCAGAAGGAGTTCACGAGAAATTATGTGACATGGCCCAAAGTGGGAAATGAAATATTTCTTTCCTGCCATGCCATTTGCTTGAGAAGCTCTTTCTGACATTACTTCCAGTGGAGTGGCAGCTTGCTAAAAAGATAACTTGGTCCCCTGGTCATGAAGGCCAAACAAGTGTTGAATGGATTGGATTGCTGTGGTGTTATCTTAATTCACGCTGTGATGATCTTTCAATATTTTCTAAGTGGCCTTTACTGCCTATTGCGGATAATTATCTCCTTCAGCTAACTGAAAATTCCTTTGTGATTAAGGATGACGGGTGGAGTGAGAACATGTCTTCTTTGTTGCTCAAAGTAGGATGTATGTTCTGGAGACGTGACCTGCCAATACAACATCCACAGTTGGAGAAATATGCGCAGCCTTCGACAGCGTCTGGCTTATTAAATGCACTTTTGGCAATTGCCGGTAAACCTGAGAATGTTGAGGAGCTTTTATGTGGAGCATCAGAAGGGGAGTTACATGAGCTAAGGAGTTTTATTCTTCAGTGCAAGTGGTTTTTTGAGGAGAAAATGAGTGATACGCAAACTGAGATAATCAAACACCTCCCGATTCAGAAAGAGAGAGGGTCCTTTTGAGAAGGTACTTAAACATTAGAGAGCCATCAAGGGTGGAATTCTACATAGTTAATACTTAACCGCATGCCAGAATTCCTTTCACGGCAAGGAGCTCTTCCAGCCATTCTGCATGATGTGAAGCTTCTCGTTGAAGAGTCAACATACACAGCATCACCACCCACAACATCATTACTCTGAATAAGCATAGCATTAAGCAGACCAGCACTATTGTCTTCTCTCTTCTCCATTGAGAGCTTAAGTGCAAGAGTATCCAGACATTTAAGTAACTTCCTTCCATAATTTAGTGCTTTTGAGTCCCTAGAACCATTAAATATTGATACCGATCTAGCACAATCAAGCAACCCGGAAAAACCCAAGGTTCTTTTAAGCCCAAGGCTGACCAAAGTATTCAAAGTTTCAGGATCTGAGAGTTTATCAGAAGGGAAGAACATTTCTTTATGAAGCACCTTTTGGAGCTCGGGGACACGAGGATCATAAAGTCTGGACGGTTCTTGCCAAGTGCCGTTGGCTGCTAAGACAAAAGATGTTGTTGAAAGTGCTGATCTGATGGAGATATCCTCTTCAAAAAGAAGCTGCTCCTGTGTGCATGTGATCTTCCATGGGCGAGGTGCAAGAGGTGAAGTCACGGGCGAGCGGCGAGGGGGAGAGCTGCGGGCAAGGCATGCTGGGCGCAAGGAAGAAGCGGGCGACCGGCGAGGAGGAGAGGCTGGCGACCGGCGAGGGGGTGAGGCAGGCGACCGGCGAGGGGGAGAGTCGCGGGCGGCGTGGCCGAAGGCCAAAGGGAAATCACGTAACCCATACATGCGGGTTACGTGACTCTGCAGGGGTCTCCCCGCAAGATTTTAAAGTTTTTTTATATATATTAGTTGCAGGGGTGTTTGTGCAAATTTTTCAAACTTTCAATTTTTTAATTTCGTGGGGGTGTTTCTGCGAAATTTCAAACCTTTACTTTTATTTTGCGAGGGTGTTTCCGCGAAATTTCAAACTTCTATTTTTATTCCGCGGGGGTGTTTCTGCGAAATTTCAAACTTCAATTTTTATTCCGCGGGGGTATTTCTGCGAAATTTCAAACTTCAAAAATTTTTTCTCCGCGGGGGTGTTTCCGCCAATTTTAAAACCTTTATTTTTTTCTCCGCAAGGGTGTTTCCGCGAATTTTCAAACTTTAATATTTTTTCCTCCGCGGGGGTGTTTCCGCGAATTTTTCAAACTTAAATATTTTTTTTTTCTCCGCTGGCGTGCTCCCGCGGATTTTCAAGCTTGAATAATTTTTCCTCCGCAGGCGTGCTTCCGCGGATTTTCAGACTTGAATAATTTTTCCTCCGCGGGCGTGCTTCCGCGGATTTTCAGACTTGAATAATTTTTTTTCCTCCGCGGGCGTGCTTCCGCGGACTTTCAGACTTGAATAATTTTTCCTCCCGCGGGCGTGCTTCCGCTGATTTTCAAACTTGAATAATTTTTCCTCCGCGGGCGTGTTTCCGCAAATTTTTCAAACTTAAATATTTTTTTTTCTCCGCGGGCGTGCTTCCGCGGATTTTCAAGCTTTAATAATTTTTCCTCCGCAGGCGTGCTTCCGCGGATTTTCAGACTTGAATAATTTTTCCTCCGCGGGCGTGTTTCCGCGGATTTTCAGACTTGAATAATTTTTTTTTCCTCCGCGGGCGTGCTTCCGCGGACTTTCAGACTTGATAAATTTTTTCTCCCGCGGGCGTGCTTCCGCGGATTTTCAAACTTGAATAATTTTTCCTCCGCGGGCGTGTTTCCGTGAATTTTTCAAACTTAAATATTTTTTTTTCTCCGCGGGCGTGTTTCCGCGAATTTTTCAAACTTAAATATTTTTTTTTTCTCCACGGGCGTGCTTCCGCGGATTTTCAAGCTTTAATAATTTTTCCTCCACGGGCATGCTTCCGCGGATTTTCAGACTTGAATAATTTTTCCTCCGTGGGCGTGCTTCTGCGGATTTTCAAACTTGAATAATTTTTCCTCCACGGGCGTGCTTCCGCGGATTTTCAGACTTGAATAATTTTTCCTCCGCGGGCGTGCTTCCGCAGATTTTCGATACAATCCTCCAGCATTTTTTTTTTTTTGATTGAAAGTCATGCCTTAACTCCTTCCCCCTCTTTGCCTTTCTCTCGGTAGGCGACAGGACCCTTGGCTCAAGGAGAGTCTACCAATACCAACCTCCTCAAGGAGGTTAACCATCTCACTTCAGAGGTTGACGACTGGAAGGCGAAACATCTAGTCTGCCTTGACAACTTAACCGAAACAGAGAGAAGCATGGCAGAGATGAAGGAACAGATGGGCAGAATGAAGGCAGACTTGTCCGAAGCCAAGAAGCAGGCGGCTATCCAGCGTCGTACATTGAGGGAGTCAATGGGGTGCATAGATGGTTCCATGACCGCCATCCAGGGATTGATCAGTCACCCATAGCTGAGGAGTTAAACTTGGTGGAAGAGTCTATCCCTACAGCGGACTCCGATCCTGAGCAATTCCGCCGCCTCATCCTTAAAGATGAGGATTATTAGTCGACATTGGACACAGCAGCCTGGGAGGCCAAGTAAGGCGACTCTACCTCATCGTCTTCAGATGAAGAAGGAGGTGATGAGGCTACTTCTTAGAGATAGTTGGAATTCTTCCAGCTAGGTAGATGCTCATTCATAGGGAACAACCATATCAAGGCTGCTATCCCGGCCTTGACTTTACCTTTTACTGTCTTTACTTTCAGTTCGATGTACTAGGTGAGGATGTGTGACATCCCTTAACCAATTTTGAAATAATAAGAACACTAGGAAAATTTTTTTTTTCTTTCTGGTGTTGTATTTTTTTTTACTTGTTCCATCTCATTCTGAATAAAACGAATGCTTTTATTGACAATCTCTTTATTGGTCTCCCCATAGGAGTTGTTACACATGCATAAGCTCCTGGGCGGAGTTACTGCACATATAGAGAGATTACGGGTAACTTCTTCAAGTGCTCAATATTCCATGGATGACGGAGCAACCTTCCATCCATGGTGACCAGTCTGTAGGTGTCTGGTCGGATGACTGCTTTGACTTGGTATGGACCTTCCTAGTTGAGCCCTAGTGCTCCATCAATGGGATCTCGGGTACTTCGTAGTACGTTCCCACTTAGCTTATGCCCACGGAAGGTTCTCCTCGAATTATCATCAGCTTATGTGCCTTCTCTTTAAAGGTCATGTTGTAGCACTCTCGAGAGGCTCGCTGTTCACCTCTAACTTCTCCTATACCAGCGAGTGTTGGGAATTTCAAGACATGATGATAAACACCCGTCACGGCCTTGAAGTCGTAAAGTGATGGCCGTCCGAGAATGGCGTTGTAGACACCCGGGTGATCTACTACAAGGAAGTTCACCATCTTGGTTGTTTGCAGGGAACCTTCTCCCAAGGTCACCGGTAACAAAATTACCCCCTCGAGAATAACTTTTCCTCCAGTGAATCCTATTAGGGAAGTTTGGATGCCTCTCATATCTTTACGATTAAGACCCAACCGATCAAATGCATCCAATGTCATTATGTCAGCTGAGCTTCTGTTGTCAATCAACACTCTTCGTAGCCTCTTATTGGCCACTATCACTGTGAGGACCAGGGCATCACAATGAGGATGGTGGATACCCTGCGCATCTTGCGATGAAAAAGAGATAACATCGCGATCCCCACCATTGGTGGAGGAGGCTGTCAGGTTGACTTCGTGGTGAGGGGGGTCGTATCTCGCTTGCCTTGCCAGGTGCCTTCGGGCTTGGGAACTCGAACCAGCCACTACTCCCCCAAAAATTGTGGCTACTTCTTCTAACGATTCCTTCCCTTTGTCACTCTCGTTGGATGGTTCAGGAGGCCGATAAATGTATTCCTGCAGCTGACCATCCTTGATAAGACTCTCGATTTGTCTCCTTAGTTCAAAACAGTCTGCAGTATTATGACCATGAGCCTGGTGGAAATGACAATACTTTCTCTTGTCTCTTGTCTTTG
Organism: Boswellia sacra; assembly: GCA_013180625.2. Taxonomy (NCBI): domain Eukaryota; kingdom Viridiplantae; phylum Streptophyta; class Magnoliopsida; order Sapindales; family Burseraceae; genus Boswellia; species Boswellia sacra. The sequence goes on along the minus strand of SNVD02013979.1, from coordinate 500,597 downwards.
GATCTGACCGTAGGGGGACAGGTTCTTTCAGCAGACCTTTATCCTTGATTTCCTTCAAAATATCCTGCTGTGGCATAGTAAGCAACGTGAATGTACAGTGCTCCTCCTGAGGTTGGTCATGATGCTCTTGGCGGGGTCGGGTGGATGACCCTTGTAACAGAAAACGATCATTTCTAACTGTGTCTCTCACAGAGCGTCGATCCGGAACTGATCTACGATTTCTATCATGAGGTTCTCCTCTATGATTATCATACGGTCGTCTATCTGCACGCGAGGAATTTGGTACCACTGGAATTTGCCCAGGGTAATTCGCTTGAAAAATTTCCTCTGCATTAGCATGACTAGAGACCCTCGTTAATGCTTCTTGATACGTACGTGGGAGGTTAACGGAGAACTCCCATGCTAGAGGGAGCTCCCCCCTGATTCCTTGAACCAGGCCTTGCATGGCGTAACCATCATGAAATAGATCCACTCGTGCAACCTCCCGTTGGTATCTATTTAAGAACGCACGGAGGGATTCATTACGACCCTGCTTGATTGAAAGAAGGCTTTGCGCTGGTCGACTCCTTGTTTTTATATTGTTAAAATGTGTGAGGAAACTACGGGCAAGCTCATCAAAGCTAGAGATGGATGCAGCTGGTAGCCTTCTATACCATTGCTTAGTTGATCCTCCAAGGGTAAGAGAAAAGGTTCTGCACATAATTCCCCTTGAGACCCCTTGTATCTCCATATGAGAAACAAAAGAGTCTAAATGTTCGCGGGGGTCCGTTGTCCCTTGGTAAAGCTCGAGTTGTGGCATCCGGAATCCGTATGGGTATCTTTCCCTTAGAATATCTTCAGCAAAGGGTGATTCCCATTGTGGACGACCATCTTCCTCTTCTCCTAAATGCTTAATCAGCCTTTCCAGCTTATGGATTTTTTCATCCATTTCTCGTTTGAACTCTGCATAATGATTGTCTGATGTCCCCTCTTCCGAGACATCCATTGGGGAATCATCTGGGCGATGATTCTTAACTCTAGGTGGTGAGCTGGGGCGATTTCTCTTGGGCTGATAATCACGTCCTGGAGCGTAAGGACCATGATAGGAATAGGCAGGCTGATCAACATTACTTTCTCTCGGTATCTGCTCAATGCTTGTATGGTGCTTGTTGTTCAGAGAGTGTAGGAGGTCTACTGCAGCTAACCGTTGTGCAGATACGATATGCGAGGGAGAGGGAATTTGTGGGCGACCATCCCTTCCTTGAACAATAAGATGGGGAGGATTTGGTTGAATGACCTGATGGCGAGGCAATCCAATAGTCTGGGCGGCTAAATTAGGACGTCCATCAACATCCGTCTGGACATTCGGTTCTACCATGGCACTCATTGGGTTATTCCTCGCAGTGTTTACAGCCTGTTTTGCATTTTGTCCAAATGCTTGGTTGAACACAGTCACCATACGATTCATCTGTTCACTGAAATTTCGCATGGTATGTTCCATGGTAGTTAACCGATTAGCCTTGCCCTTCTTTGGTCTTCTAAGCGGAAGCCGGGGTTGCCTGAGGTTTGGCCCCGCCCCAGAGGCTATCACTAATGCCCTCCCTGTATCAACTACCCTTCGGCGTCGGGGAGGTGCTTCGACCTCGATTTCTTCGTCAACCTCTAGGGAGGTTGAGTGTTGGGATTCGTGACTCATGATGCGTTTTGAATACGTTTGGATGGGAGCAACAACTAAAGAGGCTTGAATTGTCATTCCCACAGACGGCGCCAACTGTTGATGCACGGTTTCCCGACGGCCGGGACGCGGGTCGGAGCTCGGGTGGTACGTCGGGTCCAATCCTGCGAGCAAAGAAAAACAGTCAGGGGTGCCGGTGGTGACCCTCCGACGCTCAAGTCAGTTTCCGGCACTCTGGAATTTTCTGGGAGAATTTCCTAGAGAGAGAAGCTCTCAAAAGTGAAGGAAATCTAGAGAGAGAGTAAGTTCAGAAAAGTGTGCATACCTTGAACGATAATCCGAAGGAGGGTTTATATAGGAGCCAGGATGGGCCATTGTGGGGCCCAGATGATGGTTACAGTAATGGGCTTACTGTATTAGAAATAATTAGGCCCAGATGATGGGCTTCAGTAATGGGCTTACTGAATTAGAAATAATTGAGGCCCGATATTATTATGGCCATTAATGGGCTTACTGTATTAGAAATAATTAGGCCCAGATGATGGGCTTCAGTAATGGGCTTACTGAATTAGAAATAATTGAGGCCCAATATTATTATGGCCCGATATCCTGTCTTTCTTTCTCAAATTTAGTTACAGAAATTCAAAATCTATTGTTCCTTTGCTCCTTTGGAACTTCTAAACTTATATTTCGATATATATATTTAAAAAACTGAAACTAAAAATATGTTTTTTTTAATTTTTATTTTGCCAGAATTCTATAATTGTACTTCAATCTCATCTTCTCTCTCCCCCATTTTTCTTCTAGTCCTACATCAAGATGAATTTAGGGTGATCTTATCTGCATGCTCACTCTTACATTGAACTTCAATCAGATCAGTGCTCGACTTACCTAAATTAATTCATTTAATTATTTGAAAAGGAATAACAGCATTCCTAGTAGTAAAAACTAAATAGAAAGGGAAACTTTATCATTCCAAAATATTATCTGTTGATGCACGGTTTCCGGACGGCCGGGACGCGGGTAGGAGCTCGGGTGGTACGTCGGGTCTAATCCTGCGAGCAAAGAAAAACAGTCAGGGGTGCCGGCGGTGGTGCCGGCGGTGACCCTCCGACGCTCAAGTCAGTTTCCGGCACTCTGAAATTTTCTGGGAGAATTTCCTAGAGAGAGAAGCTCTCAAAAGTGAAGGAAATCTAGAGAGAGAGTAAGTTCAGAAAAGTGTGCATACCTTGAACGATAATCCGGAGGGTTTATATAGGAGCCAAGATGGGCCATTGTGGGACCCAGATGATGGGCTACAGTAATGGGCTTACAGTATTAGAAATAATTAGGCCCAGATGATGGGCTTCAGTAATGGGCTTACTGAATTAGAAATAATTGAGGCCCGATATTATTATGGCCATAACAGTAGTCCCCCTAGGCCCAAGTCGACCAATGGGTCGATGTAGGGACTATTTTAGTTGTTATGAACTATAGATTAAATGCATTAGGAGGCCGGGCTAGGCCCAGATGATGGGCTTTAGTAATGGGCTTACTGAATTAAGAATAATTAGGCCCAGATGATGGGCTTCAGTAATGGGCTTACTGAATTAGAAATAACTAGGCCCAGATAATGGGCTTCAGTAATGGGCTTACTGAATTAGAAATAATTGAGGCCCAATTTTGTTATGGCCATAACAGTAATTGTCGTCCCCACAGACGGCGCCAACTGTTGATGCACGGTTTCCCGACGGCCGGGACGCGGGTCGGAGCTCGGGTGGTACGTCGGGTCCAATCCTGCGAGCAAAGAAAAACAGTCAGGGGTGCCGGCGGTGACCCTCCGACGCTCAAGTCAGTTTTCGGCACTCCGGAATTTTCTGGGAGAATTTCCTAGAGAGAGAAGCTCTCAAAAGTGAAGGAAATCTAGAGAGAGAGTAAGTTCAGAAAAGTGTGCATACCTTGAACGATAATCCGGAGGGTTTATATAGGAGCCGGGATGGGCCATTGTGGGACCCAGATGATGGGCCCAGATGATGGGCTACAGTAATGGGCTTACTGTATTAGAAATAATTAGGCCCAGATGATGGGCTTCAGTAATGGGCTTACTGAATTAGAAATAATTGAGGCCCGATATTATTATGGCCATAACAGTAGTCCCCCCAGGCCCAAGTCGACCAATGGGTCGATGTAGGGACTATTTTAGTTGTTATGGACTATAGATTAAATGCATTAGGAGGCCGGGCTAGGCCCAGATGATGGGCTTCAGTAATGGGCTTACTGAATTAGGAATAATTAGGCCCAGATGATGGGCTTCAGTAATGGGCTTACTGAATTAGAAATAACTAGGCCCAGATAATGGGCTTCAGTAATGGGCTTACTGAATTAGAAATAATTGAGGCCCAATTTTGTTATGGCCATAACATTATCCACATCCATTCATCAATCAACAATGCAAAAATCAAATATCATTAGAAAAAACTAACAAGAATGAAGATAAAATTAATTCATATTCATAAGGATGACCTGTAAGGTAGAATCTGGTCCTTGAGTCAACCAAATAGCACATGCATCAAATTGTGGAGTAATAAATTCATTATGGCAAACCTAGAAAGGAGACGAAAACAAATTTCCAAGCTATATTAGACAAATAAACATTTATTACCTTAAAATAACATATAAACAGCTTATATACCATATTATCGTGAAAATTAAAAATAAATAATGTTGCCTGACCCAGAAAAAGACAATACATAAGCCAGATTGTATCATAAAGAATAAAAAAATGATAAACAAAGAATCCCACAGGGAAATGGAAAACAAAGTTGCACAAACAAATTTGAAAAAAAGAATTGAAAGATAAGCAGTGATGTGGCATCTGCCATGAAATAAACCTTATAGATTGAAAAGTTCTCTCCACAACGTTAATCAATTACTGTAACAGTCTCTTCTGGCATAAGTTTGTGCTGAGTAAATGGCCACCAGAAAACCTCTACTGCTTTCTTTGACAATTCATGCAATCGATCTATTCTTTTTGAATAAGCCGATAGCATTATGTCCTCCAAAGAAATGAAAACATCATGAGATTCATCAAACCTTTTCATCAGGTCATTTGAGGAATCTCCTGGAATATGCGGTAGTACAAGCACCGGCACCCTGTAAAGACTAAATAATAATAATATATATAAATGAAGAAATATAATTTACTATTTTGTAACAAGAAGAAAAAAAACATATCCAAAAAGCTTGTCAAGAGATAATAAGTACACAGAGACAGATATAAAGAACTCATAACCCAGAGTACATGAAAACCATAGCATGCAATGCTTCAAATGATGCAACTCCTTACCATGGACAAGAAGGAACATATGATCCAGGTCTAGGAGGAGAGAAAGTAACCTAATTATCTATTTCACAAATAGGACATCAATGGAACCTCATTAACAAGGCCATGATCTTCAAAAAGAACAGCAACAATAACATAACCTCGAAGCTTCAAAGTCTCATAAGCTGAAATGGTACCAGAAATACCACCGAGTCAACCATCTCCAACAAGAATACCCGGTAACCAGAAAGGCCTTCCAACATGTATTAGGAGAATCCAATGAAAGAATTCCGTTATGGTTTTACCCATGTATAAATCCAAAGCTTAAAAGAAGTACTGGTTTGTGCAAAGACAGAGGTGAGGAGGATCCGATGCAGTACAAAAAGGCGATCAAGTTCTTCTCATCTCTCTTTGTTTCATTCAACAAGTAGAAGCAACCGATTAAACCAATTAAGTGAGTCTACTTCTGTTTGTGTATAATCATAATTCAATGATAATGTCGGTATTAAATATGAGCAATATTCAAGACATACAGGTGTGAGTTAGTTAGGATGTTAGATGAAAATGAGGAAGGGATGCTCCCATCGATATCATCGAGATTAGTACGTCATCTCGATAATATTAGAAAGTTTATCAGTTTAAGTAATATTGATGTTAATAATGCTAGTGATGATGTTAATGATGACGATGGTAGTAATAAAGATTATGATGATAGTAGTGAGAACAGCGACGATGAGAATGATAATTGCACTATTCGTATTGAAGATTTGGGTGAGGGTTTGAATGATTTTATTGTTGATAGGCAGGACGTAGACGGTTCATATTTTGATAATGATGAATAGACGGAGACCTTGAATGATGTGAGCCAGAATGTACCGTTTACCATTCCTTCTCTGAATCACTCCACACCTATGCCTCCACTATACGGATATCAACAAGATCCGGTGCAAATAATGAGCTGAGAATGGATACAAATTCTATACATGAAGAAGCCAATTTGGGCTCTGAAAATGACAACTATCGTGCTAACACATTTAGATAGATGCTGTCTATTGTGCATTCATCATTCGTAGTTGGAGATGATGCTTCATCATTTGTAATTGATGGGATTGAGGTTGCAGTTAGGCAGATGTTTAATAGCAAAACCGAGCTTCGTGAGAAGTTATCAAATTTGGTATTAAGACATAACTTTCAATTCAAGGTGAGAAACTCCAACGTAACAATGTTTGAGATTGTATGTCGTGCTAAATCTTGTAAATGGCGTTTACGTGCCACAAAGGTAGCCGATTCACAATTCTTCCAAGTGAAAAAGTATAAGAACCATCAGACTTGTTCCGGAGCCGGACTTCACCCAAATCACAAACAGGCACATGTCATTGGTAAATATATTAAGAGCAAATTCGTTGAGGCATCGAGAATATATCATCCGAAAGATATTATGTTTGATGCTCAGGAGTCATTGGGTGTTAATATAACATACAACAAGGCATGGAGGGCAAATGAGGTAGCTTTGGAAGAACTTCATGGATCTCATGAGGAATCATTCACACTACTCCCCCAATACATGTACATGATTGAGAAAGCAAATCATGTGACTAAAACGACTTTAGAAACTGATGACAACAATCATTTCAGATACTTTTTCATAAGTATAGGGGCCTCTATTGCTGGATTTGCATCGTCAATCAGGCCAGTTATCGCAGTCGATGGATCTTTTCTAAAAGGGAAATATAGAGGTACATCATTTTTGGCTTCTTGCATGGATGGAAAAAAACAAATATACCCATTTGCATTTGGAGTTGGGCATTTTGAAAATGATGAGTCGTGGACCTGCTTCATGAGACAATTACGTGATCATGTAGTACGAAATGTCCGAGATCTTGTTTTTATTTATGACCATCATCGTAGCATTAAACGAGTTGTTGTAGAAGTTTTTCCTCATGCACTGCATAGATTGTGCACTCATCATCTGAAGGGTAACTTGAAGGCAACGTTCAAGGACAAGACTTTGTTGGATATATACTTCTGAGCTATGAGGACATACCACTGTGCTAATCTCAACTATCATATGCGACAAATTGAATCTTATATGCCTACAGCAGTAATTTATTTTTAAGAGATCGGAGTCGATAAATAGGCACGTTCACAATTTCATGGCTGACGGTATAGCATAATGACAATAAATATTATTAAGTCGATAAACAGTTACTTGCAGCATGCGAGACTCCTTCCGATTACATTGTTAACAGATTATTACCGGTGGAACTTGCAGCTATGGTTCTATAAGCGTCTAGAGTTTTTTGCTAACTCAAAATTACATCTCTCGCCGTGGGCTAACAAGTTATTGGAGGAGCATTTAAAAAAGGGCGAATGTATGCAGCTTAGTGGTACCTCTCTAACTATGTACAAGGTGAGAGGCAACGATCGTGTCAACTTCGTTGACATGCACACTCGGACATACACGTGCAGGGTGTTTAATCTTGACTAGCTTCCATGTGCACATGTATTAGTTGTTTACAAATGTATGAACCTTCTGACATGCCGTGAGTATTATGCTCATTGGTATACAACTGAAACATTATACATGCATATGCTATGTCAATTGTTCTTGTTGGAGTTAGTGAGGATTGGATTACTCCTGAGGAGTACGCAGTAGAGTTGTTCTACCGCCAGTCATGAGGAGATCGGTCGGTCGTCCTCGGAGGAATCGAATCCCTTCCATCAGTGAGTCTAGCTAGTCTCGAAATTGCGGGCGGTATGGAAGTGCCGGGCACAATCGTTAAACTTGCCGAAACCTAATTCCACTTCATGACAGGGGATGATGTCTACCAAATGTATGCAATGGATTTTTTTCTGTAGGTAATATTATTTCTTTGCTCTAACTGATGTAGTCTATTTATTTTATTCCGACGTAGGCTAGTTCAAATAAATAACTTTTAAGTATGTGCTTTTGTCTATGTATACGACTTTGTTGAATCAAGTTTTGAGGTTGACTTTGTCGAAATCCAACTAGTATTTCCATCTGCTTTAACGTTAACCTCAAAACTTGATTCGACAAAGTCGTATACATAGAGGGTATTTTTCTCTATGTAATATTATTTGTTTGGTCTAAGCCATGTAATGTATTTATTTTATTCCATCGGAGGTTAGTTCAAATGAATAAACTCTAATTTATGTGCTCTTGTCCATGAACAAAACATTCATGTATGAAACATTTATTTATGTGCTTCGTCAATGTATAAAACATTCATGTATTAAACATTCATTTATGTGCTTCGTCAATGTATATAACAAGTACGTACCCCTGTACGTGGAAAAAATGTGCTAATATACAAAATATGTAACTATGCAGAAATGTGTAAATATATACAAACGTGTAACTCTACAAAAATTTGTAAATATACAAAAATGTGTATCACTGAAAAAACAAATATGTAACATGTACGACAAAATAATAGGACAACACGTCTATCATGCATGACACAAAATCATGGTAGAGTCATGTTGGGCTGCGGCTCAACATCCGCTGACACAACATCGGTAGACCCTGTGATGGTCACAACAATGGCAAGCACAACATCGACAGGCCCTATGATGGCCGTAGCATCGGTAGGCCCTATGGTGGCCGAGACAGCCTCCTCTACCTGTGGGAGAATGCGATAAGCCCAAAGCTGTAATGCCATTCTTTGTCGATGGAAATCGTTCGTGAATACCTTTATGGCTACCAGTGGAACGCCTCCCGCTAAGAACTCCATGTACTTCAAACAGTACACACCATATGCTCCTCCCCTAGCCTCTTGCTGTGGCACCTCGGCCGAATCCTCGACGCAGTCAATGTCGTATGGGGTTGCGTGGTAGTCAGGAAGACCGTAAACATCTATTGACACCACACAGGGTATCAACTCTGCCAGGCACCGGACTGCATCCCTGACTGTGTTGGTGAAATTGTACGCAAAATATGAGTCATATATGACTATAACACGACGATTCAAATCCACCTCGGTTGCCACCAAATGTTCATCACCGATGATAACAGGGACATAAAGCTAAAAAAGGAAATTTAGAACATGAAAATCAATGACAACATTTTGATTAAAACAACACATACTAACACATTGAATATAAATGTACTCACCTTGTCCACTCGACCCATGGTCGTCCAACGAGGGGCATCTCTCCAAGGACAAACTGGACCATATCATCATCGTTTACCCAGTTAATCTCATCCAGTCTGTCCAAGCATAGTGTCTACAAAGATCGCACTTTTAACTGCAATTTTATGAGTATGGTTAGCACATTGAAGGAATCAGAAATTAACTATAAATTCAGATGTTTTGCAAATACCTACCCAGAAAGTGATGTCCAGGAAAGCAAACCTCTAGACACTAGTTGTGCCCATATCGCGAACTCTACAATGTAACATCCACAAGTAGCTATCAATATGCTGCATGTAGTAATAGTAGTCAATATATATTGCAATAGTATATGATCTAGTTTGTCAAAGACGATAATGAGTTAAACAAACCTCAGATGCAAGCCACTGTGTCAGCGTCATCAACGTGTTAAAGAACTCACAACTAGCGGTGCAGATACCCGAATCAATATCACTCGACTCCTCCTCCTTCCACACATCGAAGTCGATGCAATCAGTAGCTGGTATGGGGGTCAAATAATGAAACCCGAGTCTATAAGACGCCGCGGGATACATTCTCTACATCCTTGTCGCGAGCTTGCAAGGCTGTATGGAAGGCTCCTTGACGGGCTGAAGATATGGTCCCTCTGCAGGCTGAACAATCGGGGCCTTTGGTTGTACATGCTGATCGTCAGAGGCTTTCTCATGTGGCTCAAACCTCACTTGCTTTCTACCCAGTGGACTCACAAAGGGGCTCCGTTTATACTCTCAAAGAAACAGTCATCAATCTCAGAGCGAAACGAAACCTGTGGGAGGAGCATCGGTGGCACGAACACTCGTGTCCATGGGTTTAGGTTCTGTTGCCTCATAATCCAAATCTTGTATTAAAGCAAACCATAACGTCAGGTTAAGTGGTGTGACATCATGGAAAGCACAAAATCTGTGTACTAACTTGTGCAATGTACCATGGCAGCGTATCTGAAATAGCCACCCAGTAGAACAACAGCCGCACATAGAAGAACTATCTCCTCTTGCATGTCCTTGTTCTTTTCTCGTAACATTGTGATCTCCTCTCGGAGTCCTACAAGCTCACACAGAATTATGCTTTTGAACCCATCATGGAATGGCTGTGCCTGTATATCATTATTCACTATCACCATGACAAACCAACCAACCAGCAATGTAAACGGATAAGTATACGAATGTAAATTCTCATTACTTACCTTCGAGCTTGAAGGGACATCATGTACAAGAGGGGATATGTCACGGTAGGTAGTCGCGCGACCCGACGGAGGAATCGAATCGCCTGTAGGACCATAGCTGTCGAACATGGTAGGCGTAGGACTGATGGGGGGACTAGCTGTATCAATGTCTAACCCCACATCAGGTCTATCGACAGATCTATGTCCAGCAGGATGAGTTCCAAATGGATCCTCATGATCGTGACTCTCGAATGATAGAGGTGTATGACTAACAGGGGAAGCAGGCAACGGAGATCGCACATGTTCATCTGCAGGACTAGCTGTGTTTTTGACTGGCCCCACCTCAGGTCCAATTGGGGAACGCTAACCAACAGGAGGTGGAGCTGATGGATCCCCTGTCGGAAGTGGCTCAATCCTCTCATCGGGCAATAAATGAGCATCCACAGATGTCGTCCATGCTACATGTGCACCTTTCTGAATGCCAACACTGTAGCAAGCCTAATATACCAATTTGTTATCTGCTCCACCTCAAATGGCTCCAAAATGATGAGTGGACGAGTCTGCATTAACAAATAAGTCATCAAATTAAACATTACTTCGCTGTGACCAAAAATAGGAAGAAAAAAAGGAACCTTACATACCTGTCTCCAAACCAACATGACATCGCGTTTGACGATGTCCTCCGACGGGGTCTTTTTTGTCTCTCACTTCAACAAGCGTGGTATCTGATAAGTGTCTATTTATATATCATTTTCATATCAATTCGTCCATGTTTCTTTGCTATATTCCTTGGTATTTTTATGTTTTTGTGTGGTTTTTGATGTTTGTAGGAGTTTTGGAGGAACTTGCACAAAAATGGAGTAAAACCCTTCATTTTCACCTCTGCTAGTCAGCCAATTTCTCGGAGTTGATTGTATCGATATACAATTAACCGGATAACATGCTATATACCATTGAAAAGCTCTCGAAGTCTATTTTCTGGAGAAATTTACGGTTCACGAATTTATGTAGTGTACCGAAAGTTGTGATAAAAATGGTATGAGAAGTGTATATTTGTAATTCCATATATCACTGTAGCATGTTATTAAATACGGGCACTGTAGCAAGTTACTGTAGCAGAGTATTTAAACACATTTTAGGGTTTTATTTTCATAACTTGAAGAGGGGAAAACGTGGGAGGAGGCTGCATTTCTGGATTTCTCTCATCCCTTGGAGTTCTTGAAGGAGAAAGAAGATTTTGAAAGAGGAGGAACTACAATTCCAAGAAGATTCATCTACAAAGAAGATTTTCAAAGAATTTGCTAAGTTCTTTCTTTCCTTTTCAATTCTGGAATTTCTCTGTATTGTATTTGTTATTCTGATTGAATATGTGTAACTAAATCTGAATTGGTTGAGGGTGATTTCAAAGCCCTTGATATGGATTTTGTGAGTTGATTGTGTAAGAAATTGTTATCCAATTCTCTAATTGAAGTTGCTTGTATTTTCCCATATCTAATGCTTATGATTGCTTACTGATTGTATTTGGAATGGCCAACTGAATATAATTGTTGTTGTCTATTGCTAGATTAGAAATCTTGATCCGTAATTGTCATGAATTTCCAATCATTAGTAGCAAAATTGTGATCAGAGATTGCAATTGGAAAATACAACCTAGGTTAAATAATCTGAACTTGTGTGATTATTGCTTAGATCAACCTATCTTTCTCATCGTAATGCTTCCATTGAATTAAACTTAGAGAGCTTGTTCTAGGTTGTTTAATGGATAGAGATTAAATAAAGAGCTTGTTTTATTTAACAACAAAGTAAGGAAAGATTGGGATAACAGAGCTTGTTGTTATCTACGGTTGATAACTTCAATGCTGTAATTGGATTACAATTCTATGTTAATTCACAAATTCATATCTTGTGGCAGAGAATGAACTCTTAACCAAGTGTCTCTCATTGATTTTTCACTCCATTTAACTTTGCTTTGTGTTATTCTTCATTTGCTTTCGTATTAAGTTTACTTAATCAATCAACAAAACCCCCCCTGTTTAGTTTATTATTGCTGGAAAATAACAAATTCAATTAGAATCAATCCTCGTGGGAACGATATCTACTTATCACTTTATTACTTGTGCGACTAGTATACTTGCTAGTTTCGAACGCATCAGTATCCTCCCCGCAAAGTCCTTACCCACTCACCCATATGTGGCGTCAATGTACGGCACGGCCCCGTAAAACCAAACCTTAATAACATAATGGTTTTTTAGTAACACTATGTATTTAAATTTGTAACTCAAAGAAACTAATAAATACGTCAACACATTTGTTTTTTAGTATGTACCTGAATAGTATAGGGGCACCCTTCTAAGTTATATCTCTTCGAATGCTTCCCTTTTCCCGTCGTCTTCTTCTTCTTGGCTTCGGCTCGCTTCTTACACCTTTCTAACCTCATATCCAAAGTGTTCTTCATTCCTTTAAGTGTCTTAATCATAAGACATCGAATCCCATTAGGGATGGCAAAATGACCCGTCGGGTTCGGGGTCCCGTTGTGACCTGTACTTTAAGGGCGGGTGTTGACCCTTTTTTTTTAATTTAGGGGCGAGTTTGGGTTTTTAATTGTGCTACCCCGTTCGGGGCGAATCCGAGGCCGGATCCAGCACTTATCCCCGCCCTGCCCCGTCCAGTATAAAGGGTGTATATAAAAAAAATTGTCATGACTTAAAAAATTTTTAGGGGTGATTGTGATACATTTTAATATATTATGATATCTTGAAAATTTCACTAAGATATATAAACAAAAAATTATCTTTAGTTTCCATTTACCCTAAATCGTAAAAATGCTCTGAGATCTCTAAGTCGCAATACGCTCCACGCCTCCAACGTGACACCGTCTCTCCGCCATCTCCACCATCATCACTCGTCAACCCTTCCTTGAGCAGCCTCCACTCGGACCACTCCAACATTACCAGTCGCCAGCTCTCGGCTCTGCAGGTCTAGCATTGCAGAATCTCTTGCGGTTGGGACTAGCTTGCTGCCACAGATCTAGCGGCCCAGTCGCCTCTCTCGTGGCCATTGTAGGACCAGCTCCCTTCTGCGGCTCTAGGGATGCAGTACCTGCACAGCCAGCTCGCGTCCGTAACTCCAGCGACTCTTTCGACCAAGCTCCTCTCTTTCGGCTAGCATCTCTCCGCGGCTCCGACGTTGCAATACCTAGTCGTGCCCTCTGCAGCTATAGCGATATTCTCCTCTCTCATGAGCAGCTCACCTCATATCACACTCACACTTCTCTCTTGGTCGGTTCTCATTGCAACAGAATCCAATATCAAATAGCTGCTTAATCTATGAATTCTCTTTATAGATTTATAGTAGTAATTAGAGAAGGCTTGCTATGTTTACAGAAATGAGGGAAAGAAATTACCCAAGTGAATTGTCTACCACTGTTTGGATTCATATGTAAGTGATGGCCTTAGAGAACTTGTCTTCTTGATGAACTGGAAAAAAAATATATATATATATGCTGATGAAAAAACGCCAACAGAACATTAATACTTTTTATTCACTCTATATATATTGCAAATGAGTATCCTAAGGATTAATTTAATATGAAAGTTTGTTACCATTTGTGTTGTGATATCAACAATCTACCAAATTTTGTATTTGACATTATAGTTTGTTTGTTGCACCTGTTGATATTATTATTATCAATTTATCAATAACTTTTTTTTCTTTTTCTTTTTGGCTATGCTTAGTTGTCTATGCAACTTTTTAATTTTATTTTTATTTTTTATCTTATAGAAAAATCTGGGAACTGTATACCAATTCACTTCATGGCTATGTTTTGTGCCAAATTGGTGAACAAATTTAGCAATTAATATGACAAGTAGCTTGATTTGTTAACAAACAAGGAAAACAATCATTTTTCTTTTAATTCGTTCCCTTTTTTGTCCTATAATAATAATAGTTGCTAAGTTATGTTACTTATTTCCCAGATATTGTTACTCATTATAGGTTGTGATATTTGATATATAATTACAAAACTACGCTTTTTTTTCCGAAATATAGTATCAGTTATTACTTCAAACAAGTAGTCATTGTTTAGAATAAGCTTCGTGCTAGTGACCCTTAAATTAAAAAGAAAAAAAAGGTTAAAAATTAAGATGTATTTAATATTAGTAAACAATTTATTATTATAATAAGTGTATTTAGGCTTTTTGCCTCTCTCATATTCTTTACCTGGCCTTGCTGTAACCGTCGAGCTTCGTGTCTGTTATGGAAGTCTATGCATTCATTCATGAGTTGATCTTCAAATGAAATAAAATAAAATCTCTCATTTCATTCCAATTTATATACATACATACATCGACATCCACTGATTACATACATATAATATTTCTCTTTATCTTTCTCAATCTATCGCTCTTAGATTAGATTTGATTCAGAAATTGATGGAGAGCTTTAGCTTGTCAATTATATTGGTTGATTTGTAAATTGTTATGTAGGAAATTTGAGATCAATAATAGTGCATACATTACCAATATAGTATATTGTTTTGAACACTTTCTAGCATTAACTCAGTTTTGATGGAATGATGTTTTTTAGTTGTTCATTTCGTTGTTGTGCATATGTTTGATTTTAGTTTGAAGATATATCGTTTTTATGATTGTTAAAAAATGGTCATAGTATATATTGTTTTTATGATTATTAAAAAATGGTTATAGTTATAAATGATATGATAAGAAATTGAGAATGGGGTTATTTGTAAAGATGTCAATGTTACAGGGGGACGAGGTTGCAAAAAATAAATACTATAAGGGTGTGAATGAAAATATAAATATTTAGAGACGGGCGAGGCAAGTCTAGATCCGCTCAATTTTTATTTTTTTTTGCCCCGCCCCGCCCCTTTAAGGGGCAATGAGACGGGGCGGGGCAAAAAAGAAATGAGCGGAGCGGGGCTGGGTACCTGCCGCCCCAGCCCCACCCTGCTCCATTGCCAACCCTAAACCCCATAAATAATTATTAAAATTATCCAATGTGTTGACAAAATTCAATCACACGCGAAAGACATATCGACGTCGATTAATGCGCGAAGTCTCATATAGAAATCCATGAGCTCTATGTCCTCACTCTCGAAGTACGTATCCAACAAAGGGCATAGATTCAAGACATTCGATATTGGTGGCACGGGGCTAGCAAATCTCAAACCAGTAACCAAACCGAACTCGTGGGCAGAAAAATGAATCAGTCTTCCTGGAAAGAAGGAAAAAAACATAAGATACCAATAATGATAACAAAAAATATAACTACAACCATCAAAAGCTAAAAAATAAAATTATTTAACTACATTGTAGTTCAAACACCATATTTTTACCTTCAATAAGGAACCATCTCGTCATCGTACCCCACTGTGTTAACCTTCCACTGAAGCACATTGTGCACTAATTGAGACGAAAAAGACATCTCCCGAATGTCTAGGAGAAACCCAAAACATGTATTACGAAACATGTTTCGTTGCCTCTCAATAAAGTTCACGCGAATCCATTCTATCCATTCTATATAGTCCAAACTTGTTAAACTTGTGATAACCGCATGGTAGTGCTCACCATACGGTGTCTTAAGGGTGAAGGACAGTCTAAATTCATTTGCCATTTGCTTCAACCTACAAAAAAAAAGGTCCGTTATAGTTAAATTTCATGGAAAAAGGTAAAAAATAAGGCTAAAACAAGCAAAGTGTCAAAACACTCGACACAACTTGACAGCACACGATGCCCTCGATAACAAAAACTGACGAAACTTTTTTCAGATGAAACTTTTGTTGGATTCCTCCAACCACTAGGTCAGACATCCGACAATACGACTGTGTCGGATGTCGGCCTAGTCGAGTGTCGGATTCAGAATCTGACATTGTAAACTCTTCAGTTGATATATCCGACACTCGACACAATTGTTTTCACTTTCATCGAATGTCGGATTGTCGAAGAAACCGACACTGAAACCGACACTCGATGAAAGTGAAAATAGGTTCGTGCAAGAAACATGTCTAGTCCTATCGGATGCACGAACCGACACTTGCCATCAAGTCATTTTACATAAAATCGACACTCGACATTCTCAATTACAACAATGTTAAGTGTCGGAGACATGGCTCGAGACATCGAGATGTTGATTTCCAAGAAACCGACACTCGATATCTTAAAAAATGCCCTAATGGCGAGTGTTGGTTCGTGCATCCGATAGGACTCGACACGTTATGTCGAGTGTCAAGCGAAAACTGACACTCGCCATCGTCTTGCAATGAAAAGCATCGGTTTCCACCATTTTCATACACATCAAACCATAAAATCAACCTAATAACACTTCATTTAGCCCCACAAATACAGAATAAGTACAAACATTGATCTAAAACTCAAATCCTAAATTCAAAATCCCCAAAATCTAGTCTAAATCTCTAATTATTTTAAATGTATAAATTTTGTATATACTTCTCTATTCCTTCAGATTATGCCTAATCTAAACATCATTTTCATTCTTCATAACGCAAATATCACTTCAAACGATCAAGAAAACAACAAAAAAATTAAAAACTAGAAAAAAACTAACGAAGTAACTTAACCGAGTGTCGATTCTTGTTTCTCTCTACGCCTTCTTGCTTCTATCCTCAAAGGATGGTCATGTTAGATTTCGGATGGTGGTGTCGGATTCCTGTTGTTGCGTTTCGGACGTTGTAGAGGGATATTGAAGGCTGGACACGGTTATGAAAATAGAAGAGTTCAGTGGAGGGAAGAGGAAAATGAAGAGAGAGTTTCGGAATAAATTCAATTTTAAAGGGTATTTTAGTCATTTTCTGAAAAAGTGTCTATGGAATTAAAAGTTTTCACTTAGTGCCTATATTTCACTAAAGTCCCCTAATAGTGTCTATTTTTTTATTTTTTCCAAAGATTTTTTCTTAGTATCACGCATATTGATACTGAAACTAGGTAAAATATAAACTTCGATAATTTTTTATTCTCAACGCCCCTTAATTTTTAGAAATTAATCACTTTAACAGTCTTCCATGTTTATAAGCAGAAAAAAATCCCTTTTTGTTTGAAAATTCCTAGAATGAATATTCATTTATCATTATTATATGTTTATATGACATGAAAGAAAAAAATGATAAGATCCATTCAAAAATAAAATAAGGATGTGAAAAATAAGACAGGTGGCTGTGAAAACCAAAGAGAAGGATGACCTAACGCTGCACCAAGTCAAAAGCCAAGTAGATTTATTTTTTGTCCCATAACCCGCCACTACTATATGTGTCATGACATGTTATATTTGTGTTTTTATTTTGATTTATCTAAATATCAATTTTTTATTTATAAAAATAATATTATATCTATACCTCCTCTACAATCATTTTTCATACAAAATGAGTTGTCAAATTATCATTAGATAAGTAAAAATTGAAAATGAATAAAAGATATTAAATTTATTGACATAATAATTATTCATCCAATAACATCTTATTAACTTAGATTATATAAAATCGTGATTGTAAAAAAATTACAAGTCTAACATTATTCTATTTATAATATCAATTGAGACGAAGAGGGATAAAATAATAATTATAAGAAGATTTTATTCTAAACAGTTGTACTCTAAAGACCATCTGAAAATGGGGTCCACTTGTTACTAAACGTAAATCTGAAAGTAAAGTGTTACTTTGACCAACACTACAGGGTACCTATATTAATTCCCCAATTCCAAATCTCGATAGATTGAATTGATTAGACAAGACAATCAAAATAACTATAGTTTACTCTATATCATAAGAGTCTCAATGTTACCGACTCTGTTTGGATGTAAATTGAACTTCTAAGATTGTTGTTACTGATATGCGTTTCTCTTACATTATTTCCAGTCAGAAACACAATGCAAAAATGAAAAAGATTCAAATAATAATATATAATCACTGTAGCCAAAACATATTTTTCCAGTTGATTCTCTAAATGAACATACTTTGTGAACATACTTCGTTTATCATCAGAAAACAGTAATGGTAAAATGTTAACCTGAAATAACTCCATCAACATCCTGGGGAAACTCGAAATCTAGATACGCAAAGTTGGCATCGTGCTATGAAATTACAAGATATGATTGATTAGTTTAAAAGGTTGAAATGAACTAAGTTGTATAATTATATAAACATTCCAAACAAGCCTCTGTATTGCATTCATCAATTTAGTGCGCTGCTCTTCCAGAGTTTCGTATTCACAAAATTTACAAAGAATCTTTCAAGAGTGATTTTCAAACGGGAGACCAATCCTCTGACATCCAGGCCAGTTTCCGTTCAAGAAGTAAAAAAAGAAAAAAAGAAAATGTATAGAAAAGGATGAAGCAGTTCTATATCTGTCGCAAAACCAAAAAAAAAAAAAAAAAAAGGCATCTGTATTATCTATGCCAATGCTTCAGCCATCAATGATCGCTGTGATACCTGCTGCTGGTAAAGCTCACGGAAAATAAGGTATTTGGCATCATGATACTTCTTCACTTTTGGGTCTTCTGATGGATGAATGACCTGCATAAATTCGATACCATGACAAATTAATCGGTTCAAAACATTAATGAATAGAAATCATTACTTCCTTTTTTTAATTTTTATTTTGATATTCTAATTGTATACTCAATAATCTACTCTAAATTAGGTAAAAATTAAAAAAAAAAAGTCAACTCATTTTTCTAGTCAGGCTGATTTAGATTATTCCAACGTTTTATTATTTATTTGTCATACAAAAAAACTTTTTGAAATGCCCATTTTAAATGGAAATACATGTGAGGGATGTCAACTTCCCTTAAAATATAGAGCCTATTTGTCAAAATCCACAGAGAAAGCAGTCAAAGCACATTAAACATAGGCAAGCTGGTGTTCTCAGAGCGGAAGATGTTCTTATATCTAATTCTATAATGTTGTTATAGCAGTCTCCACGGTATTCAGTACTCTCCCAACGAAAGTTATTTTGCATGCTAAATGGAACCTACAACCCCTTACATGAAATCTCAAATAAACTTAGGCTCTACAAACCATAGAGAATTTCCTCCATTAAACCAGCCTATTAGCAAGTGTATAACACCGAATTAATCAGGTCTAGTGGTCACAGATATCCAGTGGGGCTATCATAAACAAAAATTAAGTGGCGCATATGACTTGACAACTTTTTAGAGAGAAAAAAGATAAGCGTAATATTGTTTAGCAATGCCATATATACTGGCCGGCCTAAGGGAAAAAAATAAACGAAAAGAAGTGTAAAAACCCAAACATAAATTATGAAAATAAATATAGCAGAATGTCTTGAACATGTGACGATAAACTTCCTTTGTCATCCATCAGATTAAAGTGAGCATTCCATATCCTAGGTAGCAACAATTTAATCCCAGAAACATGAAACTGAAATATTAAAACAGTGGATTCATCTAGGTTACATAACCATGCATATCAAATGATGTTGAACACCTATATATCATATGGGAATGTATCAGGCACAAATAAATCCCTATCTGTAACAAATAGAAGTCTTAAGCCCTAAAAAAGTTTTAAGACAGAGCTAGGCCACCCTATGCCACCTAGCCTCAGAATATGTTCAGGGTTACATTTAAGTAATACAAAAAGTTGGCCAAGTCAAATTGCCAACTTGTAACAAGATTTTTACCCAAAAACTGGGATTAAATATCCCTTCGACTACATAATTTTTCGCATGCCTCTCTGTTCCACAACAAAGAAAGATTTAAAAATTTGAGAACAGAATTCAAAGCATACCTGACCAGCTGCATTAAGTGCCCTCATAGCCTCAATGAGACTAGGATACTTCTTTGCAGCAACAACACCAAGAATGGCAGCACCCAAGAGTACAGACTCATTTTCTCGTGGAAGTATAATACGACAACCTGCAGCAATTATGAACAAGGAAGCCACAGGTTTGTCAACTTGTGTCCAAGAATTCCTAGAAGGCTTGAATCCAACATTGTTATTAGTTTAGAATATCTTTTCACTTTTGATCTTAAGAAAATAATCCCCAAGTCTGAAAGAGGGTCAACATGTGACATAAGGAGAATTTCCTTCCATGCAAACTTAGCTCAGTGGTTTTCACTTCAATGACTTCAAGGGGTAAAGGAGGTCCTTAATCATGAAACTCCAAACTAAGACTGAAGAGACATAGTATGAATGGAACCAATTTAAAACCCAACCTCCCAAGTCAAATACATTTTCTCTGCAAATTAGAACCATCATATTCAACAAGTGTTAAAAATTATATGTCAAGCTCAAAAGCCTTTTATATGGAGATCTCAGGGGGTGTGATTAAAAGGGAAATAAAATGGTGCTACCCTTTTTTTCCCCAAATATCTAACATGCACATCTATAAACTTAAATTCTAGTTTACACGCACTTGAATCATTATCAAATGCATCATGCAAAATATACGCATGCACAAATATCCAAAGTCCAAAACCTTAATACCTTAGTCACTAATAAAAATGAAGGAGCTTACTAAAGTCTAGGCGAAACCCAAAATGCATCCTACAACATCACAAATCACTAGCATCTGTCATGCCCCAAAAACCTCTTATAGGAGACTGATGTGAAATAAAATAGTGCTACTTTCTTTTTAATTTTACTTTTTTATTTTTGTAATATCTAACATTTACATCCATAAACTTAAGTTCAAGTGTACACGTCACATGAATCATTGTCTAATGCATTATCCAAAACATACACAAATACAAGTACCCAAGCCAAAACCTTGGTACATTAGTCGCTAATCAAAATGAAGAGCTTACTGAAGTCTAGGTTAAACCCAAAAACGCATCTCATCACGTCATAAATCACTAGCATTCAAGTCCTCAAATAAAGTTCTGTTAAGTTAGCCATTTTTCTAGATTTGAGCTTAGCATTAATACTTTAAGCCCTCTAATATGCCCCTCCACATGCAAGAGCCCCATGGACTTGCAATCGACACTGGTTCGAGCCTCACATGCCTCAAAGGGTCTTACAAATAAGCCAAACAACAACACTTTTTTTTAATTAATTTCTAAATAACATGAAGAGGATTCGAATATACGACCGTTGAGTCATTATAGCTCTGATACAATGTTAAGTTTGCCACTTTACCTAAATTCTTGAGCTAGTAAATATGAGCTTAACATTAAATATATAATTCTCTAATACATCGTCTCACTTGCAAGGGCCCCATGCACTCACAACGTGGACCAGATCAAATCTCACATGCCTCAACGGATCTTACAAGTGGGCCAAACAACAACACTTTTCAATTAATTTTAAATAACACGGAAGAAATTTGAACCCGCGATAGTTGGGTCATAACGGCTCTGATACCAAGTTAAGTTTGCCATTTTTCCTAAAAGCTTAAGCTAGTAGATGATGTTAAGTTTGCCACTTTACCTAAAACCTTAAACTAGTAGGTGTAGCATTAACATTAGTTTTATATTTCAACACGCCCCTCACGCGCAAGGTCTCACGTTTTCTTGCACGTGGATCAAGCCTCACAACCTCGTTTGAATTACTTATATGGGCCAATAATTTTTTTTTTTTTTAATTTGAAGTGGGGGATTCGAACCTTAGACCATTAGGTCAAAGGGCTCTGATACCATGTAAAGTTTGCCACTTTTCTAAAATTTTATGCTTGTAGATATAAGCTTAATATTAATACTTTAAACCCTCTAATACGCTCCCTCCCGTGCACTTGCAACATAAGCCAGATCGGGTCTCAAATGCCTCAACGGATCTTACAAGTTGGCCAAACAAAAACACTTTTGTTAATTAACTTTTAAATAACACAGAGGGGATTTGAACCTACAACCGTTGGGTCATTTTGACTCTGATACCATGTTAAGTTTGTCATTTTACCTAAAAGCTTAAGCTAGTAGGTGTAGGCTTAACATTAGTTTTATAGTTCAATAAGCTATAGGATATCTATACCTTGAACTTCAGCTACGGAGGGAGGAGTGAGCGACATAACCCAAAAGGAAACCTTACAAATATTCACACGATATCACACATTTGTACAATTCAAGTATATTCATCAACTAAAATTAAAAATTGTACAAATCATTCACCACTCATACACAAGCGAGTCTCATATATTCAATGACCAACCGTGAAGACTATAAAAATCATTCATCATCATGCACAAGTGCATCATACATATCTAATTACCAATAATAAAGACTAAGACTACATAAGATGTTCACTATCGATGTACAAGCATATGAGTATGCACAAACGAAACAACTTCTCAATTTATTGTTGTCCTTGGACTTGTATCACAATGGCTCGTCAAAGGCCTAACACTTGAATCTTCTATCCGCGTACAAGTGTGTCAATAAACTCATAATGATAAATTCCATAGTCTAGTATTTTCCTTGGACACATATCACAAAGTCTCGACCAAGGTCCAACACATCCACTTCCATTTCATTATTCTCACTAAGCTGATGCACGCAAAAAATTACCAAATCACAAGTCTTACACTAATCAACTCCCATCTCTCAACACAAGATTTCCATTCCATCTAGAGAACACAGTTCAAAGTGCATAATCAACTTTGAATATTCACCAAAAGTTATAAAAAAAAAACAGTTTTAATGAAACCACTTAAAAATAAAAGCTCAGTGAATATAAATGTTAATCAAAATATTGCTTTTGCAAAACAAACTCCCCGTAAGTACAATTTTCACCAAATGCATAGAGTTCTCGCAATATAGATAAAAATTCCAAGATTGTGCACCCAACTATGAA
The DNA here is from genome assembly GCA_013180625.2 of Boswellia sacra. Classification (NCBI taxonomy): domain Eukaryota; kingdom Viridiplantae; phylum Streptophyta; class Magnoliopsida; order Sapindales; family Burseraceae; genus Boswellia; species Boswellia sacra. The sequence continues at coordinate 477,533 of SNVD02013979.1, read as the reverse complement.
AAACCATCAAAATTTGAATGCTTTTTAGGTAATTCAATTTCAAGACAAAAACTTATTGAGTCTTTACTTTAAGATACGAGATTGGTTTCCAAAATCCTCATCCAGTAGGGTACTGATTTTCAAAAATGTGCAACTAGTTCGAGTGAAAAGTAAAAATTTCAGTTTCCATTAATCTTTGAAAATTTGCCAAATATTCACTTCAAGGCCAATCCAATGAAACGAGCACAAATCAAAGTTTAACCTGCATAGTTTCTAAAACAAAAAAGAAATCTCTAATAACACAAATTAAGAGATACAATTTTTGACATGCACACAATACAGACTCAAAATCAACATCCATAATTAAGCTCAACTTCTCCATTCATTCACCACACCAGAAATAGTCAATATAACAACAAAATACAATGCACAATCAATTCAATAACAAGCAAGATAACCTCACATCAATCATAACAAATACATCAAGAAAGCATATCAAGTTTTAATCTTAAACAAATTTAAGGTTAAATTCCCCTACCTCCAATCCAAGCTAGCTTTGCCCCTTTCCCCTTCTTTCTTTTTCTCCTCTTTCTCTCTTCTTTCTCACCACTCTTTCCCGCAATCTCTCAAGTGTTCTAGAAAATGAGACATTTTCTAAGTCTCCAATCTTACTCTACACATTACAAACATATACTAACATATAGACCTAACTTAATGAACTTACAGTTTCATCTAAAATTTCCTAACCCAAGCCTCCAACTGACTAGCTAACCCAATGATGCATGAACACAAGCCTAATAGTGCAAGAGGTAAATTCCACACTTATGTTTTAAAATTTCAAGAATGAGATTTTTCTAAGGTGGGTAACTTATGGATCCTAACATGTGTGTATGTGTATCCAAGACCTGGGCTTGAGTAATGCCTTGTTAGGCTTAGGTATACTTTATTGGGTTTGTATTATAATATGTTCAGTTGTGTATTTCTGATTCGGCCGATTAGTTCTACTTGCTTAGCAACCCTTGCATATATATTAGCAGTATGTAAAATAAGATTGAAGACTTAAGAGATATCTCTCTATCTCGAACACTTGAAAGGCTATAGGAGGAAGTGAAAAAGGAGAAGGACCCCAAAAGGCAAGCTTAGCTTGATAGTGAAATAAGAAGATTAACTCTTCTTGAAACGATACTTGTCTTATTTTCTTTGACGAATCTAGTCGAAAACTAATTTGGCATGCATTTCATATATATCAAGATGGTTGTTCTTAACATCTTGTGGTTAAATTGATGATATTGTGTGTATATGATATGGTTGTGAAATGATCAAGTTAAGCTTGACAATGAACTTAGTTATTTGAGATTGCATTGTATTAACATGAAAAACTGCACCCATTGACATTAGTTTTTTAAAATCTTCCTTGTTTTTAGAAACTAAACATGTCAACCTTTAATTTACCACTAGTTTCATTGGATTTGACCTTGAAATGATTTTTGGTGAACCTTAAAAAATGGTTACTAGAAATTAAAATTTTTAAATTTCACCAAACCAGCCGTAATTTTTTAAAGAACTATATTTATTGAAAGGTGATCTTTCACAACTGATTTGTACGTCAACATGGACTCAATAAGTTTTTATTTTCCTAAAAATTCCATTTTCTACAATTTTTGTGCATGTGAAAAACCATCAAAAATTGTAGAAAAATGTTTTTGTAAGTAATTCAACTTGGAGACGAAAAGTTATTGATTCTACATTAAGGTACAAAATCGGTTTTCTAAAATCCTCATCCACTAGGTATAACTTTCAAAAATGTGTAGCTAGTTCAAATAAACAGTAAAAAATTTTAGTTTCTACCAATCATCTTTGAAAATTCATCTTAAAACCATCCAAACAAAATCAGTGGCAAATCAAAGTTTAACTTATATAGTTTCTGAAACAAGAAAGAAGTTTCTAAAAACACAAGTCAAAAGATACAGTTTTCACATGCACATAATGTAGACTCAAAATCGACATGCATGGTTAAGCTTAACTTCGCCATTCCTTCACCACACCCCAAAAAACACAATACCTTAGTCAATATAGCAACAAAATATGGTGCACAATCAGTTCAACAGCATGCAAGATGATCTTAGATCAATCATCACAATTATATCAAGAAAACATATTAAATTTTAATCTTAAACAAATGTAAGATTAATACCCCCTACCTCAAATCCAAGCTAGTTTTACCCCTGTTCTCTTCTTTCTTTTCTCCTCTTTCTTTTCTTTTCTTTTCTCCCCACTCTTTCCTATAGTTTCTCAAATGTTCTAGAAAATGAGATATTTTCTAAGTCCCCAATGTATTTAGCACACTACAAACATATACAAATATATAGGCTTAATTTCAATGAACTTAACAATTTCATCAAATCTTTTCTAACCCAAGCCTCCAAGTAACTATATAATCCAATCATAGCCTAATGATGCAAGAGGTGATTACATACGTTCATTTTCAAATCTCAAGAAAGAGTTTGCGAGGAGGATATGTTAGAAGACACCAAAATAAGAATATATATAGTGATGTGACATAAAAGTATGTCGTGTGAGCCGTAAAGGAGATTCCAAGATAAGAAAAAATCCTAGTGTGAACTATAAGATAGGATCTTAGTGCTCCTATTAGGATTCTTCATTTTCTCTAAGGAATCTCCTTTGCAGCTCACATTGCAATAATACCTACTTTATGTTAGATCATTTCAACTTATACATACTTTATGTCATATCACTCTCTCACCATTGAAGAAGTGAAAAGAGAAAGAAAAAAATAGGGAAAAAGAACAGACCAAATAAGGTAAAGCTTAGCTTGGAAGTTAGTTTTTAACCTTACTCTTTTTGAAATGATACTTGTTTTATTTTCTTTGATGAATCTGGAGAAGGATTAATTTGCCATGCATTTCATACTGATTGTTCTCGATATGTTGTTCTTAAATTGATAATATTGTGTGTATATGATATGGTTGTAAAATGATGAAGTTAAGCTTGATAGTGACGTTGGTTACTTGAGATTGTATCGTATTCGCATAAAAAAATGCACTTATTGATACCAACTGTTGGAAATCTTTTTCTTGTTTTAGAAACTAGACAAGTCAAGATTCAATTTGTCACTGGTTTTATTAGATTTGGCCTTGAAATGAGAACTTTTAGAGAATTTTCAAAGATGCTTTATCGAAATTGAAAATTTTACTGTTCACCCAAATTAGTTGCACATTTTTGAAAAACCATCCTTACTAAAAGGTGATCTTTCACAACCGATTTTAGTACCTTTAAAATAAGCTCAATAAGATTTCATTTCCAAGTCAAAACACTTGAAAACCCTTTTTTCTACAATTTTTTATGATTTTTCAAAGTTGACTATACCATACTAGAACTTTCAACTACATTGTGATAGCTCTATACACTTCGTGAAAACTACACTTATTAGGAGTTTGTTTTGGAAAACTAATATTTTGGTTCAATTTTACCTTCCCTAAGCTTTTATTTTCAAGTAATTTTAGAATAATTGGTTGTGCATGAATAATAGTGAATCCTCAAAGTTCTAAATTGTGTATCTCTAAATGGAATGGAATCGTTAGGTTGACTCATGGAAGTTGATTTGTGCAGGACTTGGGATTGGATAATTTTGTGTGTGCACCAACCTAATGATAGTACTGGAATGCATATGGATGCATTGGACCTCAGATGGATTGTAGTGATATAGGTCTAAAAGGAACACCAACATGAAAAATTATCGGTGTTACACATTGGATGGGCCATTATAACAGGGGTCCAAAAGGAACACTGGCATGAAGGTTTTGATGTTAGGCCTCGGATGGGATGTTGTGATAGAGGTCTAAGGTAAATAATAGATTGTGGAATTGATTATTATGAGCTTTAAATACACTTGTACACGGATAAGAGATTCTAGCGTTAGGCCTTGAATGGGCTGATGTGATACGGGGTCAAGGAAAACTTTGGATCAAGAAGTTAATCCCAATTTTATCGATCTTGTTGTTAGATTTTACTAAACTCATCAATTTAATCAAAATTAGATCAACTTGGGTTATTTCAATTAGTTTCAATGGATCACTGTGAATCTTGGATGGCTAAATTCAACAATAAGATCAATAAAATTTGGGTCATACAGAGTTTACTGAAGAATCAATAATAACAAGTTGTTACACCAGGTCTACTCTCACACTACCCCTTATGTAAGATTCAGTCCACCAAAAATACAAAAGCCATCACAAAAGCATAGCTGCCAAAGTTACATGCTATTTCCAATTTATGAATAATAAAGTAAAAGCTAATTGATAGGAAGGAAAAAGACATCCAATCAATTTGAAATTCTTCGTGCAAACATCACACTTATTGGGTTCAACAAATTGTGGAACATACAGAAAGATACAGATGCTAGAGTAAAACTATACTTCTTACACCAAGTAGAAGAGTAAGCCATAATTTATCTATGTATCCATTATTTTCATTTAATATTTTTAATGAAGCTATCTATCTATCTATCTATATAAACAGATACTTATGTATTTCTCCCTACACAAAGGTGTGTTTTTCTGTGTATAGATAAACATACATGATTACATGGCTACACACAAAAGGAAAATGGAAAATGTTGGAGGAAGACAGAAGATACCTGTTATATCTGCGTGTTGTTGAAGGAACAAGGGGTTCTTTGCAAGACCACCACAAGCAAGCAGTGTGTCAATCTACAAAAGAGAAACAAAAACAGGAAAGAATAATGAGTATTGGAAAAGTTGAAGACTGAAAGACCTAACAATTCTCATCTTATGTCACAAAATCACAACTTACAAAAACACGTGCTCACAAACATATTTAGATGAACGCTATTGGGTTAATCCTTCTACAGTAAATCAAATTTATTTGTTTCATATATATTATTACAAAAAGGTTGGGTTCAAATACATAATAACCCTTCAATTGCTAAACAAGCTAAATTCATTGGCACTGAGGAAGGTGTGGCCTCTCCAACTTTTAAAGTGGTTCAGATTTTATCACCAAATGTTTCTATTTGGCAGACCCAAAACCTTCAACTTCAGGCACACACAAAGGAAACATGGGTCCTGGTCAGTCATAGAAGACAAAGAACAAAAGAATGATCTCTAGTAAGCAGAAGGGTGGGTGTCAAGTAAGGTCACTCATACTGACAAGGACATGAATAGTGCCTATAGCCGTAATAAGCATTTTAATATTAAAAAGTCAATTTACATAATTGTCAGGCAACTTTTAACTTCTCTGTATTTTGGCATTGTGCTAATATATCAGTGCATTCATGATAAACTCTACTTTAGTTTTACAACTATAAATATTTCTATTAAAAGAAGTAATAAAATAAACCCACCCAAAAGAAGTAATAAAATAAACCACCAAATCCACATTAATGCAAAGTACATATTGATGTATGAAGGTCATTAGTCTACCTTATGACCATGAGCATTACAATGCTCCACAATATGGCGTGTACCATAGGCAATTCCCTGTACTGTGGCAAGGTATAAGAGAGCCAACTGTTTCTCACTTGCATCAAGTGTCAAACCACATATCATTCCTTTAGCTTTTGGATCTGCAATGGGAGACCTGTGGCATCATAAAGACACAAACTTAGCAGCTTATAGTTCTAACACAAACCTAGATGGTTTGACATGAGAAACTTTACATCAATCTCTTAACTATTTACCTGTTTCCATGGAAGTCAGGAAGAACATGTATTTCTTCAGTCAAAGCCGCAAGAAAAGGAGAATTCATCTCATGCATCATTGATTCTAAAATACTGTTCAATAGTTCAAAGAGGGATATATCTGAAAGAAGGGAAACAGAATACAATAAAAGCTAAAATACATGTGCATGCAAAAAGAAGCAACAGTTTTTTACATTAACATTAAATGAACTGCAAACTGAGTTAAGAGACCAATTCTTAGCCGGCAAAGAGAAGTAATTTAAATATGAGCAACCGATATCATACTTCGAGAAGCAGCACGATTGGCAAGGCGTGGAGAAGCAACATGATTTTCAATTATGTAATCTAACAATGCACCCGTAGCACTCTGTCCACCCTCTGTTAGCCAGAATTCTGGTACCATTGCTGAAAATAGAAAGAAAAGGGGCATTGGCATTAATATTCAATCTCTCTGTACTCGGCCATGACGGAAATTATATCTATAACAACATGAAACAAACTATTATAGTCACTTAAATTCAGAGTAATCCTAGCTTAGTGCAAGATACTTGCATCTTCCTTGAATTTACGAAAGTAAATTGAGCGTCACTTAGATTCAAAGAGAAGTGATCCAAGTTTATATCTATAGCAACGTGGAACAAACTATCACAGGATATTTCAAGTTGAAATCCACTTAAGAAAGTAGTTAGAGAAACTGTTTACAATTTCAAAAACAAGGATAAATAATTTGTGAACAAATAGTACAAAAATGAGCACAAGAATTTGTACTCTTGTTCCAAAAGAAAGTTGCATATTTGAAATCCTAGCATTAACTGCTTTAGTATCAAAAGTCAATGCACAAAATTTCAGATTATACCTGACCAAAATGGTCCCCACACCCCTGGAATGAACAGCTTATTCTTTGACACAGACATATGGCAAGTAGAAGTACCACAGACTAACACCATACGACGACATATAGCTTCGTCTGCACAAATAGTTTTGCAGAAGAAAAAATAGTACAATTAAGTTAGCAACAAATGAGCAAAACAAAAAAAAAAAAAAAAAAGTAATTGTCAAGTCACTAATAACCTTTAGCTTCAAATGATGACTCAGGTACACTTTCCATTACCCCCACACCTCCGGCATGAGCATCAATCAAGGAAGTCCCTACAGGAGTTCCCTCCAGAAGATCGAGTTCCTGAAAATTGAGGCCAGTTTTTTGAAAAAAGAAACTAGCCACTACATAAGTATGAAAATAAATACACAGAGCCACTCTAAAGCCCACAGAAAAGGATGTGCTTGCATTCTAGCAAACCAAATATGTTTGCTTTCTTAATGGACCTCAAGGGAGCGCCACTTGAAATCCATGTGAAATCTTCAATTCAAAATGCCTTGCCTTCGCAGCAGTAGCAGTAAGACCAGAACCCAAAGGATGGCCAGGGAAAGCTACACTTCTTCCTGTTGATAGCATATAACATCAAGTTAAACGTTCATAAAAAATAACAAATATTGGCAAATGTAGTTCTGCACTAGACTGGTATCATTACCTACTGACTTTTTAACCTCATAATTTTTTTGTCATTTGCATCGCTAAAATATAGTTGCAGACAAATAACCTTCTCCCATATAATATGAACAGCAAAAGCACTACATGATTTAAAAAGCCCCCAGATCAGCCCTACATATGCTAAGTTAGGTCCAAGCATAATCAGATTTATAGAATGTACTGATGCATGACAAAACATGCATACCAGCAGACTATTCAAGTGAAAAAGTTTTTAGCCTAGGCAGGAGTAACAACTTGATATCTGACAAGAAATTCCCTTCCTGATTTAAATTCTTACTCAATATTTTGAGTTCAATACACTCATAAACAAGGTTGGATCAATTAACAGAACCGTTCATGATTCTAATGAATGCAAAATTTCTTTTCATCCAAAATTGTATGATTTTAGATCAGGAAAAAAGATTACACGTAGCTCCTGAACCACTGGCCATGCACCATGTTTCCTAAACACCAATACAACCACTTTTGAGATCAAATGCCTAAATTTGAAGAAATATATTGGTTGCAAGTTGAGTTTTTTAAGTTACAGAGGTACATTTACGTACGAGTAAATAATTGCAAAGGTTGAGCTAAGACTAACTAACAAGAAATTGACTTGATATATAAAAGAGATGACAGAGAAGATCACCTTAATATGAAGAATGCCAGCATCCTAAAATACTGTACTAATGTTACATAGGTAGATGTCTAAGATATTGGATTGCACAAATTAAAGTTCTTCACGTTAAGTAGGACTTTATAGATTTAGACTGAAGAATTTTACTTTGTTATAAAAAGGCCATGTATGCAATTTAAAACTACATTAAGACACAGAACAAATTGAACAAAAAAAAAAAATCTACAGATAGTACCAATCTTGGCAGTCTAAGTATGCATACATATATATATATACACACATATATACATACATACATAAAGAGACAAATAAATATAAACAAAATAAACCCTACATGCATACCAATCTTAGCATGATGTCCATCTATGAGATCACCCAAGCCAATCTCCTCCCAAAATTCATCATCCCACCCACAGGCTTCCATGTCTCGAGAATCTTTCTCATTCATCTGCTGCATGTGTGCATGACCCAGATATGTCCACTTGCACACTGTGGTGCACAGACTTCGAGTATCATCTCCTGTTGCTCTGGAATGCACAGAAGAAGGATAAAAATCATCAAAGAAATAAACATGACTGTAGAAGAGAACAATTCCAGACATCCAGAAAGTTTAAGTAATAAACATCATGCAGAGTCAAAGTACCTGTATGACAACCAATCGCTCAAGTCCATCCACCTAAATACAATCGACCAAGATTCTTGCAAATTTTCTTTCACCCATAAAAGCTGGAAAATATATCATAAAGCAAAAGAACCATGAAGAACCACTTCCTTCAACGTACACACATGTTGGGAATAGCAGATTAACTGCATGAACCTTACAGAAACTGTGCACCTTGCTTAGATATCTCATATGCACAAAAATACTGCATGAACTAAAATTTGGTTTAAAACTGCAGTTCATATTTCAGCATAGCACTTTTACCCTCAAAGGCCACTTAGTCCACCTTTTCTACTTGCACTTTGCCAATAAACCTTTTGTTTCTTATAAAATAAAATCAAAAAAAAAAAAAAAAAAAACAGTTCAAATTTGGAACTAGTAATAGGCAACATGTCTTGATTTCATATGAGCAATTTCACAACTTCAAAGCCTCAAGGAAAATCCATGGTCAGGAAAGAAATTAAAGCATGTTTTACGGCATAATCTTTTCCTCACAACAAAAATAACTATGTAGTGCCTAGAAATTACCCATTTCAAGCTTAAATCATTTAGAGCTCAAGCAATAACCTAGTTCTGCTGACAAGACCAATCACTCTTAACTCCCTTGTGCCTTAACATATATTTCAATAGAAATTTCCCATTCATTCAGCAAACACTTTCTCAACTGTAACAAACCTTTTTTTGTCAGGAAACATAAAGATTTGTATTTATAGATTAAGAGAGTCCACAGATACAAAAAAGCCTTTAGGAGGAAAAATCTATACCAAAAAGTGAGGAAGATTCTATATCACAATAAATGAAAACCTAAGCCCACATTGTCTGGAATGCTAAACAAAATATCTTAACTAACAAACTTCATTGAACCGGATGAAGAACAAGGTGTAGTCTTGGAATTCATTAGAAACTGCTAGGAAGCAGATCTAATCCCATAGGTTGCTTACTTATCCCCCTTTTTCTTTACCTTCAAAGATTCGGTCGTTTCTTTGTTGCCAAACCTTCTCAACTCTAACTGGTTTTATAGAACGAAGCCTTTCATATTCATTTCATTCCACCAAGTTATCAATTATCCAAGTTTGGTTTTTAACAGCAAAACAATACATTTAACTAATCACATTCTGTAAATGGTTTATTATTTTAAAAAAAAAATTAAGATTGCAATGCCATTTGGAATCCCATTTTAAAGGTCCACTCATAAATCGATTTACTTAAAAGAACTCCATAAAATTTGAGGCCATACCAAGTGGAAGCATAAAAAGAAAGTTGTCAGGGCAATTCTTCATTTGCCTAGGCCATAAATTTCAGCTAACTCTAGTCCATGCCATATATTATGGATTCAGCAAATATTTACAGAAATGATATAAGGTTTACATGAAGAAAAACTATTGGATGGCAATTGACAGGACAGCAGCTCAGATACCTTTGGTGGCTGCATCTCAGGTGAAACAGCACCACCACAGTATTGCAACACTGGTGAATTAGAAGAATTGATTTTCTCAGCTTGCTTTACAGCTCTATGGTCCATCCAAACTATAATGTTTCTTCTTGAATCACCACTCCATGAAACTGAAACAGGAGAGCCATCAGCATCCACTGCAACTGCAACATGAAAAAATTTCATCAACGTTATATATTACAGTAGGCATAATATTTGACAATACCAAAAGCTTAAGAATTAATATGCAAAACTGTTCTTAAAGAATTTGTCACAAACCAAGTGAACAAGTAGCTGCAAACCCCAAACTCTTCACTTCATCTCCTGAAACTTCAGCAAGGGAGCAGGCTGATCTCACTGCTGCACAGATTGCATGCCAAATATCCGTTGAAGATTGCTGGTTTTGAAATTCATTAAAAAAAAAAAAAAGAATAAAAGTTAAATTAGTCCTAGCATTTAAATATTAACCATTTGTTTTCTAAAATTCTAGGTCCTATAATATATAACACTTCAAGAATGCTATTGTTTAGGAACTTCTTATGAGGTTCTTAGGAGAAAGCTATTGGACCTTTACAAATAACTAATCCAACCTAATTCCCAAACACATATAGGTAATCAATACAAACAAATTACCTCAACACAGTCACCTTCTTTCCATATTTGAATTGGGCTGCTAGCAGAGCCCAGAAGTTTTCCACTTTCATCGAACAAGCCTGCAGAAGAAGCAGTAAGAAGATAACAAATTATTGCAACATCTATGAGTCTGCAGCATGTATTAATCGGTTTATAATTCCATGTTTTGCTTCCTACTTTTCAGAAGTGATATTCAAATTTTGGTTTCCTAGCTACCAAATAACTTTCATAATTGCCTTTTCTACATATATGACATTTTAAAAAAATAACAATAATAATAACAATTCGATTTCAGAAAGCAAGTTTTGCTCGTAAAAAGTAATAAGTTCTCCCAATTCACTCAAAAAGAAAAAAAAATACTATTATTATGCGCAACCAAACACGGCCTTTCCTTTGCTCTTTTTCTACGGCAACAAAGTACACTGTTACCAGTCGAATATTGCAAGTATAACGGTTCAGACTATCAAAACCGGTTCCAGTACCGTAGACTTGGGCCAGGTAACATTACCGGGATTCAGATGTACTAGTGACTAACGAGTCGATGATGAAGCAGATAATAATAATAACAATTAATCCATGGATGGAATTGTACCAGCACGGGCGCTGCCAGTGCCGACATCGACGCCGAGAAAGACGGAGCGGGAAGGCTTGGGGCCGACGGTGGTCATCTCGAGAAAGACGGGGGATGAGCTGTAGCTGCGGCTGAGGCTGTGGCTGCGGATGAGGTTGAATTGGTGGTGGTACGCGGAACTGTGAGGGTGAGAGAGGTTTCGATCAAGAAGCGGTGTCGTATCGAACCACAATTTTCTGGTTCCTCTTGTACCAGACATTTTCTCGTTTTTATGCATAGTTATCTTTTTGGATAAAGATAATTTATCTTCAATAATTTGTGTAAAATCTGTTTCTTCACTTTGATTTGATTTGGTTGAAATGGGAGTTTTCCCTTTTCTTTTTTTCTCTCTTTGCAATCGCCCTTCGGTTTGTCATTAACGGCAAAAGATGATTTATTGGTGCTTTTATTCAAGATTAATTTCTTCAATTGGTTTTTTTTTTTAAGCTTAGTTGACTATTTAATATTTTATATGATATTAAATTATAAAATTGTTGTTGTATGTAGCTTATACGGGGCTTGTTTGTTTGTGTATTGATAAAACTGTTTTTAAAAATGCATAGTTAATAATGTATTTAAATTAATAAATCATATATATTTTTAAAATTCAAAAAAATTAAAATCAAATACACATTCTTTCAAAATTATCAAAATAAAAATACAAAATATGTAACCTTAACTTTTGACTATTTTTTCCCATAAAGAATTCTGAAATAGGTTCTTATAAACATTATAAGAAAAACAACTTTGTTATTAAAAAATACAGGTACGACATATACATATTCCTTTATTAGTTCTCACCCTCTTTCTCCCCTTTTTTGCTCTATTCCTCTAAACTCTAAGAAAGAAAATTGAAATGAGATTAAAAAAAAAAATTCAAAATATATGTAAGATTAAGCCCAATTGTTTGAAAATATAAGGTTTAGGATTGTAAAGATTTGCTAGTAGGTCAGTTTTCTCTGCCATAAAGATGAAATTAGAAATGATGTAAAAGAAATTTTGTAGATATATCGTCACAAGGCAACGACATCCTTTAATAAGTAATTAAACTTTAAATTGTCAAAACTAGATAAAAGAGTAGTTAAATGAGTTTATTTGGAAGTTGAGTTTCAATGAGTTCATTTGGGAGTTGGAAATGAATATATTTTTGGGTTTGACAACCAACTATGGAAGTAAAATTAAATTTTATCCCGAGGAAGCAACGCATTTGGAGGGAGAAGACATAATAACTATAAAATGGTAATTTTGGTGATTGAACTTTTAAAGTATTTTTAACTCAGGAAAAAAAAAGAAGAAGAGGGGTTTGAAAAGAGATTATGTAGGGCTTGAATATCAATATTGGCCCATGTATAAAACCCCAAAAAGATTACGAGGCCTAGTTGACGTGTTTGCTGAGCCCACCCCTAGTTAAGCTTGACTTTCTTTTTAATTTATTTTTTTTGGATTTCTCTTCATAAATTATTCACAGCGACTTTTATTACTAGCAGAGTAGAAAATTTGATGGCAAGTGTTGATGCACGATTTTTGAACGGCCAAAAAGCGAGTTGAAAATCCAACAGAAAGTTGGGTCCGGGTCCTGAGAACAAAGAAAATGGTCAAGGATGCCGGCAATGGTGCCAGCGAGAACCCTACGATGCTCAAGTCAATTTTTGGCACGCCGGAATTTTCTAAAATAAATTCCTAGAGAAAGAAGCTCTCAAAAGTAAAGCAAATTTAGAAAGAGAAATAGTTTAGAAAAATATGCATACTTTGAGCGAAAATCCAGATGGTTTATATAGGCACTGGAAGGAGTCATTGTGGGATCTATACAATTGGTCCAAATAATGGGCTTACTATTTCAAACATATCCTTTAAGAATTTTTATGAATCTCTCAAAAGGATATATCCATCTAAGATAGACAACCCACACAACCTAACCTCCCGAACAAGATGTAAAGTATACCATGATGTCAAAAAATGACGGTGGAAAGTATTTCTCAAGTAAGCACAAGGTCACGATAAGATCACTTTGAATTCTATTTAACTTAGGAACATCAACCACTTTGGTGCATAGATCATTGAAGAAAATGCAAAATCTTTTAATAGCCAACCAAATATGCTTAGGCAACACAAATCTAATGGCTAATGGGAGTAATTGTTGCATGAGAGCATGAGAATCATGGGACTTAAGACCAACAAGCTTCAAGTCATCCATGGAGACAAGGTTCTTGAAATTGAAAAAATATCCAAAAGGTACTCTAAGGTCATATAATATTTGACAAAACATCTGCTTCTCTTTCTTACTTAGTGTGTAACAAGCTGAAGGCAAATATGTTCGATTGTTTATAATAGTTGGTTGTAAGTCACTTCTTAAACCCATGTCAACAAGATTTAATCTAGAGTTGAGATTATCTTTTGTCTTCCTAGGAATATTTAATAATGTGCCATAGATACTCTCGCACATATTTTTTTCAATATGCATAACAACTAGATTGTGATGAACATATAAGTGTTTCCAATATGGAAGAGTAAAGAAAATTGATTTTTTCTTCCAACATTAGAAATCTTCAAGGTCAATTTTGTTCCATTTTCTATCCTTGCTCTTCCCTCAAGTGTTTTGAAACGTTTCAAGTTTTTCTAATATATCCTCTCCATTAAACACTTTAGGAGGAAGTCCATGTTCTTGAAGCCCATCAAATGCCTTCTTTTGTTTTCTAAGGCGATGGTTTTGAGGGAAGAATCACCTATGACGTATATATATAAATATATAAATATATATATATATATATATATATATATATATATATATATATATATATATATATATTCTTCTTGCCATGCTTTAATCTACATGAAACAGTTTCTTTCCTATATATTGGACAATCATAATAGCCTTTCACTAAGTAACCTGCAAGGTTGCCATAGGCTAGGAAGTCATTAATTGTCTACAACAACATTACTCGTATGTTGAAAGTTTCTTTTTTGTAAAATCATACACCTCAACACCTTCTTCCCATCAAAGTTTTAAGTCATCTATCAATGGTGACAAGTAAACATCTATGTCATTGCCAAGTTACCGTGGTCCCAATATCAAGAGAGATAACATCATAAATCTTTTCTTCATGCATAACCAAGGAGGAAGGTTATATTTAATTGTTATAATAGGTCAACAACTATAATTACTACTTAGGGTACTATGTGGATTTATTCTATCAGCTCAAACAGCTAATCTAATATTCCTACTTTCATCTCCAAAGGTAGGCTACATTTAGTCAACTAATTTCCGAGATGATGTGTCAGCAGGGTGCCTAAGTTTATCATCTATGACCGTTGCATTGGCATGCCAAGTTAGATTTTTTGCAACTTCAGGAGTTTGAAATAACCTCCTAAACTTAGGGATGATAGGAAAGTACCACAATACTTTGGTGGGAATGGGCTTTTTAGATTTAGAGGTTTTCTTAGCTACCTTCTATTTCGACAACCCACAAGTTGGACAACATGTTAAAGATGCATAGTCTTTCCTATACAAAATGCAGTCATTAGGACAAGCATGTATCTTTTCATATGACAACCCTAATGAAACCATTGTTCTCTTTTCTTCATACATCGATAAGGACATTTCATTGTTTGGTGGTAGTATTTCAAATAGGACATTAAGTAATTTAGAGAAACTATTGTCTGACCAACCAAATCTACCTTTAATATTGTACAATTTCATCAATGCAGATAATTTTGAATGGGTGGTGCAACCTAGGTATAAAGGCTTCTCAGCATCTTCAAGCAATTTTTTAAAATTTTTAGGGTCATTGTCACAATATTTGAAGGCATCATTGACCATGTCAACAGGATCATGTAAAGGAAAATCATTACATTCATAAAAGGATGAGTTAACATTTTTGGGTTCCATACATGGATTTGCTTCCCTATGCCAAATCCAAGTTTGGTAGTTTGTGTCAGAGCCATTGAAAAATAAATGGTCTCATACTTCATTTCGAGTGTGTAAAGCCAAGCAACGACATGCATTGCATGGACAATTAATGAAATTTGTGTTAGAATTGTGGGCAGTTGCAAAGTCTAGGAAATAATCAACCCTATTTTCGTACTCCTTGGACAATCTATCCTTCCACACTCAAGATTTATCCATTTAAAATGAATAATGGTACACATGCGGAGAGTTTTAAGGTTCTGTTATGATATATAACAAGATGTTCCATAAGTTTTCATTTATAACAAGTTTAAATTTTTTGTTTCTGATTTTGATTTATTTATTTTATCTTTTTCTTCATTTATATGGTAATTTTACATTGTTGTCTTCTGTGGATGAAGAAAAACAAGACAATGTTTGAAAGAATGTTGCATAAACTTCAAAAGCGAGGATTAGTTATACTAAAAAACATATCACTTTTTTGAGGAACAATGCAAAATATTTTTTTTTATTTCATGCATTATGAAATTTATAAATTAAAAAAATCAGAACAAAGCCAAAATAGTGTAATAAGGGTTATCATTAACACTTTTTTTTTTGGAAAAAGTTATCATTAACACTTGATTTCAACTATGCTCAAACAACATATCAAAAACACACGAAAGTAATTACGGTTGAACAACATAGCAAATGACGCTTGAAAGCAATAAAAACTGAATAAATAGTCATAAACACCATGAAGCATATAACGACTCAGTGCAATTAAAATATAATGAATATGCATAATGAATAACAATTGAAAGTTGTTAAAATAGATTGAAAAGCACGTATTGGTGCTTATCTATGATAATCAGTGAAGCTTGTTTTATATGTGGATCAACCAAATTCTGTATCTTCTAAACAGGTAATATATCTTAAATCCAAAAGCAGCAACCATTGTTGAAGAAATCACTGTGGCTGACTTTGTAAATCTCTCGAAATTCCTATGAAAAGAACACAAATCAGACATTTAAGGTATAAGAATAGAGAAACTAATTCAAAAAATTTACATTGTTAGAAGAAAATTCGCATGAAAGATATATCAAACAAAATTCAGCTTTAAGGTATTGATTTTAGGTACTTAACAACATATTAAACTTAAATTCAAGTACTTTTAGAGAAATGAGAAACCATTCTATTACTGGTACTTTGAGAAAAATGAGACATGACTAATCTAATGATAAATAGAAAATTTAGTAAAATTGCATTAGGGCATAACAAATTAGTTCAAACTTTCCTGTAATTATGTATTTGTTTACACATCTTAATTCTAGAGCTCATCTAGAAGTCAGTTCAAAACAAATATAGTTTCAAAACATTCAGAAGAATATAAAAAATCTCCAGTTACTTATCACTAGTTAACCGAATTATATAGAACTTTTACTGGACTTTTCTTTACTTTGCATTAGGACATAATAATTTTGTTTCCTATTGAAATTTGATGTCTAGTCCATTATTAGCACAAGGAAGCTTTTTGTAGATAGAAAATTAAAATAATAATAATAATAAATGTTCAATAATATAGTAATCATAATATAACTTATGACAGTAAATCAAAATATGATACTTAAAGACAGAGCAAACTTGTCTAGTTACAGTGCTTTACATCACCATAAATTGACATTGATCTTTCTAAGCTATTAATTTTATCATTTGAATGTCATACAAAAGGTGAATTAAGTATGTTAAAGAACACTAAAGTAGGACAAGTTAGGAATTTTAGAATACATTATATACTATAAAGAATACTTACTTAATTACGATAGGCCATAGGCCTCAAGGGTTTAGCATCAAAACGAGATAAAAGCTAACATAAAAAGTGACTATAACTAGAACTTCCGCCATCAAATTGTAAAACAGAAGCATACTTCTTTTATCAGACATAAAAACCCCTAAACCAAATCTTCATTTCTACTAACAGATGATACCAGCAACATTATCCTTGATTTTTCAGCACCAACAAAAGCTC
This sequence comes from Boswellia sacra, assembly GCA_013180625.2. Lineage (NCBI taxonomy): Eukaryota > Viridiplantae > Streptophyta > Magnoliopsida > Sapindales > Burseraceae > Boswellia > Boswellia sacra. The sequence goes on along the minus strand of SNVD02013979.1, from coordinate 460,422 downwards.
TTTTCTCTTGCCTTCAAGAACAAATATCAACCCCTGTAATGTTTTAGCATGTCAGTTTAATCACATATGTGCATCTCAGCTACACAAGTAAGAGATATCTATCATAGCTTAAAAAAGCTACTGCTTATAAATCCACACGTGGATGGTCAGATCATAGTTTACCTAATTTATCTCGTTTTATGTGACTTTTGGTGCCATTCGTCCAACAAACTTTAGGAAATAGTTCACAGCACTGTAATATTCACTTTAATCATGACAAGAATTCACTAAATGTTTGGTTTGGTACTAATATATTGATTTTTGTGTGTGTATGATGACTCATAAGTCTTTTTTTTTAATTCTTTCAATTGTAATCACTTTGTCGTAAAGTTGAGTTTATGATTACAGCTGGTGGTGTACGCAACATTCAATTTACTTTTTAGAAGTTGTTTAGGAGAAATACTGGGGGAGAGAACAATATAAGAATAAGATAAGGATAACATAATTGGGATACAAATGCATGTTGAAAAAAATGTTCCGTTCCGGTCCCTCATACTTAGGAGTATGGAGTTAATGCATGAATGATTAAAAAAATCACGCTTTATGTATTTATACATCAGTTCATGATCCACTACTACAAAGTTTTGTCACTTAAATGTTTATAAAAATTACAACAGTGACCATTTGGTTTTGTTGTAATTGTAAAATATGTCATAAGCTAGGTTAGATGCGATGAACTCAATTTTTTTTCATTTATAGGGTTAAAAAAATTGAATGCTTAGGTAAGAGTATTTGATATAGAGAATTGGATAAATATTATATTAAAGCATTTTTATATATGGTGGGCTGGTGGACGTAGCATTATTACACCAACAGTTTGTTAATTTTACCAAATTATCGCTACTTTGATTGATGATTCATATGTTGTATTGATGATGATAATCTATGAAACATCAAGTCACAAGATAGCCAGACTTTCTTTTTTAAATTAATAATTTGATTTCTTGATTTGAAAAAAAAGCAATAAAAATTTGAATGCAAAAATCCTAGTGATAGCATTTTCGAGGGAATCCAAAGCACTACCAAGTCCAAAACATCATATATAACATTAAACAAAATAAAAGCACTTTTTTAACATGCAACCTAGTACCATTGCTCAGCTCCTACACCAAACGTAGTCCTTAATCCTTACAATACCATTAATTTTTTTCAATTTTTTAATTTTTTCTTATGAAGTGCTAACCCAATCGTAGCAACACTACTGGTATCAGTACCAAATTTGCAATTTCCAATCAAACAAGGAGCACAAATAAAACAAATAAACAAATAAATAACTATACACAATTCACGATCAAGAGGGGAAAATAACTAAAAGCAAAAATAGCCCATATGTGTAAAAGAGTGGAAACCAAATTAAACAAGAAATGATAGGATTATTAACAAACCAAATTACAAAAATTGAAAATAGAGTGGAATGAAACTTGCGTTAGTTACAGTTACTGGAGCCAGAGAGAAGAGATGATATGATTTCTTTTTACTGATCGTTCAAGTAACCCTCTTTGTGTTCTCCAAGCTTCTTGTTTCATCATACCGATTCAGATTGTCAAACAATTCGCAAATTCATTACTTGAAGAAAAATGTAGAGAAAAATAAGAAATCATAACAAATTGAAGGGAAACCCAAAAACCAAAAAAAAACCCAAAGATAAGAAATCATAGTTGACCTTACTTGAAGTCCTTATCACGATTGATGAGCTACTTCATTAATAAACGAAATTTCAATTAGCTACTCGAAAGTTTCAAAGATTAGGTCTATTGCATGGTAAAAGACTAGAGAGAAGATTGATTTTAATATGAGAAATCAATAAGAAACGTTGAAGGTGGAATGTGGAAGGTGACAAGAAATTGGGTATTTGATGAGAAGAAACTGAATCAGTGCCAACAAATTAGGGATTATAGAGAACCAAGTTAGGGATTTCATGAGAGAAAGAGAGAGAGAGAGAGAAAGGATAGATTAAAGAAGGTTTAATTTCGTGAGGGTTGATGAAAGAGGGAGAGGGAAAATGAAAGATAAAAGAGGGAAAGGAAAAAGTAGGGAGAGGGGAAAGTGATCGAAGAATGAGGAAGTTAGATTTTTGTTGTGGTTTTCATATTTGTCTCTTATTTTTTAAATGATAAATTTGGACATCAACAACCCACAAATATCATTAAAATTAAGGTTTGACTTCTAAATATATGCTATAATTGACAGTATTACAAAAAACCTTCAAATATATGAAAAATTATGCGACACATATATAGAAAATTCTTGTAGTGTGCACTAACTGCATATGCGGAGACTGCTAGATAGAGAAAGAGTGGTTCCCTCATAACTTGTTTGGAGAGGAGAGAATGAGAGCTTAAGTATCTTTTAAGCTGTAGGAAAGCACTTTCACGCTCATTTATCCATTCAAATGGCTTACGCTTCCTTAAAGCTTTAAAGAAAGGGTGACATTTATCGGTCGCCCTTGAAACATAACAATTCAGGGCGGCTACTCCTCCAGTGAGGATTTATATATCTTTTGGTGTTTTTGGGGCCTCAAGTTACAAAAGTGCTTGGATTTTCTCAGGGTTGGCCTCTATTCCTCTTTGGGTGACAATAAACCCTAAGAACTTTTCAGAGGACACCCCAAAAGCACATTTAGTAGGATTCAACTTCATATTATGTTTTCGGAGGATGTCAAAAGTTGTTCGAAGGTCATCTACATGGGATCTGGCATCCATACTCTTGGTAAGTATGTCATCAATGTAAACTTCTATTATCTTTCTTATGAGGGAAGCGAACATGGAGTTCACCAATTGTTGATAGGTTGCTCTAACATTTTTCAGCCAAAAGGCATTATTCGGTAACAGTGCAACCATTTATCTGTGATGAAGGTTATCTTCTCTTTATCCTTCAAGTACATTGGAATATGGTTATAACCAGAATAAACATCCGTGAAGCTCAGCAATTGATGGCCTACCGTGGTATCAACTAGTTGGTCTATCCTGGATAATGGAAAGATATCTTGAGGGCAGTGCTTGTTCAAATCTTTGGAGTCGATGTAGACACGTCATTTTCCATTGGCTTTTTTCACCAATACTACATTGGAGAGCCACTTAGGGTAGTTCACCTCTTGAATGATTCCACTTTTCAAGAGCTTTTCTACTTCCAAGGCAATCGCCTCTAAGTGCTCTAAGGCTTGGTACCTCATCTTTTCAGCTTGAGGGTTGACATTAAGGTGATGAACAACTATACTTGGGTCTATACCTGAAATGTCTTCATAAGACCATGCAAAAAGGTAATTGTATTCCTGAAGAAAACCAATCAATCTATTTTTTATTGGTGTAGAAAGACTGTTACCTGCCTTCACTATCTTTTCTGGATTATCCAAACAAATAGGGCCATCATCTATCCCCTCCATTGGAGCTGCGGATTTCCCCTTCAGAGGGTCTCGTGGATCCTAACTTTCTATCCCCTCAGAAGGTTTCTCGAATCATCATTAGCTTATACGCATCTTTTCTTTAAAAGTCATGTTGTAGCATTCTCAAGAGGTTCATTGTTCACCTTTAACTTCTCCTATCCCTAAAAGTGTTAGAAACTTCATTTGGTAGACACCCATTACTACTTTGAAGTCATAAAGTGATAGTTATCCAAGAATGGCATTGTAAACACTTGGATGATCTACCACAAGAAAGTTTACTATCTTGGTTGTTTATAGGAAGCCTTCTCCAAAAGTCACAGGTAACAAAATTACTCCTTCGGGAATAACCTTTCCTCCAATGAATTCTATTATATAGTTTGAATGCCTCTCACATCTCTACGGTTGAGACCTAGTCGATCAAATGTATCCAATGACATTATGTCAGTCGAGCTTCCATTGTCAACCAATGCTCTTTAAGATTTTATTGGCCACGATAACTATAGGGACCAAGGCATCATAGTGAGGCTGATGGATATCTCGAGCATCATAAAATGAGAAAGAGATAATGTCATGATCCTTAGCATTGGCAGAGGAAGCTGTCGAGTTGACTTCATGGTAAGGGAGATCATATCTTGCTTGCCTAGAGAGGTGCCTTCGAGCCTGCGTGCTTGGTCCAGCCACTACTCCTCCAAAAATCATGGCTACTTCTTCTAACGATTATTTTCCTTTGTCATTCTTACTAGATGATTCTCGGGGAAGGGGGGCTAGACATGGTTAATGTATTCTTGTAGTTGGCCATCATTAATAAGACCCTCAATTTCTTTCCTAAGTTTAAAGCAGTCTGTCGTGTTATGACCATGAGCTCGGTGGAAATGAAAAAACTTTTTTTTGTCTCTTGCTCTTAGATTTGATCGTAAAGGGACAGGTTCTTTTAGTAGTCCCTTATCTTTGATTACTTTCAAGTTATCTTTTGGTGGCATGTTAAATAGTGTGAAAGTACGGTGCTCTTCCTAGGGTTGATCATGATACTCCTAGTGAGGTTGGGTGGATGACCCTCGCAACAAAAGACGATCATTTCTAAATATATATCGCCTAGAGCATTAAGCTGAGGTTGGCCTCTAATTTCTATCCCGATGTTCTCTCTTGTAATTATCATATGACTAACCATCTACACATGAGGAATTAGGAATTACTGGGGTCTGCTCAGGGTAATTTGCTTGATTGATTTCTTTAGTATCAGCATGGCTAGAAACCCTTATCAATGTTTCTTGGTATCCGTGTAAGAGATTAATAGAGAATTCTCATGCTAGCAGGAGCCCTCATTTGATTTTTTAGACAAACCTTGAATAGCATAATCATCATTAAATGGGTCCACTTGAGCGACCTCCTGTTAGTACTTATCAACAAATGCATTGAATGGTTCATTACGACCCCTGCTTGATTGAAAGAAGAGTCTGTGCTAGTTGACTTCTCGCTTTCATGTTGCTAAAGTGTGTGAGAAAATTGTAAGCAAGCTTATCAAACCTGGAGATGGATGAGGCTGGTAACCTCCTGTACCATTGCTTCACTGATCTCTAAGGATAAGAGAGAAAGTTCTACACATTATTCCCTTTGAGACTTCTTGTATCTCCATATGAGATGCAAAAAGTTTAAATGTTCTCGAGGGTCAGTTATCCCTTGGTAAAGTTCAAGTTGTGGTATCCAAAATCCATATGTGTATCTTTTATTAAGAATATCTCCAGTAAATGGTGATTCCCGTTATGGACGAGTATTCTCTTATCTTTCTGAGTGCTTAATTAACTTCTCCAGCTTATGAATTTTTTCATCCATTTCTTTCTTGAACTCTGCATAGTGATTATCTGATGTTTCCTTCTCTGAGATATCCATTGAAATAATATATGAGCAGTGATCCTCACTTTTTGGTGGTGAGTTTGGGCGGTTTCTTTTTGACTGGAAGTTGCCCATTGGAGTGTAAGGGCCATGATAATAATGAGCGGGTTGATCAAATTACTTCCTCTTGGTCCTTGCTCGACACTTGCATGACCCTTTTTGTTTAAAAAGTGACGAAGGTTTACTACTGCCAACCGTTGTTCGAATATGATAGATGGAGGAGAGGGAATCTTTGGGCGACCATCTCCTCTCTAAACAACAAGACGGGAAAGCTTTGGTTGGATGACCTATTGGAGGGGTAATCCAGTGGTCTAGACGACCAGGTCAATATGTCTACCCATATGAGTAAGGATATGAGCTACTATCATATTTTGTCCTAGTAGCATTTCCAGCCTATTGAGTATTCTGTCCAAAGGCTTAGTTGAACATGGTCGCCATATGGTTCATTTGTTCACCAAAGTTCCGCATGGTGTGCTTTATGGTAGTCAATAAACTCTTCTTGCCTTTCTTTGGCCTCATAGGTAGAAGTTGGGGTTACCTGAGGTTAGGGGCCATCCTAGAGGATATTACTAAAGCTCTCTCGGTATCAATTACCCTTTAACATCGACAAGGGGCTTCTACCTCGATTTCTTTGTCAACCCCTTGGGAGGTTGAGTGTTGGGATACGTGACTCATGATGGGTGTGATTATGTTTGGATGGGAGTAACAACTAAGGAGGCTTGGGTTGTTATTCCCACAGACAACGCCTACTATTGATGCGTGATTTTTGAATGGCCAAAAAGTGGATCGAAGCTCTGGCGAAACGTCGGGTCCAAGTCCTGAGAACAAAGAAAACGGTTAAGGGTGTCGAAAGTGGTGCTAGTGAGAACCCTTCGTTGCTCAATTCATTTTCTGGCACGTCGAAATTTTCTAACAGAATTGCCTAGAGAGATAAGCTCTTATAAACAAAGAAAATTCAGAGAGAGAAAGAGTTTAGAAAATATGCATACCTTGAGCGAAAATCTAGATGGTTTATATAGGCGCTGAGAGGAGTTATTGTGAGACGTATACAATGGGCCCAAATAATGAGCTTCGGTAATGTGCTTACTATATTAGATTTAATTAAGACCCAATTTCGCATCGCCAGAACAACGTCTACAATTTTTTTTTCCAAATTATAAACCTTTCTTTTCACTATTTACAATTGGATTCTTTATAACCCAAAAATTATTGGAGAAATACAAGAAAATAATCAAACTGAAGTGCTTTTATACTTTTTATGCAAAAACCTTTTTTTTTTTGGTATAATCAAGCTTAACACCAGGTGAAATACAATTTTGTAAAACCTTATCTTTAATGGTGTGACCAAGTTCAACACCACGTGTAATATGTTTTAGCAAAATATTCATTTAAGATATAATCAAATTTAATATCAAGTAAAACATATACTTATCTTTATAACAATCCTGTATAACTATTTATCTATAATTGTATTTTAGCCTCTTATAATTAAACTTGGATGGGCAATACATATAAATTTGTGTTACAATAACTTATAAACTCACTTAGACAGCTTATGTTATTAATGTTTAAAATTTATGCCTCCAATCACTTTAGAAATGACATTCATTTAAAATCATTGTATCGTCTCCTTTGTAATTTAATATAAATTACATATCATTTAAGATAAAAGAATAAACTTTGAGTTGAGTAACATTATTCTAAACAACACTCTTATTAGCGAACGAGAGATGAAAATGATTTGGTAGAAATGAGGGAGTCAAATTGTCGGCTTCTAGCCTTGGAGGTCAAATATGCGATCACTCCTCAGCTTCGTGCCATATGGGGTCTGCATAATTAACTTTATTCTTGGACTTTGTTTTGCTATTGGTTTAGTTGTTGTTGGTTTGGGCCTGTGCGCCTTTTTTTTCTATTTGATTGGGCCTTTGGCTCTCTTGTTTAGGTTGTTTCGTTTTGGGCCCTTGGGCATTAGTATTTTCTGTTTGGAATTGTGAGTACTAGGTACTCTTCTTAGGGTATGCCCCTCGTATCTTGTACAGTCACTTTTTCTTTTATGTGAATAGTAACTTTTTCCAAAAAAAAAAAAAAGAGTCAAATTGTCAATACTCTTATTTATCAAAACACTCTTTATTCAAAATTTAAAATTTAAATTATACTACGTATGCTCTTTAAATAGCACATATATTCTTATTAAATTTAATTAAATAAAATGTTAGATTTTGTTTTGGTTGTTTGAAATACTAATAAGTCCGAGTTAAACTTAAATATAATGTTAGAGACGATTAGTTTTTTGTCTGAAATCTAAATAGATCCAAATAAAACTAAAATCTGAATAGGTCTGAATATAAAAATCTGAATGATATATATTTTTTAAAAATTTTAGTATCCGAATTGAAATATCTGAAAACTAATAATTTTACACATGTATCAATATTTATATTATTATTTTCACTTGTGATTTTGTTTCACATATTAAAAATATTTGCATCTTAATATTTATTATGAATTTAATTTATTTAATGTGTATAATTGGATAAAGAAGTTATTTTTTAAAAAATAATTTGATATATAAATAAGCAAAATAACCATAAAATAATTTTAAAAATATAGTATCATAATATAAAATTATAAATAAATAATAATGTTCCAAAAATAAAATATTAGACTATGTATAAATTAGTCATAAATAAATTGTATAAGGGTATTTAAGAAAGTTAGAAAAGTAATAAATAATTCATACATTTACATTCAGGTAAAAATTAAAAGTTTTAGCTTTTTCCATTCATATGAAAATGTCTTATATTAACAAGTAAAAAAAAAGAAAAACAATATGAAAAGATCTGAAGTTTGAGAATTAGTTAAATTTAGACTTCATATAAAAAAAAATCAACCTCTTAGTATTTTATTTAGCAAAAACAATTTTTAAAGGTTAAAAATACCTTATGTGATACTATCGTATGATTTGTGAAAAAGGAATTGTGTGAATTAGTTTTTTAAATAGGTATTTTTATATTTATTAAAAAAAATCGATTTTGAAACAAAAAGAACTTGATTTGCTTTTTGATAGCCTAAGTATCCAAGTCCAAGAATAATAAAACATAAATATTTGATAACCAACTAAAAGGGTTTATAAGCAAGGAGTTAATATAATGTATATAAAAAGGTAATTACATTTTACTAAAATTATCTTATTATATTATTTTTACTAATTAATGTATACTATTTTATTTTGTATCATTACTCTTACTTATTAGCAATATTTTGATCTATAGACAATTTAAACTTATTTATTTATTTATTAAAAATTATGGTTTGTAAAGTATTTTTAAAGGTTGGTATAGTTTCACCCTATTTTACTTTGTTGTTATTACAAAGAATTAAAAAGGGTTATTAATAGTACTTTTGTAGGTAATTAATTATTTAGATAAACTATGATAAGGAAATAATTTAGATATGAAACACAAAAATTTTTATCATTTCTTCAATATTTTAATAAGAAAGAAAAAAAATGGTTAAATTAAACACGTACCGCCTCTAATCAAATATATATCAAACTTACAAGATTTTAGGAACGCGTAAAAATAGCAAGTTTTTTAGTTTTTTTTTTAACAGAAATAGCAATGTTATAAAACAAGAATTAGACATCCTCATCAAATGGGAAAAAGTCAGGAACCACTCTTTAGGTTTTTGAAAAATGTCAAGCGTGTGCCTGGTGTTGCACTTTTTCTCACTGTCACTCAAACATTTGTGAAAATATATCAGTCACATCCCAAATTAACATTATCCTTTAGTTACTCTTTGTATGTAAGGGTTGCCAATTTAGAGTTATCTTTTTCCCACCTAGAGATGGCAACAGATAGGGTATGAGAATATCTATACCCTACTCTTATTAAAAAATTGATATCTATACATACTCATAATATTCAATGGTCTTAAGTTTCATTTCAATATCATACCATATCTATTAGTGAAAAATCATACCCTACCCATTAATAAAAGTATACTCATAAGGTTCGATCATACAATAACATTAACAATTTAATTACATTGAACAAAGTCCAAACATTTCTATCACTATGTTAATAAAAATAAATAAATTGTGTAACATCCATAATTCCATTTTCAACAATTGAAAAAAAACACATGGAATGGACGAAGTTTGCGAGCAATTTGAATCAATTAAACTATGTTATATTAAATCATCATCCTGTGTAGCAATTTAAATTAATAAAAGTATATTATATTAATGTCTATCTATAATAAAGCTTATAAAATATTATATTTTTATGCAATGAACTCAAGTTCAACTAAAAATTTGATTTTAGAAATCAATATTTCTTTGTTGTTCTAATTATAATGATCCCAAAGTAAACAACAATCTTAAAAGAGGTTAAAAGTTTTTAAGTTATGTTAAAACAATGTAGTTTTATGTTTGAGGTATTAAACTTTTATTTTTTATTTAAATTAATAATAATAATTTATTTAATATGATACTTAAAGGATATGAAGAGTATGGGTAGGGTAAGGGTATAAGTCTGAACCCTGCCTATACCCTTCAAGGTTCGTCTAATTTTTCATACCTTTACCCTATCTAAATGCATAAAAGCCATGTTTATACACTCCTTATTAAGGTATAGGTATGTAGGTACATGGGTAAAATTGTCATCCCAAAGTGTTTCAAGTGAAGAAGGTATAAAGAACTCTATTATATATTTTGTTTTGGTCACATTACAACCCATATTAGAGTTCTTTTGTGTGTGTGTGTGTGCGTGCGTGCGTGTGAGTGTGTGTGTGTGTGTGTGCGCGCGCACGCGCGCGCGCGTAGGCATGATCAGCAGCCCCTCTAAATTACGCTTTTTTTTACATCAGTTTATATCCGTTAGATTCATATTGATTAATGGCTAGGATTTGATTATATGGCAAGTAAATATAAATGCAATAATTGAATGCACCCATAATTAGAGATGGAATGTGTGTGTGTGTGTGTGTGTGTGTGTAGGCATGATCAGCAGCCCCTCTAAATTACGCTTTTTTTTACATCAGTTTATATCCGTAAGATTCATATTGATTAATGGCTAGGATTTGATTATATGGCAAGTAAATATAAATGCAATAATTGAATGCACCCATAATTAGAGATGGAATCGGGCCGAGCTAGGGGCAGGGATGCCATTCCCTCCCCTCACCCCATTCCCAATTTGAAAATTAACCCCCATTCACACCCTCATCCCTAATTTGTTAAATCATTTGCATCCCCAACCCGTCCCTATTTATATATAATAATTTTTTTTCAATTATATCTTAATATTTTTCTCAACATTGCAACATATTAATAATTTTTCAACTTTTGATTAACTTCACTTTCAAGCTTCCAAAATAGAGCAATGTTGATTTTCTAAATTTTTATAATTAATCCACTAATCCAATTGACCTAGAATTTTATGGAGACATTGCAGACACTTTTATATTTAAGCTTATCAAATCTCAAAAAGTTTTGAATAATAGAGATATTTCAAATAATTTATGTTTTAGAGTCTATCAGTTTTGTCAAAAGCTTTCAAGGCTGACCTCTCTTCATTTGTAAATACATAAAAAAATTTACTTAAGTCATAAAATTACAAAAATTTGTAGGATCAAACTAGACTCAAAGATGAAAAAATATGCCAAATTTCATAATTTTTGAAATCTGTAGATAGCTTAAATAAGTTTTGTAAAACTAATTTCCTGTAGAAAACTAAAAATTCCAAAATTCATAGCCATTTTAAAAAATTTACAAAAAATCAAATACTTAATATTTTTAAGTGAAAAATATTTTAAACGAACCATTGAGATGTCTTTTTTAATCTATATAAATTTGAAAAGCAAAATTAAAGTAAAATTACTGCAGAAATTTTTGTAATCCTCTATTATCCTCTAAAAATAAGTTTCATGTCTTTTTCTTTTATCAATCCAATATATATAGTTTTAGGGAATAGGTCGAACCGGGTTGGGAAACACAATCACCATCTCCATCCTCATTTAATTTTGAAGACAATTATTGTCCCCATTTCCATTCCATTCCTCATTTATAACTTCCCGTCCTTGGCCTAAACGGGCTAGGGATTTGTAGGGGTCCATCCTCATGAGGATTGGTTATTAGTTTAATATTAATTAAGTTAAGCAATTAATGATCTTCTTTCCCTCCAATCTTCTTTCTTTTATCTTTATATCATCTATATCCTAATTTAGGTATAATTTAAATTATTTCTTAAAAAAATTGAAAACAAAATAATCAATGAAAATATTATTTAATTAGGTTCAGCATTAAAAGTATTCCTCAATCTATAAACCAAATGTTCATAGAAGACCAATTAACCAAACATGGACAGAAAAATAACAGATAATTAACAGAATAATAATTAATTTCACTTGCTTAACCACCATACACAATAGTAATATAAACACAAACAAAAACATAGCCATAGCCATAGCCAAGCAACGAGTTCTTGAGAACAAAAACACTCAAAGCTAGAGATAATAATAAATAAATAAATATTGTCTTAAAAAATTTATTTTAACAGTTGCAAACATGGTATAAAATTGTATATTATTATTATCTTAATTTTATTTCCATTGATTATTTTAATCATGAACCTAATTAAATAACATTTCTATTGATTATTTTATTTACAAAATTGTTTAAGGTATAATTTGAATTATACTTAAATCACAAGAGACAGAGGATATAAAGAGATAGAAAAGAAAACCGAAAAGAGAAAAAGATTATTAATTGTTAAACTTAATTGTTTTTCATTCTAGATGTATTCAATGATTGTATTTATATTTACTTGTCATGTAATCAAATCATAACGATTAAACAATATGAATCTAAATGATATAATTTGATGTAAAAAAAAATTATAATTTATAAGGATTGCTAATTCTACCCGATATATGATAGTTTATTATGTTATTGTTCTGGTTAATAATTTTCATAGCATATTAAATTAATATATTAAAATTTTTATTGCTAGATTGATAATCAAAATAAGTATAAATAACAAAATTTTATTGAAAATGTAAATTTTTTTTTATTTTTTATTATTTTAATAAATTTTTACCATATAATTTATCTCATAAGATTAGAAACTTTATATTCTATTTAGGTCGTAAAACTATGACAATTAAAATTATAATGAGTACGAAGAACAATTAAATTTATAATAATAAATAATCTTTTATTGAAATTTAAAAGTACAAATAAAATGATAAAGTGGACAGAACTGAAAGTCTTGGGAGGCAATACGAGGTAAAAACGACGGCGGGAGGAAAGTTAGGTCGGATTCATGTTTTTAGTTGGGCAAGTTAGCAGCGAAACTCGTCCCTACTCCCTAGTGCCGGTTACTCTCAACTACTAAAACCGACACGTCGACATACCCCCACCAACTGAAAACGACACGCTCACACTCTTTTCATTTCAAATTTCCTACACGTAATACTCCCCTAGCCGTTAATCTCTTCCAGTCTTATCAGTCTCCTACTCATTCCCTCTTACCATCACCATGCTCCCGCCCTTTTTCCTTCGCCGCCAGCTCCATGACGGCCGCTGCGGTCCCCTCCTCCGCCTCCTCCACCACCGCCACCACCAATTCTCCACCTCATATCCACCGCCGGAGCCGCGGCCGCTTGATGTTCCACTCTCGCATCCGATTTTCCAGATCTGGTCCGCCAACACCTCTCTTGGTAAAACCCTAGTTTCCGCGGGCCTTTCTTCGTCGTTCCTTCTCTCGTCCTCTGCTAACAAGAAGTTCCTGTATGTTAAGCCTGTCCAAACCGGCTTCCCTTCCGACTCCGACTCTCGCTTTGTCTACACCAAACTCTCCGCTCTTTCTCTCCGCCGCAAGCTCCCATTCTCTCTCCGTCTTTCCAACTCCGTTCTCAATTCCTCTCTTTCCGCTGCCAAGTCTCTACTTCCAAACGAAATCCAATTTCAAGCTGACAAAGGCAGTTCGCGAATGTATGGTTTGAATTTTCGCGAAGATAGCAAGATTTTGGGTGAGAATAATAATAATAATAATGTGGTGTGTGAGTTGGACTGTAAGACTCTGTTTGCGTGGGAGGAGGCGGTTTCACCGCATTTGGCGGCGGAGAGGGAGAGTGGACCGGTGGGGGACCGGGAAGTTGTTGAAATGCTGGGGAAGTGTTTGAGAGATGGATTGGAAAGTGAGAGAAGAGAAAGAATGGAAGGTTTATGTGTAGTGGAAACTGCTGGTGGGGTTGCCAGCCCCGGGCCTTCTGGCTCTCTTCAATGTGATATATACAGGCAAGTGATTACTTCTTTTTTTTTTTTTTGGTTTTATTTTTAGGGTGAATTTCAATAGAAAGTTCTGTCTAACCATATATAGACGTTATTGATTCCAGAGAAGATGAAAATTTTATGAAAATTTAGGGAAATTTGAAACTAGTGGGTTTGCCTTAATAAAAGTTTCTCTTCCTTTCTAAGAACTTAATGGCATTTGTAGAAAATTTGAACTGAATGCATTGGTTGATGACTTGAAAATGTTAAAAGTGATATGCCATGGCTTAGGTTTCCGGATATTATTGAACAGTCAAGTTTGAAATATATAACTAAGTAATTGAGAGAGAAGTACTGAAATATGTAAAATTCGAATGTATTTTCAAGATCCTGCTATGTAATTTATGTTTAGTGGGTGTTTACTGGTCGCACCTGGGATTAAATATTATGTTGTCTGTAGGAGACATGATAGTGAATAGAGTGCCCAGCTTACTAGTTGCTGGAGAAAATGGCAATCATGACACTGTAACAAACGCTTGTATCATAGCGTTTCTTACTCCCTATAAGTGATCTGAAATTGAAGCTTACTTTCTGCGAAAAGGAGTTGACAATCTGAGATCAATTTTACCTCTGTTTCTTGCTCTGTTTTAGTTCATGGTCTATTGACCCTTTGTAGTATATGTTAGAGAAAAATGTAAATATGGGCATTTTGTGCTGGAGCCCTGGTGGTGCCATTACATGTGCACACACCGTTACTATAATATTTTGTGGTAAAATGTGTATGCATGGATGGCTAGGTCAGGCTTATGCTTCTGAAGAGCAGAATGCTGCAAGATAAGCCTTTAATGCATGCCATTTGTTGCACAAGCCAATACTTCTTTTAAGATTTGGTTTTATAGACGGGTAAAACCATATTGGAATTCTTTCATTTGGTTACCATAATGGAATTCTCTCATTGGATTAAATATTATGTTATCTGTAGGAGACATGATAGTGAATAGAGTGCCCAGGTTACTAGTTGCTGGAGAAAATGGCAATCATGACACTGTAACAAACGCTTGTATCATAGCGTTTCTTACTCCCTATAAGTGATCTGAAATTGAAGCTTACTTTCTGCGAAAAGGAGTTGACAATCTGAGATCAATTTTACCTCTGTTTCTTGCTATGTTTTAGTTCATGGTCTATTGGCCCTTTGTAGTATATGTTAGAGAAAAATGTAAATATGGGCATTTTGTACTGGAGCACTGGTGGTGCCATTTCATGTCCATACACTGTTACTATAATATTCTGCGGTAAAATGTGTATGCATGGATGGCTAGGTCAGGCTTATGCTTCTGAAGAGCAGAATGCTGCAAGATGAGCCTTTAATGCATGCCATTGGTTGCACAAGCCAATACTGCTTTTAAGATTTGGTTTTATAGATGGGTAAAACCATAATGGAATTCTCTCATTGGATTTATTTCTTCAAATACATGTTGGCAGGCCTTTCCGGTTACCTGGTATTCTTGTTGGAGATGGTCGACTAGGTGGTATTTCTGGGACCATTTCAGCTTATGAGACTTTGAAGCTTCGAGGTTATGATATTATTGCTGTTGTTTTTGAAGATCATGGCCTTGTTAATGAGGTCCCATTGATGTCCTATTTGCGAAATAGGTAATTAGGTTACTTTCTTTTCTCCTAGACCTGGATTTTATATTCCTTCTTGCTCATGGTAATGAGCCGCATCATTTGAAGCATTGCATGCTATGGTATTCATGTACTCTGGGTTATGAGTTCTCTGTATCTGTCTCTATGTACTTGTTACCTCTTGACAAGCTTTTTGGATATGTTTTTTTTCTTCTTGTTACAAAATAGTAAATTATATTTCTTCATTTATATATATTATTATTATTTCTTCTTTACAGGGTGCCGGTGCTTGTACTACCGCCTATTCCACCAGATTCCTCAAATGACCTCATGGAATGGTTTGATGAATCTCATGATGTGTTCATTTCTTTGAAGGACATAATGCTATCCGCTTATTCAGAAAGAATAGATCGATTGAATGAATTGTCGAAGAAAGCAGGAGAGGTTTTCTGGTGGCCATTTACTCAGCACAAACTTGTGCCAGAAGAGACTGTTACAGTAATTGATTCACGTTGTGGAGAGAACTTTTCAATCTATAAGGTTTATTCCGTGGCAGATGCCACACCACTGCTTATCTTTCATTTTTTTTTTTCAAATTTGTTTGTGCAACATTCCGTTTCCCTGTGTGTTATATTTTGTTTATCATTTTTTTATTCTTTATGATACAAACTAGCTTATGTATTGTCTTTTTTTGAATCGGATGACATTATTTATTTTTAGTGTTCACGATAATATGGTATATTAGCTGTTCATATATTGTACTTTGAGGTGAAAAATGTTTATTTGTCTAATATATCTTGGAAATTTGTTTTCATCTCCTTTCTAGGTCTGTGATAATGAATTTATTACTCAACAATTTGATGCATGTGCTAGTTGGTGGACTCAAGGACCAGATGCTACCTTACAGGTCATCCTTATGAATATGAATTAATTTTATCTTCATTCTTGTTATTTTTTTCTAAATGATGGTTGATTTTTGCATTGGTGACTGATGAATGGATTTGGGAAGTATCTTAGAATGATAAAGTTTCCTCTTTTTTTTTTTTTTTTTTAAGTTTGACTACTGTGAATGCCGTTATTCCTTTGCAAATTATTAAATGAATTAATTTAGGTAAGTCTAGCACTGATCCGATTGAAGTTCAATGTAAGAGTGAGCATGCAGATAAGATTACCGTAAATTCATCTTGATGTAGGACTAGAAGATAGATGGGGGGGAGAGAAGATGAGATTGAAGTACAATTATAGAATTCTGGCAAAATTAAAAAAAAAAACATATATTTAATTTCTGTGTTTTAAATATATATATCGAAATATAAGTTTAGAAGATCCAAAGGATCAAAAGAACAACAGATTTTGAATTTCTGCAACTAAAATTGAGAGAGAAAGAGGGAATGATGGATGAAAAGAAAGTTTCAACATTTTTTATATTAGAAGGAGATGGAGCAGAAAACTGAAAATAGGAAGATGAGTAGGAAAATATACAAGTGTGAGACCATTAACATTTCTCATATGGGACATTTGAAATGGGGTGGGGGGAGGGTGTTCGGTCGAGGATGACACTTAATAAAATGTTGTTTTCATTATCATTTGCATAGTGATTTTATGTACTCATATAAATCAAAGCCCTCAGCCTCACGTATTAGTGTGGCTTCTAACTGGAATTATGGAATAAATAGATCTGTTCAAACCGAAATGGGAAAGAGCTAAAGTTTTGAACTTATAATTTATAATCTGATGATTGATGTCTACCTGGCCTTTAACTTAGATTTTACTTGGGTTAAAAGAATTCCTCATTCATTAACTTAGATTTTACTGTCAGCACTCTGACATAGATATTACTGTCAGAATTGAATCCTCACCTTTAGTAGACAGTTCAATTTGCCTTATTGCTTCATGATTTTCATTTTTCCGAAGGTTTTGCTAAATGTTGTTATATGTTTAGGTGGTTTCAGACCGAGCTTGCAAGAGATATGGGTTATACAGCTGCAAGATTTGGGCATGTAATGTTCCCTGAGAATGTTTATGAGCCAGCCTTAGAATGTGCAGAACTTTTGCTTGAAGGAGTGGGCAAGGGTTAGTAATTCTTGATCCACAACCAAAGTTGTGAATCTTTCCTTTTGTCAAATTCTTTGCCACGTGGTTTAACATCAGGCCCGACTCAACCCCTAGCCAAGTGAGGCAATTGCCTAGGGCCCCAACTTCTAGTAGGGCCCCAAAATTTTTATTCCATCTTTAAAGCCCCAAACTAAAATACGAGAAGGCCCCAAATTTTTGTTTAAATTCTTAAGGCCCTAAAAATCTATGTTACATTATTAACACCTTAAACCTAAAATTCAGATAATGGCCCAAATATTTTGGTTAAATCCTTAAAGGGCCTATTTTTATGTAAAGACAATTAATTACGGAGTTTTTCAAATATTTATATATACAATCTATTTTATTTTCTTAAATACTAGTTCTTGTTTTTTATGGCAATTCAAGTTTAACGAAAATATAAAGTTAAATTATTTCCTTAAATATCTATAATTAATTCTATTAGAAATCAGTTACAATTAAATTATAGTATCTTATTTTCAAATTTGTATAAAGTCTATTTTTAATTTCAAAAGACTGTCAAGATTATGATTATTATGTAGTATTAGAAAAATTAAACATTAATATATAAGTTAAAGCTCTTAACTTTATATACATTCTTTTTTTATATTACAAACTTATCTTTCTAATTTAAACACATATACCAAACACTCTCACTTTATCAAAATTAATGGCCAAGATGGTATATCATCTCATTATAATTTCAGTTTCTGTGACTATCTACTTTAATAATTTTTTATTTTTATTAATTTTATTTTATTTTTATTTTTTGGCATGTTTATTAGAAAATATAAATTTAGATATGACCAAATTATGCAAACATTTAGAAAAATTAGTTAAATACTAAAACGGAGCCTCCTCATAAATATGGAAAGAAATAATAAAAGCATACCAACAAAATTTTAATAATTGAATAAACAATACTAATAAAATTATGATAAAATTTTAAATAAAAATTATAATTTTAATGGAATTTATTTAATTTTTTATATTAAATATCAAAAAGCATTTTCTTTCGTCTTAGGCCTCCAAATTCCTTGAGCTGGCACTGTTTAACATTATGTTGTTGTAAGACTTTTAAGGGACTCTTAAACGATTAACAAATCCTCATTAAAGTCTCTTTTAGTATTTTCTTTATTTATCGGAGCAACCAAAGATTTCACTAATGATAAGAGTGGATTGATGGGTATAATCTGTTTTTAAGAGCTTGCTTTTGTTTTTACTTTTCTGAACATACCAACCTGTTTTCCTCTGGTCAAAGTTTTGGTTTAATAACAGTGACCAGAACTTATAAAAGGTCCATAGGTTCAAATATGCAAGTCATTCTCTTCCTCTTCCATTTGCTCATTTAATTGAGTTTGATGAAGCATTTGAAATTCTAGCTAGGGTTTATACAGCAATTGTAATCTCTCTCTATTCCATTTGCTTGCAGTTTGTCCCCGATGCATTCTTGGCATAGACTGCATATAGATCATTTTCTTTTCTGCTTACATTTGCTTGATTTATAATAAGGACTAGGTGTGCTTTTGTGCAGGCTGGGCTTCTCGAGCATACTTTTCAGATAATGGATCTACAGCGATTGAAATTGCTCTCAAGATGGCATTTCGAAAATTTTCTTCTGATCATGGAATTCTTTTAGATTTTCTCGAGAATAAAACATCTGAAAAATGTATTGAGCTCAAGGTGGCCCTCTAAGATATTTGCTATATACTTATTGCAATATGGTTTAATAGTAGAAAGACTGGTGTTTTACAGAGCAATATGATATTGTATGAAGTTATATTCATTCTGCTTCAATTACTCTTCTTCCAGGTCCTTGCACTTAAAGGATCTTATCATGGTGATACTTTGGGTGCCATGGAAGCACAAGCACCTTCTCCTTATACAGGGTTTCTTCAGCAACCGTGGTATGAATGTTTTTATCAAATTCTATATTTGAGAAAGAGTACAATTTGATATCCATGAAGTCTTGAATTTTGGAACAAGTCTTCAAATTCTCCTAAATAAATGCTTCAATTTGACATACTTTTATCAGTCTTGAAATTGTATTTATACAGACTTGAAATGGCATGACAACTAGGTGATGATGGAAATTGTCTTATATTCCAAGTATTGTTTGTCCAATGTTGTGATGGTGGTTTTGAAACTTGTAGGATCTTTAAAAGTACTGTTGATTTGAAGAAACTGATCCAGAAAATCAGCTTTTAAATTGCAAACTCTTCTTGCTTTGAGATATGCTGTCAAGAGATGGTGTATTTGTCAAAAAGTGATTATATACTACCAAATACTTAGGTTGAGCATTAATTATTTGAAGTCACTTTTAGACTTCCTAACAGCAATCTCAAGCAGAGTATAATCAATTTCAGATCTTTCTTCACTGGAAGTTTATCATTCCAGTGTTGTGACTTTCTATTGATCTAATCTGATAATAACTGATGAAGGTATGATGCTTTTATTTTACAGAAAAGAACATTAGTGCTACTGTAGTTGATGTTCATGTTGACTGTGTGCATTTCCACAAGTATTAGATTTCTAATTATTGTAGCCAAATAGACTAAAAGAATAAGAACACATCAATTATTGAACCTTTTCAATTACTAATTTATAAACTTGCACAGGTATGCAGGAAGAGGCCTTTTTCTAGATCCTCCTACAGTCTTCATGTGCAACCAAGCATGGAATCTTTCCTTACCAGAGTGGTCGCATTCTAAAAATGTAGAACTGGGAGACATGAGTAAGTGGATTCGCTCTCTCTCACCCTGAGCTCTTTTATTTTCCTGGTACTATGATGTCTCACATTGCAATTTAGGTATCATTTTTAACATTCACTGCAATTTCTTTCAAATTTAACAGCCTTCAGTTCTCGAGATGAAATTTTCAATAAGTGCAGGGACAAGTCGCACCTCGCTGGAGTTTATGCTTCATACATATCACGAATATTATTGCAAAATCCAGTATGTAGAGGATTTGACCATATTGGAGCTTTAATTATAGAACCAGGTAAGTAAACACTATTATCACTATTTCTAGGACATCTTCTTTTTTTTTTTCTTTTTTTTTTTTTTCTATTACTGCTGGTGAATTTTCAATTTTTTCTCGTACAGTCATACTGATAGTAATAAGGATTTTCTGTTTATAAAAATTCACTTGGTTTCACTGCCAAAGACAACTTCTGTATTCGGGTTTTGATATTTGTTATTCCATCCCACCCCGCCTGCTAAAAAAGAAAATTTCCAGTAGATTTTTGCTTCTTGTTAAATCCAAAAAACTTATAAAAGATTCAAAGAACTTCTTCACCCTCCATTGGAGCCATAGTGTCTACGTGCTTTTTGTCTTTGGTTGAGTTGAGTGGCTGAGATCATGCATTATTAATATGATTCATGGGCGTGTTTGGGAGACAAGACAAAGAGGGATTGCACTAATTTTTAGGACTATTTGCCCTAATGCATTGTTTGGAGTATTTGAAGGAAATTGGGACTGGACTAATGCCAGTCCCAATAGTGTTAAATTTATGGGACAAGTTGTCCCATGTTTCACTATGCGACTCCTTGTCCCAAGCTTGGACCAACTCTTTTTTTTTTTTAATCTTATCATAACTAAGAATATTATGTGATATAATATAATTATAAATAAAAATAAAAATATTAAAAGAATAATATAAAATAGTTATAAATAAAAATTAAAAATAAATAAATATATTATTATTATTAATTTTAATAAAATTAATATAATGCACAAAGAAAAATTATTAAACACATAATAAGATAGAAATATAAAAATTATAAAAATTATAAATGATTAATTTACTCAATTAATAATTCCCAAAATAATATTAATTTTATATAATGAAAATGAAATATTATTTAAAAATTAATGTAATAATATAAACATTATAAGTACAATAATTAACTGAATTACTCAATTAATAATTTGAAAATAATACTAATTTTATATAATGAAAATGAAATATTATTTAAAAATTAATATAATAGTATAAACATTTTTAAATACAATAATTAATTAAATTACTCAATTAATAATTTCAATATAATATTAATTTACATAATAAACTGAAATATCATTAAAAAATTAATATAATAATATAAATATTTATAAATACAATAATGAATTGAATTACTCAATTAATAATTTCAAAATAATATTATTTTTATATAATAAAAATGGAATATTATTAAAAAAGTGGTATTATAATAGAAAAAATTGTAAATAAATAATTAATTGAATTACTCAATTAATAATTTCAAAATAATATTATTTTTATATAATAAAAATGGAATATTATTAAAAAGTTCATGTTAGAATATAAAAATTTATAAATAATTAATTAATTCACTCTATTAATAATTTCAAAATAATATTATTTTTGTATAATAAAAATGAAATATTAGTAAAAAAATATTAATATAATAATAAAGAGATTTAGAGATTTATTCAATAACTTCAAAACAACATTAATTTTATAGAATATAAATGAAATATTATTAAAAAACTATTAATATAATATAGAATTTTTTATTTATAATAAATAATTCAATTACTTGATTAATAATTTCAAAATAAAGTATAATTTTTTAATTATAATTAATTATAAAAAATTAATTTTGATTCTTTACTTATAAAAATGATATAATAATAATTAAAAATAATCCAAAATATTACATTTATAATTTATATAATAATTAATTCCTAATAAAATGCAAAATATTATTATCTTTATAAAAACATTAACGAGTATTTAAATATTTTTAATTTAAATATTTTCATTCAATTAAAATTGAATAAAAATAAATTTTTATATTTAAAAATTAATTTCAAAAAAATTTATTATATGCTAATATAATTTAGTCCCATACTACACTAAAATAAGATAGTACTATCTATAGTCCAGTTCAATCCCAATTCCTATCCCAATCTCAGTCCAGTCCAGTCCAGTTCAATCCCGACTCCCAAACGCAGCCCATATGCATTATTATTAACTACATTGAATGCAGTCTAATTCAAAGGTTTGGAAATGCTCAACAGTTATACATGCTGCTGGGGGAATGCATATGGTTGATCCATTATTTCAGCGGGTCCTTGTCAATGAATGTCGAAAACATAAAATACCAGTTATTTTTGATGAAGTTTGTGCAGGTTTCTGGCGATTAGGTGTAGAGGTTTGTTGCATCTGCCTGCATGTCATTCTTAGAATTCAATGTCTTTTCTTTTAGCCCAGTCAAATCACACTAAAATTTGTTGGATTTTTATCATTCTGTTGGCAGACTACAGTGGATCTACTTGGTTGTGTACCGGATATTGCCTGCTATGCAAAGTTATTGACAGGTGGTGTCATACCTTTGGCAGTCACTCTGGCCAGAAATGCTGTTTTTGATTCTTTTGTTGGAGACTCAAAGGTAGTACATTTTGGTTTGTTCAATTTGTACAAGAGATATTAATTTCTGGTTTGGAAGTTCACCTGATGAATTGTGTGACTACGCTCTGTGCTGCCATATAGATTGCCTTTGATGTTCTTGATTTCCCAAGTCTTTTTCCCCCTTTTCATCCTTCAGTTTTTCCATTGTAGTGTAGGAGGAAAATAAAATATGTAGGGTTACTCTTCTCTTGTAATTTCCCAACATTAATCTGGTACCTTAATGTATTTATCTGTCTTCTTGTCCTGCATGCGTAACAAATCCTTTTTTGCATTGTTTTGATGGTGTATGTAATGCATTTGTATCTACTTGGTTGTGGTCGTAGCTAAAGGCCCTTTTGCATGGACACTCTTACTCTGCACATGCTATGGGATGCGCAGCAGCTGTTAAATCCATAAAGTGGTTTAAAGATCCTCAGACAAATCCTAACATCATTCCTGAACGGAAGTTACTTAGGGAAGTATGTGTGATCACTAACTTGTTTCTATTCTTGTGTACTAGTTTACCAGCTTTCGTATCTTGTCAAATAATAAATCGTTTGCATATTTTGATTTTATGTTAATGGCCTTGCTATAAAAATTTTCTTAAACTATCTAGTTAAAGTAGAGAAAGAATTTCGATTTAAAAAATCAAATAAAAGAGGTATTATTCTTAATGAGGCTGGCCTCTATAGAGAACAAAATCATAAATAGTTGTATTGTGAGGAAAATAATCTCTCACTACGGTGACTTATTGTAAATCTTGAAAAGGGTTTAATTGTGAGAATATATATATTCGAGAGAGAGAGTGGTGATGTGTGCTTAAAATTTGGCTCTGATCTTAGCACAGCCTAAACGTGTTCGTGTACACCCAAACACATCCACGCTTGTAATTTGTAAAGCTTAATATTTGCATGTAGAATGAATCATAATATTTTTAATTTTATTGTTTTAAACTCATGCCAGTGGGTTGGGCTGGGTAAAATCTCAGTGGTAAATATTCTGTAAGGTTCCAAATTGAAATTTAGTAATTTTTTAGGTAATCATCACGTAACACACTATGGTTTTGGTGCCAAAATATAGTATCTGGTCAAGCCCCTGATTGCAGTTTCATGTTCAAGAACCTGCTTCTCCACAACCAAAATAGTTCATTCGAATTTATAAATTGCCATATGTCATTTACCATAAAGATTAGAGAGCAATGCTTATATTTTTCATTGAATGCACTACACACTATGTAAAACATGGTACCATGACTCTTTTTATTGAACTATACGGCTTTTTGATGACATTCATGTAGTATTTGCATTGAATTGCTTGCAGCTCTGGGATTCAGAACTGGTTCAACAGATCTCATCACATCCTGCTATCCAAAGAGTGGTTGTATTGGGGACTATTTTTGCTCTGGAGCTACAAGCAGAAGGCTCTAATGCTGGGTACCATCTCCCTGACTTTTTCTCCTATACTTTCTGATGACTGGAAGTATTGTTAGATTACTAGCATGCGCTTTGTTCAAATTCGTAAGCTAAAGAGGAAGAAGTCCTAAAAATTGCTAACACAAGTTGGAAGGTTACTGCAGAAAAATTAGTTAATTAATGTAAAATCTGCATG
The DNA here is from genome assembly GCA_013180625.2 of Boswellia sacra. Lineage (NCBI taxonomy): Eukaryota > Viridiplantae > Streptophyta > Magnoliopsida > Sapindales > Burseraceae > Boswellia > Boswellia sacra. Next base: position 436,095 of record SNVD02013979.1, on the reverse strand, counting down.
AAATAATTAAGTTTTGCTGACAGAGTATTTTCCGCGTGGAGGATATAGATCTTCTTGTGGAAGTAATAACTATACTTAGATGGTTGTGTTAATTGTTGATGAGGGGCTGGCATTCCTTTGGGGTAGGATTTGCTGCACTCTAAATAATTTTAACTCCCGATATGTGGCAATAGTCTTCTTCTATTATTAATCGGTCTCTTTGTGATGACTCTTCTGTGCAAGCAGTTGTCATGTCAGCACGTGTTTACAACACATGCGGCTTTATACATACAACTGACACATTTAAATCCCTTTGTAATAGTATTTTTCCAATATGATTCGTAGTTCATTTAAATTGAACCAATGATTTATGAAGTAGTAATTGCATCTAGTGTCTAATGTCAGAAAAAAAAATGACTTGCAGGTATGGATCACTATTTGCAAGTTCGCTTCTTCGGCAGCTCCGTGAAGATGGTGTTTACATGAGGCCTCTGGGTAATGTTATCTATCTCATGTGTGGCCCCTGCACATCTCCTGAGGCCTGCAGGCAAGTACTTGTCAAGTTATACCGAAGAATTGAAGAGTTCCACGGAGTGGTGGAGAAATTGCAATCTTGCTAATTATGAAAGCTAGAGTAATTTATTGCTAATATTATTAGACCTGAGTAATTTATTGCCAAAGTATTTATTTTCTTTTAGTGAGTTGATTACTTATTTTTCATAATGGTAAGATAATAAGGCAGTATCCACAATCAGATACTTCATAACGTTTCTTTTCTTGTATTTGAGAGAGGAGGATTCTGTCAAGAATAATGTTGATTGGGTTCGAAAATTTTACTATCCAAACTGATCCAATCTAGGATTACAGGGTGAAGTGGGATTCGAAACAATCCAATTTGATTCAAATAAATAGAAGTTGCCTCATTTTATATGTATGCATTCACTTAAATCTTATCTAACTCAAACAAACATTATTATATATATAAATTAGTTGGTCCAATTCAATAGATGACAATGCTAATATCTCGTATCTGAATTCGTAGTTCACATATTCTGTATAACCAGGGAGACAATGGAGCATGCCCTAAAAGATAATGGAGCGTGTCCCTTAAAGACTCTATTACGACAAAGAAGGGATATCAAGTAATGGAAAGTTGGTGAGTTCTAGTGGGAGTCAATGAAGTGGCCCTCCTGACGATGAGGATTAAGTGGCACAACTAAATCTTTTTTTTTTTAATTAGTTTGAAATTAAACTACCCTTTAGAGTTTGTTTTGAACTACAATAGAATCCAAAAGCTATATGGCCTAACGTTTTATATCTATTGAGAACAGTAATTGGTAAGGGTTTGAGAAGACTCAAAAGTGGTATCTTTCTCCTTTATCAAAACAGACAAAAGGACCCTTCTTTTGTCTTTAAAAATAACTATCCAATTTTATTGTGGATAAAAGCTTCTCTCTGAATCCACTTAATGATTGGAACTCGATCCTCTTCATTTTCTTACGTGCGGTTGCTCAAAATTACCGGGGACTCGATCGGGTTTCATCGGATCATGATCGGGTTAGCTTAAAAAAAACGAAATCGGTTAATTTAATCGGTTGTCTGAAATCGGGTGTTTGATCAGGTTTGTTACCTTCAACGCGATAAAACCTAACCCGATGGAGAGGTTTCAAAAACGATTGCCACGTGTAATTCAGTCATTAGTTGCATGTATATTATTATTGTAGTCGTTGCCTTACCGAATCCCTCAGATAAAAAAAAATTTTCCCCTTTATTAACCCTAATAACTAATTTAATTTGGGAATTGAGAACCCTTACTTCTCCTTCAACCGACCCTAGCCGCTGCCTCCAGCTTCACTTACAGGGCAGTCGCTCCTCCAAGGCTCCACCCACCGCAGCGGCGTCGCAAGCTTCACTTACGGCCACCTCCAGGTCCACTTCGGCAGTTTCCCGCGCTCCTTCACGCGTCCACTTTCGTCCGAACGTCCAAAGTCTCTCGTGCTCAGCCGCTTACAGCTGTCTCCACCGGCCCTCTCCCTTGTCACTGCCCAGCACCCACCAGCCCTCCTCTGTTTCGCGCTCAGCCGCTTGCGGTTCCTTTTGGGTATCTCTCAAGTGTTCACGGTTCCTTCATACGTTTATTCTTGAAATCAATTCTGAAATTTATCATTCACATTTTAAGTTCAACATTTTATTTTTCTGCTATCCCGTCCTTCCTTTTTCTTATTTATTTATTTATTTCGTGGAACTTAATCAGATGGAATAAAATTATTTGATAAGAATTAACACTCAGAATAATGATTAAGTGATTAATTGAACTTTATCCAATGATTTTAACACCCTATATCATATATTTTTGAAGATATATATTTTTTTCTTAAGAAATCATCAAATTAAACACTTGAATTTGCTTTATTGTTACCAAAACTGGATTGGTTGATAGCTAAAAAGAAACATATATAAACTGGGTTCTAATCTAAAAATTATGTTTCTGATTTTATAGTGTTACTATGCTGTTTCTCTTGCTCTGTTTCTGAAATTCCTGTTTTTGCTTCTGAAACTTCTCATTCACATGTTAAGGTGGGCTTAGCACAACTTGTACTACCAAGACACTGAAACCTCCTTCACCAAAACCACCACAAAGATGCGTCCACTCGACGAGGCTGAAACGACCACCGTTTTCGAAAAGCTCTTCAAATTCACCGGTAACAATCTCAAGAACATCGTCGACAATCCCTCTCACGAGGGTCCCGACCAAAACCCCGGCCGATACTGTTTCCGCCTCCACAAGAACCGCGTCTACTACGTCAGCGAGTCGTTGGTCAAACGAGCCACCAACATCGCCAGGCCAAACCTGGTCTCTCTGGGAACGTGCATTGGCAAGTTCACGCACAGCGGTAAATTTCATCTTACAATACAGGCTTTGAATTTGATAGCTTCAAATGCCAGGCACAAAGTGTGGATTAAACCCACATCGGAGATGTCGTATTTGTACGGGAACCACGTGTTGAAAGGTGGATTGGGGAGGATAACCGACAGTATTGCGCCCGGTGATGGTGTGGTCGTGTTCTCGATGTCTGACGTGCCACTAGGGTTCGGCGTGGCGGCTAAAGGTACGCAGGATTGTCGGAAACTGGACCCCAATGGTATTGTGGTATTGCACCAGGCTGATATTGGAGAGTATTTGAGGATGGAGGACGAGCTCTGAAGAAAAATTTTTGGTTTTGAGAAATTTTTGTTAATGGGGTTTTGTTGTGCACATTTGTTATGATTTTATTGTCGTTGAGAACTTGCAGCATTTTGAGTTATGATTTTGTTTTTTGGGTTGTCATGAATTCGAATCGCATGAGTTTTGTTGGGGAAATTTTTGGGTTTTATAAGTGGATATTGTTTGCTGTGTAATCTTTTCGCATATTGTTTTCTTGTAACAAATATTGTTCATTCAAACATAATTCTTAATGTAGTATGCTCTTGAATCAAAATCCAATCTTAAATGAACTTACATAGGGTATCAAATTTTATACCATCTATCACGGTCATTATCCCTACATCTTCAAGGGCAGTATCAAAATATGAAAGGAATCGTAACATATTAATTATCATGTTTTTTATCCTATTTATTCCTTTATTTGTTCTCTTCTCCACCATGAAAATCCCATAATCATGTTAAAGATTAATATCTCTTTTCCTGTCTTGTTCTTGAAATAATTTGATTCTTGCCTTGCAAATATTTTCTTCAACTCAAAACTAAGGGCATGCATTTGCAGCCATTTGGTTGATTGCTATATCATTTCTAATGCCATCTGGTTGATCCTTCTCAGATGCTCAGCTTCTGGAACTGTTATTTATTTTCACATGTTGAGCTGTCGTCATGACTTGTTGTGGGGGTTAGCTTCAGGTTAAGCTCAGCTCAACTACTTGTATTATTTTTTTTCTTGGGCAGCAAACCGCCATAAATTCATCTATCTATTGAAAAGTTAAATACTAATTAGTTAGTGTGATATTCTTCACTAATTGTTCAATTTTTTCATATGTCAAACAGAAGAGAATTACGGCTACAAAATTTAACAAGTGTATGTTGCTCTGTTGCATAAGAAGGTCTATCACTATCATATAATTAATTAGTTAATGTGATATTCTAGCTAACATATGTAGCAATCATATGGTTACGGATGATATAAAATGGATACAAAGAAACCCATTGCTTGGTCAAGTTATATAAACCAGTGGGAAAGTGAGATTCTGAACTAAACTATTCTAAACTCAGTATGCCATCTTGAACAAAAACAGAAATATAGGTCAAATTAGGGGCGTGCAAAATAATCCGACCCGACCCGATCGGGTTTGTCGGGTTTTGATCGGGTTAACCGTGAACAGTAACCCGAAATCGGGTTGGAATAGTCGGGTTTGAACAGTATCGGGTTATAATCGGGTTTGAATAAAACCAAACCCGATCCAACCCGACCCGATCCGATCGGGTTGTCGGGTTTTAATCGGGTTAATATTGAATAATAACCCGAATTCGGGTCAAAAGAGTCGGGTTTGAACAGTGTCGAATCAAAATCGGGTTTTGGCAAATCCGGCCCGACCCAACCCGTGTGCACCCCTAGGTCAAATAGTAGCTTAAAAATTATTCATTTGTTAATGTTGTAATTTACACAAATGGGGCTTAATCAGAGGTGTGGATATGTTACTTCGTTTGATCTAGAATAATGATAGACACAGGGACGGAGCCAGCATAGGCCCAGCAGGGGCAATTGCCCCTCCTAGGCCAAAGGGAAAAAATTAAAATAATTTTTTTAGTGATTAAAAATTTATATTTTTATAAATATATATAAGTATATATATTTCTATTTACATCTTATTTATCAAACAAAATTTTTTTATATTTTCTCCATCATCACTCATTAATTTGTTTTGTTTCTATTATTTTTATTTTTTTTAAAAAAAGATAAGATCCTTTTGAATTAATAAGTTTAAAATTTTATTTAATTATATTATTAATTATTTTATTATTTCTCTTATAATTAGAACTTAAAATTAATATGATAAATATTAATTTATAACCCAAATAATGTTGGCTAAAAATATTATAAATTTTCTAAATTTATAACTATATTTTATTTATATTAATTTGTTTTCTTTTATTATTGTCTAATTTTGCCTCCTCTAGAAATAATTTCTGACTCCGTCCTGGATAGACATTTGATTTTTGTTGCAGGGGACTGCACAAGAAAGAGATACAAAAACAGCCCAAGGGTAATTGGAATTTATTTTATTTATTTATTAAATAATGATTATTTATTAATTTAATAAAGCATATGCAATAAAACATTAATAATTGTTAACTTTTATGCTTTTATTGATAGGTTTCAAATGCTTCTTGTACGCACCATCAACATCCATTTGTGAATAAATTTTGTTTAGAACCTTTCAAAGTATTTAAGTAATGCTTCTAACATGTTTTTTATTATATTGAAAAATACTATTTAGTTTATTAATAATATCTTTAGAACCTTTTAAAGTACTAAGCGATGAATTGTTGTTGATTTTAGATTATAAAATTCATTGATGATGTACTTTGATTAAAGTTTTGAATTTTATTAGTTACATTATAATTATTGAAATGTGATTATCTCATATTGTTATGATTTATCCGTAACTTGTTCCTAAAGTGATATACTTGCTGTCATTAAACTAAGCTTCCAAATATTGTACTTATCCCTTGTTCCTTGAGAATCTCTGATGGCATTATCTTGTGTTGGTAAGGTATTGATAGAAAGCTTAGCATGTGCAGATATGATGCAGCGAGCTCTTATTCTTTAAACCACCCAATTATTTCCTTTCTGAACGTTTCCTGTATTATCGCGTTTTTGTATGTTAGCCCTATGGTATGTTATCTTTGTTTATTGAAGATTGATAAACCTTAACTTCTTATTGTATGGATTGATAAAAGTTGCTGATAATTTTCCGGAAGTTTTCATATTGTTTTTTGCCTTGCTGAGCTGCTTTAGACTCTTAGTTGTGAGAGGAGTTTGACTGAAGTGACCAAGGGCTGAAAGAAATGAGCATTATACAAATATTATTATAAAATTTGAGTAATTTGTGCTCTCTGATTGAGCTTGTTGTTAAGTTTGCAGGCCTACCTAAAAGAGAGCTGCAGGCATCGAGAAGCGTGTGAAGACAGAGCAAGTAAATTTAGAGTAACCATCAATCATTGGACTCTTGAAGTTTATTAATGATTTTTGTTATAGCTTTTAAGTTTTAAGAATCACCTATAATAAAATTATAATTTGTCCAATATATTTTTTATGGATAAAACGATATAATTTCAGTCAATTAGAAGGGTAAAATTGTAATTTTGATAGCTAAGAGATTGTAATTTTATTCGGCTGAAATTAAAATTTTATGTCAATTTCAATTAGGAGTGAAGTCGTAATTTTACACCAAATTGAAATTGGGGTTGAAAGGGTAAATTTACATCTATTTAAAATTAGGGGTAAAATAGTAAGTTATCAATTTTTTTTTTTTAAATTAGGATCTGCAATTAATTTATAACGATGTTTATAAATAAAACCTTTAAAAATACTATCTACGTAAGTAATAGTTTACGTAAGTTTAGATCATAAAATTTTGTTGATATGTTTGTTGATTACAATTTTAAAATTTATGAATTATACTTATATTAATGAAAATGCGAATATTTGATATTGTTGATATAATCGGACACTAGCAGGGGTGCCACTTATGGTTCGAATCTGGTTACTCCTTTGGGTGGATCTTAGGAGATTTCTAGGCGAATTTCATTTGCCACATCTCATTAACTTACTAATAAATTAAGCTAAGTACATGACCCAAGCAAACCCAAAAGTTGTTACAACAATTAGGCTATGTTGAGAAACTAGAATTATGCTTTAATTCTACTTTGAGAAAAAAATTTTAAATATTTTTATTAAGAGTTAAATTTATAAAAAGAATTTTCACAAGTTAATATTAGCGGTTAAAAAACTATGGATCCGCGACTTTTACATTTAATTAGCTTCATCAATTCTTACCATATCTAATCATTTGTTAACAAGTGTTATCGTAGTGGAACTAATAAATTCCATCAAATAAAACTGCTCTAAATTCGTAAATTTAATCTTCAAATTTTAAATGAAAAAAAAATCAATATTTAATAAACTTTATTACTTAACAACCCCAATAAAAAGTTTAGGGATTATTATATATTCCAATTAATGATTCTTACGTTTAGAAATTTTAAATTGCATCTAAAATTCTGCAGTTCTTTCTAGGTTCACTACAAATGTCAACTAATGCAACCACGAGCAATAGTAATTTTGCATCAATAAGTGATTCATGTGAAAAAAAAAAAAAAAAAGCTGACATCGTGATATCCTCGCCTAATGGACTGGCTGGTATGTTTTGATATTACAGTATTGGAACATTTTGTTAATAACTAACTTTATTCTCATTTCCAATTTTTCTATTTTATGGACAGTTTTTTCGCAAATAAATTTATTAAAAAAGACTAAAAAAATTCTAAAAATAGTTATATTTAATAATGTCAAAGAAATTTGTTTTGTATCCAAATTTGTGTTAAAAGATGTTCTCCCATAAATTAAATATTTTGAATGTTAAAAGTTTTAGATATCTTGAATACCAATATTTTTGTATATATTTAGAAAACTACCTATGCATTTGTAACCTGGCGGGTCAGTTACTACCTTTACTAAAATCGGGTAAATTGAAACGGCAAAAAGTGTTCAATTCTCACTGCAAATAAAACACTATTTTGTATCAGAAATTAAAATTTTCAGTATTGAAAGCTTTATAACCTGTCGACAAGTTTTACATGTGACATCTAAGCATAAGAAGAAGAAAATCTATGCAATCCTTTTAATTTACATTTTCTTTGAGATTTCCTCTCAAATTTGTTGGACAATTTGTCAATTTGTCAAGATTCTTTTCAAATATGTTATCTTCATATTTATTTTATGGTAACAAGGACAGAAAAGAACAAATTAAGAAACAAAAATTTTCATTTTTAGTATTATTGAAATCTCTAACTATTAACCAGTAAAGTTCATATTAAGTGCATTGAGGGGATAAACTTCATAATCGCGCTTGTTTACGACGATTGCTTACGTTCTCATAGATGGCACCAATTATTGATACATGGATTTTACGGAACTCGTGTCTCCATGAGGTATTATTAGCATTGGACTTGAGTCGGTTTTGTCCCATAGAAGGCTCTCGTTGGGGAAGGAGAGCCCCTTCTCTTATAAGCTACAAATCAATCCAATACACAAGAGATGTGAGACAAAATAACCAACTCTGATTTGGACCCAACGCCAACAAGAATAATATTGGATATACAACTGATTTCTACAACCAATTATATACAACCTTGAATTAGTAAATTTCACTAAATGGGTAAATACCATATCATGTATATTAACTTTCCTCATTTATTATTTATTTATTTTTATTTATCCACTAATATTTTGTCAATCCAAGTTGTATGGAATTAGTTGTATGGATTAGTTATATGTGTAGCATTACTTTTATATACACATATAAGTAATAATATGAGATCTAATGAGTTAAAAGGCGAGGCTAACTACCAAAAACAAAAATTAATATATTTAGGCAGTATAATGATGCTCTTCTCAAATTTTATCGCCCTTTTTGTATCCAAGTTTTGTGTATTTAATTAATGATTGATAAGGAGATGGGTTAATAATATAATTAATAATATGATTGTTTTTAATTTATGCCCAATCATTTGAAATGTACGAGTCTATAATAAATTTATGGGATAGGTATTATTATTTGTATAGTTAGAGTACCAATCCAATAAAGTTATTAGACTCATGGGTGTAAATTAGAATCTTTTTTTTATTTTTTTTTGGGTGGGCTAAAACATTTCTACTAATTCTTAGTTTTTAGTCAACTTGAATGGTGTGAATAATTATATGGTATACTTCTTTGTTTTTAAAGAAAAATGAACAATTATCACAAAATATCCCTAGATTTTGGGGAATTATCAGTCCTATACATGTTTTACACTTTTTTTTTGAGAGACAATCCTATGTTTTCAAAAATTAATCAAGAACTATCCCTACTGTTAATTATAGTTAGTTTTCAATTCATGTCAAATTTAATTACCAAATTACCCTTAATCATAATTTTTTTTAAAACATGCTTTTAATAATAAAGTATATGATGGTATGGAATTATCTTTATACCCCTAAATGAAGCCAAAAAATATGTTATCCTTGCCGACTTATTAAGTAAAATGACATAATTATCCCCAATTTAATAAAATTAGACAAATTTTTTTAAATATTTAGATTATTCTTAGTATTTAAATTTAATAAAAATAAAGAAAATATTAAGAACAAAGTATTATGTACTTAAATATTTAAATTTTTATAGTCTAATATATTAAAAATATTAATAATAATAAATTATATTATAATTTATATGCGTATCTAATCAAATTTAAATTGTTCTTTAAAAGTTACATGCAAAAATGTTAAAAATGAATTGGACATGGATATTTTAGAGAATCAAGGGTAATTAGGTGATTTTACTTGGTAATTTGGTGGGATGTATGTGGCTGATAACCCCAAAACCTAAGGGTAGTTAGTGATAATTACCCAAGGAAAAATTAGTATTAGATTTTAATTTTAAAGTGTAAAGATGAATAAAGAAGGAAATATCTATTCTAGAAATATTTTTTGGTAGGATGAGAATGAGGTGACTTTGATAATAAAATAACATAAGGAAAAAAAAATTCTTTTAAAATTGTATCATAAAATTTATTATTTATTTATTGCATATACTTTTTGTCTTTTTTAAAGTTTAATAAGGTGTAAGTGTTAAACTTTCTTTACATATTATATTAAAATTATCTATTTTTTATATTTTCATTTATAATTTTTCAGAAAAAATCATCCCTAGTTGCACTACTGATTGGACCAATATTTACTTAAAACCTATAACTTCTATCATTTATTTCAAGATAATGATAATAATGTTTTTTAATTCATATTATATCGGGAAAATATAAAAAATGACCCAAATTAAGGAATTCTTTTAAAAAATAATCCACTTTCCATATATTTGCATGCTATAACCCTTTTGATTGTGAAATGATCTCAATACCCTTTCTTTCTTTCTTTCTTTCTTTCTTCCTTCTTCATTCTTAGACAAAATCTCTTTACACACCACTGTTTTATATAATACATGTATTTTATACACGGTTTATTACATATTTATTGTCTAAAAAACACGATATTAGCTTAGAAAAAATGAACTAAGCTAGATTGAAGTTGAAGTGATTCGAGTAGTTTAATGAAAAAAAAACTAGAATTTTTTTGAGAAAATATTAGTTCTTTGATGAGAATGATGACAGCTCGATAATACTTTTTGTCATTATAGAGTGTTGAGCACACTGTCGGACGCCATTCGATAGTGAGAGAAGTGTTAGATACTGTTAGATTTACGTGATCCGCAGAACTCGACACATGGTGTTGAGTATCGAGCACATTATTAGAGACTATTTGATAGTGAAAGAGAGGTATCAGATACTGTCGAATTTACGTGATTGATAAAACTCGACATATAATGTCGAGCATCGAGCACATAATCAGACAGAGAAACCGAGAATTGAGTGTCAGATTGCTTGTAATCGACACTTGATATCGCTTATCATCGAGTGTCGGTTACATGTAATCCGACACTCGACATATGTTCTCTTAGGTTTATCGAGTATCGAGCACGAAATCAGATCGACACTCGTTATCGTCTACCTTCATCCATCGACTTCAAAACCACCATTTTTATACATCTCAAGCTTCAAATAATTTATCAAACAATCCAAAAATAATATACAACCATAAATATATAACTTTAAAACGCAATAAATCATATATCTCTATCATTGTCTACCTTTTTTTTTCTTTCCGAGGGTGCTGCCGCTGATCCCCCGGGTGGGGGGCCTCTGCCCCCCTTCCAACCTCCACGGCGACCGTCACCGAAGGGGCTTGGAATGGCGAAGATTTGATGATAAATATCGATTATAGAGAAAAGAAAATAAAAATGAATTAGTTGAATTGTTAAGGGTATATAGGTCATTTCACAGTCAAAAGGGTCATGACATGCAAATATATGAAGAGTGGATTATTTTTCAAAAGGACCCCTTAATTTAGGTCATTTTTTGAATTTTCCCTATTATATCCATGAATGAAGTAGAAAATAATAATAAAATTAAATAAAACTACTTAAACCAGCAACCAAAAAAAAAACTAGATGTTGTTTCTCTCCTCGCCACTAACTCGCCACTATACTTTCAATATCAAATTAAAAAAGAAAAAAAAAAACACACAACAACAACCATGAGCCAAAGAATAAAAGCTGCCACAATCAAGCCAAAAATTCATTAGAAAAACCCAACAACAAACGTGCATTTCTCTCCTCACGACAAGCTCAAACGAGCCACCTTCAACAAAGGAAAAAAAAGCCACCATAAAGAAATAAAAAAATAAAATAAAAAAGCCAGCAACAGCAACATAACAAGAATTTTTTTTTGGGTTTTTCTTGATGTACGAGACTGCATTTTTCTATAGATTTATTGGTGAACCAGTTAGTAGCAATATTAGAGTCTGCTTGGGATTGCGGTTGAAAAACTAAAAAATGATTCTATGAGGAGTTATAACTATATAGCCATTTAGTAAATTTTTCCAAAACTCATTCTCTATAAAGTTGTTACTCCAAGAATCTATTTTTTATTACATTTGAAAACCAAGTAAGAAATAGATTTTGAAAATTCGATTTTGAAAAGCTAATTTTTTGATAGATCGAATGCAACAATTATCTCTCTTAAATAGTATAAATCAAGCAATACCCTATAATATTAAAAATTTTAAATTATTTTTTGGGATACTATAAAAAACCACTCCTATGGTTTGCCCTATTATCAGGCGAAAGCCTCTTATGGAAATATATAAGCGTAGTCATTTACTTTTTAATATCATCCAGGTCTTGCTAACAGATTCAATTTATTATTTTACAATCAGAGAAGGGTAAAATAAAACTTTTATCCTTACCAACACTATTGAATCCATAAAATGCAACATAGGATACAAAAAGTTGTATGAACCTATAATCTCAGAATCCAGAAAATGCAACTCTAGCCCACGCACCACCACCATCACCATCAAAGGAGGCATCCCTACCAACACAAATGAACACACCACCAACATTAACACCATAGCAAACAAATATAATTAACTTAAATTTTCTCTTTAGACAATTGCAATTCATATCAGAAAACACCATACCTCAAACTACACTAGTATTACCATAACCAAAACTGCCATTGCCACTGTCACCACCATCAAATTCATTAAAAAAAGAAAAAGAAAAAAGAAAAAGTGTACATCATAGCACTCCACCATTACAACACCGAATTCTCCTTCGCCATCAACACCCACCTTCTTAACTCTATCACAAAGTAATTAAAAAAAAAATCAAGAATTAAATACCCAAAACTAAAGCCATATTTTCTCAACTTGAGAAATTAAACATTCATAGAAGTCATATTGAAATGAAGAAACAAAATAACGATTAAAAATAATTCCCAAATTGAAATGTTCTAAGAAATTGTCATACTACCATCGAAAATTCCTAAGTTGAAACGTTCTAAGGCACTAGTAGCTAGGCACTGTGATTTCTAAAACAATTGCGAAGCTAAATCGATTTTATTGGGGCACCAAATCAAACATCTTCAGAACAACACAATAGCTTTAATAATCTCTTCATCTTCTTCTCAATTTTGCCATTTTTTATTACCACCTACCCCTCACTTTTTGAACCATCATCATGGACTATCCTTATGCTAGATTTGTTGTTGATATGTTGACTATTAAAGAGTCTATAGATTTCTGGTTTCTTTTCACTTTGATTATGATTTCAATTATATAAATATGTGCTCCATTTGGATGGTATTTGGTTGGTATGAGGTTTGTTGTGTGGAGGTTTTTTTCGTTACCTTGTTTCTGGAGAAGGCGTGAAGGATTGTTGTGTGGAGGATTGGTTTTGCTTGGCACTATGGAGGATTAGTTTTGCTTGGCTGTGGATGAGGAGAAGGCGTGAAGGTTTTTGCTTATTTATAAAAAAGGAGGAAGTTCGCAGCCAAGCAAAATCAACGGTGGAGGACAAAAGGCCAAAATTCCTAAAGCCTTTTTATTTATTAAATTGAATTCATTGATTGAATAATAAAACAAAATATGAAAAAAGAAGAAGAAGAAGAGATTTTGAAGAGAAAGCCAGAGATGATGAGCAGACACTCCTCGTGAGAATTGCTTCTTGAACCCCCTCCCCCTCATCTCTGAGAATTGAATTTTTTATCTTGCTGTGCTATGATCTGGTGTTGGTGTAAACCTCATGTTTTTAATTTAGGAACTGGATGTTGTTGTCTTTTTCTGACCTATTGTGTTTAGTTCTTGTGGGAGTTTTTTCATGTACTAGTTTAGTTGTAAAAATTTTGGTTTGTGTTTTTTATCATTTTTTTTGGGTCTAGGATTTTGAACGAGATGCAATTTTTTGAAAGATATTTTGGTAATTACAGTGGTTTTCCATGTAAAAGTGATGTTATCTAATAGCAAACTTAACAGAGGATAGTTCATGATATATTTTCAGAAAGTAAGGGGTAGTCGGTGATAAAAATTGACAAACAGTAATTGCATATGTAATTAAGCAAAAACTTACAGGTGGTTTGCGATTTGCCCTAAAAAAAATTATGGATAGTCAACAATTTTGATAATCCCTACCTTCCCACCCTCAAGATCCACCACCTATTGCCGCTTGCCGCCGCCGCCGTCGTTGCCCCTGAGCCTCCATCCCTACCCCCACCTTCCTCGTTTGCTACAAGCTCGACATGTTCGTTGACCTCTCTTAGGAGTCCACCTATGACATCTACTAGGCCGTCCACCACTACCTTTGTCCCAATACCGTCGTCATCCTCATACACATCTCACCCACCTTCATCCTCTACGATGTTGACTAGGGCCTGCTTCCCCATAATGAGAGCTCCCCAAACGACGCTAGCCCGAATAAGGATTAGTGATAACAACACATGGAGGATGATTCCTAGGAATGGCCAAATAACCTAAAAAACCAGGGAATATAGTTGAGGACAGGGTGCAAATTTTCTCTGTGGCAGAGGTTGGGGACCCAGGATTGAACACATGGTATGAAATTGAAATTAGGATTATGTTAACTTAATTTACCCTTGGTTTTCAATACTTACATATGACCCTTTATTTAAATTTAGCCCATTTTCTACTTTTCTAAAATAGCCTAACAACTCAATGCCCCAAGACGAGCCCATCTCAACCCAGCAAGCTCCATAAATCAAAGTTAAAAAAAAATTATATGAGTTTTAAAAGAACCGCTAAGCTTAAGGTTCAAACCCATTCCCCAATGAAGATTGAAACAACTCAACACACTGCCACTAGGGTACAAGCCTACAACCCATTTTACTACTAATATTGAACGCTAAATATATAGATAAGTTACAAAAAAAAGTATTATATATATATATATATATATATATATATATATATATATATATATATCTATATGTATATGTATGTATGTATACAACTCGGGTTTTAATCCGGGGTTACGGAAAACCCAGTACTACCCGGGGTACCCTAGCCCAGAGAAAAAAAAATTCTAGGGAATTTCTAGGAGTTAAATTCAAATATTGGAGGCCACGACCGAGGACTTTCGGCCCCAGGTTTTACCATCCCTAATGGTTCCAAACCATGACATGAGGGAGAGGCTGTGTTTGGAGATTGAGAGGTTGGGATGAGAGAGCCGATGTAGGTGAGAAGGGATTTAGGGTTTTGGTTGCAAAGAAGAAAACAAGGGAAAAAGGGCAAACCATGTGCAAATAAGGGTATTACAGTCTTTTATATGTTTCGTTAATTTAAAAGCAAACGGAATTCGTTAGTTAAGCTTGAATAATACTAAAATGCAAACGTTAGGAATCACACTAACGTATTCCCACGAGAGACTTGCTGCTTGGTAATAGGGCAAACCATAGGGAGTGATTTTTTATAATATCCTATTTTTTTATTTGACATATTATAAAAAATTATCAAATTTCATTTTTTTAAATTCATTTTTTAAAAATAAAAAGCAGCTACTTATTATTTATATATTAAAATTTAAATTAACTTAATATTAATAACTTTTTTTTTTTTGCAAAATCTTGTATATTTTAATATTTACATTAAGAAATAAATTTTGATAATCAAATTTATCAAACACCTTACAAGTTGTTCTAACAACATAACGTATTTGTCCTACAACAATTTTCATAGAACAACAATCTCCAACAGACGCTAAGAAATAAGTTGTTGTGTTGCCGGTGGTGCAATGTCGTTGTGTTGGAAAATCAGGCAATGTCATTTGTTTGTCAAGAAAAATTCTGCCAATGAAATAATGGAGAGAGAAAATCTGGCATGTCGTTTGTTTCTCAATAAAAACATTGGAAAAGAAATAACAGAAGAGAAAGATAAGGGGAAGAGAGACGGAGGGAAAAATTTGGAAAGCTAAGGGAGAGCAAAAATTTTATGAAGAGTATGTTTGTTTTTTCTTTATTTATGATATTTTTACTTTATTATTAAATATATTAATTTAGAATAAGACATCCCATCCCTCCTTTAAATTAATTCTAAATATCAGAAGAATCTAAATTAGGTTAAGGGATGGGGATATTTAATATATTAACAAAAATCTTTATCTAAATTAATATCCTCATCTCTCTTCTCTTTCTATGCTTGTTCATAGCTCGAAACTCCTCAAAACACATGACTATTTTTTTCCATTTTATTATTCTATTAATAAAAGCTACTCATAATAATTTATCAACATTTAAATTAGATAAATAAGAGTTTTTTCG
This sequence comes from Boswellia sacra, assembly GCA_013180625.2. Taxonomy (NCBI): domain Eukaryota; kingdom Viridiplantae; phylum Streptophyta; class Magnoliopsida; order Sapindales; family Burseraceae; genus Boswellia; species Boswellia sacra. Next base: position 420,137 of record SNVD02013979.1, on the reverse strand, counting down.
TCTTGCATTGGCAGTCGACTCTAAACGAGGTAAAATTTTACGAGTAAAACTTTCGCTTATATGTTCTATAGGTCAACTCTTCCTATTGGTCCAGAACGTACGAGGAGTTTTCATATATTACTTTGTAACCAAAGGAAAATAGTTTCATCTTTTCATATAGTGAATCTTTCCATTATAAGTTGATATATGCAGTAACGTGCAAATTAACATAGAAATAGAGTGAGAAAACAAAAAATACAATAAAGACACAAATTTCATAAGTAGTAATAATATGATATAGCTATCATTTTTTGGAAAGGTTGTTTGAGCTTATTTAAATACAGTTTACAGAATTATATCTTGTTACAATTTATAAAAATATAATTTTAATCTATTTTGAACTCTTTTTCAATGACAACTAAAAAATTACTGATGATGATGATAAGAGCTTTAAAAGGCCAAAAAAAAAAAACCTTCAACCCATGGATATACCGAAACAAATGTACTATTCCAAGCTGTTATAACAATGATATACAAAAACAATTGTCTCCTCATCTCACCTAAAAACTTTGCCTGCCTGCATTTAGATAGATAGAGGAGAGGGAGAGTGATGATTTTACAAGTCGCAAGCAAAGACTTTTTGTCTCCATCCAGAGCTTTGCTTAGCTTATTTGTGCATATTAATTACCTGATGAAAACTAATGCGGTGAAATTGGAATTTTGCTTTGGTTGTGCGCAAGGTTTATTGAGTTTAAAAGAGTGTCTAATTTAAGTGAGGTGATAAGGATGAAGTCTCCATTCCACAGCCAATGACATGACTCCACTTATTAGTTAATCTATTAACAAGTGACAACTATACATCTTCTTGAGGCATGCTTTGCCAAACCTCATTGACAAAAATTTCATAAATGGCCACTCTAGTTGTCTGCACAACTGCTCAACTTCACCTCATCATCACCACCTGATACGTGTTATTGATGGGTATGCTACACCCCCACCTGTTTCTTGAAATATTACAAAAATGGAGTTGTGGGTTTATGAAATATGATTCATTAAAGCTTGTTTAATCATGTTGGGTATTAGAGAATGGTTTTGCATTCTCTTGATTCTGTTTGGAGTTACGTTGGTGCAATCATGCGACTCCACTAATCAATCCGCTCTGCTTTCGTTTCAATCCACAGTTCATTTTTTTGGATGGAATTGGAAACTGGAATGAAGAAACAACCTTGTGTAACTGGAATGGTGTAACTTGTGGTAGATGTCACAAGGAAAGAGTCACCAGTGTTGGTATATCACAAAAAGAGGGCAGAAAATTTATAACAACAAAAGAAAAAATATTTGGAAGTAAAAAGGAAGAGAGATTGTATCTACAAATTGCATATTGTTATTCACTAAAATGCTCTTTATATAGAGCTGAAAACATAGCAGAAAATCAAATCTTCCTAATATCAAGCCAAAAAAAGATTATGAAGCTATTTCCTAAGGACTTGGTCTATTGACCAATTATTTAGCAAATCTGTAACTGAAGCAACTAAGGCACATTTCCAACACTCCTCCTTGCCTTAGTAGCTATAGAGGCCTAATTTTTTTCTTAACATTTCAAATCTAGCTTTTGGTAGAGCCTTGGTTAAGACATCTGCAATTTGATCCTTAGTCTTGCAATAAAGCAGTTTAATTTCGCCACACTTTTGTACTTCTTTTAAGTGATACAACTTGATCTTGAAATGCTTAGTTTTGCCATGAAAAACTGGATCATTTGACATTGCAATTGCAGCTTGGTTATCTACATGAGTCGGCGTTGGCTTATTTTGCTCCATATGTAAATCTGTAAGTATTTTTCCGATCCAAATTCTTTGATTTACAGTAGCATTGGCTACTGTATATTCTGCCTCTGCTATACTTTGAGCTATCACATCTTGCTTCTTTGAAGACCATGAGAAAATTCATGATCCAAAACTGAAACAAAAACCTGTTATACTTCTCATGTCATCAACAGAGCGTGCCCAATCATTATCAGAAAAAACATGAAGCTTAAAATTCTGACAGTAAGAGTATTTAATGCCATAAGTTATTATGCCCTTGATATATCTTACAATCCTTTTGGCAGCTTGAAAATGCACTTCACTAGCACAATGCATGAATCTTGAGAGCAAGCTTACTGTAAACATTATGTCTGGTCTGGTGCTGTAAGATACATCAAGCAACCAATTATGCTTATATATTTTCTTTCCTCAACTTTTTCGGCTCCATCATCTTTGCTAAATTTCTCCTCTGATTCATTGGTCTATTGGTACTTTTGCCATCTTCCATGTGAAATTTTTTGAGTATTTCCCTTGCGTACTTCTTTTGGCTGATAAAGAATCCATCATGATCTTGCTTCACCTCCATACCCAAAAAATAGGACATCAAGCCAAGGTCTGTCATCTCAAATACTTTGAGCATTTCATCTTTAAACTCCTTTACCAACTTCTCATTACTTCTTGTAATAAGTAGATCATCAACATAAACATAAACTATAATTGAGTTAGCATCTGTTCCTTTTACATATAATGTAGCTTCACTTGGACTTTTAACAAATCCAAGACTTTGAAGGTGTTCATCAATCCTGTTGTACCAGGCCCTAGGAGCCTGTTTAAGACTATATAAGGCCTTCTTTAACAAGTAGACTTTCTCCTCTTGTTCCTTGACTTGGAATCCTTCAGGCTACTCTACATAAATCTCCTCTTGAAGATAACCGTTTAAAAATGCTGATTTTACATCCAGCTGATAAGTCTTCCATCGCTTTTGTGTTGCCAAAGCAAGCAACATCCTGATTGTATCCAAGCGTGCCCCTGGAGCAAAAGTTTCTAAGAAATCTACTCTAAACACTTGACTATACCCCTTCACCACTAATCTGGCTTTGTATTTATTTGCAGAACCATCTGTATTAAGTTTAGTCTTGTAGACCCATTTGACTGCAATGATCTTTCTGTGTTGACACCTATCCACCAACTCCCAAGTGTCATTTTTTTTCAATCATTCTGAGCTCTTCTTTTATTGCTTCAATCCATTTGTCATCTTTCGCTACTTCCTTAAATTTCGCAGGCTCAAAAATAGCAACATTGCTTGTTTCATAAAAATCAGATAAGGATCTTGTACTTCTAACTGAGAAATCATCTATGTCATTATCAGAATATTGTGGTGGCTTTACCAATTCTACCAATTTCTTCTTCATAGACTCATCCCAGTTCCATTGTTTATCCTCCATAAACTTGATATCTCTGCTTGCAAGAATTTTTCCATTTTGTGGTTGGAAAATTCTGTAAGCCTTTGAAGAATCACTATAAAAACACCTGCTTCTGCCTTCTTATCAAGTTTGTCTCTTTTTACCTTTGGCACATAAGAAAAACAAATATAACCAAAAGTTTTTAGATTCTGCAAATTTGGTTTATAACCAAACCAAGCTTCAAATGAAGTTTTTTCTGCAAGACCCTTGTTGGTAGCCTATTTAGCAAGAAAACTACAGTGTTTGTAGCCTTTGCCCATAGCTTTTTTGGCAATTCCTTCTCATGCAGTATACACCTTGTCATTTCCATAATACTTCGATTTTTTTGTCTCACTTACACCATTCTGTTGTGGGGTGTAAGGAGCTGTGAGTTGGTGTTCAATGCCAACTTCTTCGCAAAACTTATCAAAAATATCATTTGTGTATTCTTTCCCATTATCAGACCTTATCTTCTACATCCCGCAACCACTTTGATTCTCCACCAATGCTTTATATTTCCAAAATATATTAGCAACCTCATATTTAAATTTGAGGAAATAAATCCAGCAAAATCTGGTATAATCATCAATAAATATAGTATAGTACTTACTACCATTTAAAGATGACATTTTCTGAGGTCCTCCAACATCTGTGTGTACGGGTTGCAGCTTGTGTGTTGATTTCCATGTTGTTTGAAGGAAAGGTTTTCTAGCTTGCTTGTCATATTAACAAGCCACACAATTAGCTAGCTTGTCTTCCAACAAAGGAACACCTTTCACCAAATTATGTTTCTGCATATATAGTAATCCATCATGGTGGAAATGCCCGAGCCTTATGTGCCATAATTCGACATTGTTTACAGTGCTTGAAAATGCTATTTGCTCCTCCTCCAATAGATTTAAAGCAAAGCTTTTTGCTTTTATTTTCACCTTGAATACATCTCTACCTTTCGCGTCTTTGATCAAGCACCATTTGTCTTCAAATATGACTTTAAAGCCTTTTTCAATCAGCTGCCTGACACTAAGCAAGTTCTGGTCAATGTGAGGCATATATAGAACATCAGTAATATACTTCAAACCTGTTAAGCTTTCTATAGCCACGGTTCCTTTCCCTTTGACTGAAAGAAATTCACCATTTCCAATTTTTACTTTGGACATGATTGTTTTATTGAGCTCTTTGAAGAGCTCTTGGTCATTAGTCGTGTGGTTTGTGCAGCCACTATCAATCAACCAGGAATCACTAGAGCTATTGCTTATCGCAAAGCATGTTGCAACAAAAAGTTGCTCCTCTCCATGCTGCTTGGTGGAAGCTTTTGCCTCTTCCTGTTGTTGGGACTTGCAAATCCGCTCCATATGTCCAATCTTACCACATTTTCTGCACTTGACATCAGGCCTCCACCAACATTTTCTTTGTGGATGATTTGTCTTTTTGCAATGTGGGCAGGCTGGATAGGCATCATCCTTGTTTATGTTGTTGTTGTTGTTGCCAGCCTTTTTCTTTTTATTGCTGTTCTTACTGTCTTTTTCTCCTCTTGAACTTTTTGCCTTTGCTTGAAGAGCACCCTCCATTGATTCTTCTTTTCTCATCATTCTCCTTTGCTCTTGTGCCTGTAATGCATTCACCAATTCTGCCAAGGATATGCTTGACAAATCCTTAAATTCTTCTAGTGAAGAAATTTTGGACTCGTATTTTTCAGGCACAGAAACGAGAATTTTTTGCAAAATTCGTTCATCAGAGAAGTATTTACCAAGCAACCTCACCTTATTTACTATACCCAGCAACTTGTCAGAGTAGTCTTTGATAATTTCTGTCTCCTTCATTTTCAGCATTTCAAAACCCCTGATCAAGTTGAGTGCTTGTATATTTTTTGTTATTTTATTGCCTTGGTATTCCCTTTTGAGATAGTCCCATATACTCTTTGCTGACTCCAAGTTCATTATTCTTGTAAAAATAGTACTCGACACAGCAGAGAATAAACAAGCTTTAGCTTTGGACTTCCTGGTTTTCCTCTTTTTGTGAGTCTTAACTTGAGCCACTGTAGGATTCGTCGGCAATGGGGGCACATCATAGTCTTCCTCTATAGCTTCCCAAAGATCTAATGCTTCAAGATAGACTGTCATTTTAACAGCCCAGGCTTGATAGTTATCACCATAAAAAACTGGTGGTGCAATGTGGGAGAAATTGGCTTCAGTTTCCATTCTTGAAGGTGATTGTGTTTATAGTTTTTGAGTTATTGTGTTTTTGTTTTGTGTTTGGCTTTCCTCAACTCACAGGTTCGTCAAGAAGATACACTACAAGAAAAATGACTTTTTACCGCGGGTTGAAACCGTGGTAAAAAGTCATTTACGGCGGTTTCAGCCCGCCGTATAAAATACCGTCGTAAAAAGTCATTTGACTTTTTGCCGCGGTTTCAGCCTGCGGTAAAAAGCCTTTTACTGCGGTTTTTAAGCCTGCCGTAAATAACCGTCGTGTAATTGTCCAGTGGTCGTTTTCTCATTTATAGTAGGTCTAAAAACTGTAATAAAAGTTTTTTACTGCAGAACCGCGGTAAAAAGTATATTTTTAAGAAAAAATATAATTTTTGAAAGATAATTTTTCATTAAAAAACCTACTTTTTGTAACTAATATTGATTATAACATATTTATTTCATTATAATTCTAAATAAACAAAATCCAAAAATTTAAAATTAACATCAAGGGAACTTATATAAAAAGTTTACATATTATTTATCATCTTGAAAATATTCATACAAAAAAAATTATCATGACATAGAAATTACAATTATTAATTTATAATTATTTGCTTATTCTTCATAGTTAAAAATTAAACATAAGCTTTTGGAATCTTCCAGACATTTGACGCTGTTGCTTTGCCATCTTCTCAACATCTTTGATTGCCTTGGAGGTTTCAAATTTGGTGTGGCTTTGTGGTGCCAAATGTGCCTGAAAAATATATCAATAAACTAACATCAAAGGAACTTATATACTTTAAAATTAAAAAAAAAATGCTAACAATAAATAAGCATATCATTATTATTACAATTAAAATTTATTCAATTTAATTTAATCAATTAATAGTTTTAATTCAAGTTAATCATTAAATTTAATCAATCAATTCATCTCATTTTAATAAATTAATTAAATTTGTGTACTTTTTCAGTTCATTTAATGATTAACTTGAATTAAATTTTATGACATAATTAAAATAATCCAAATTAAAAAAAAAAGTACATTGCCTTAAATAAAGTCGAATACTATGTGTGTCTATCGAAGAAAGTGCATTTAAGAACTCCAGTGGTAAGCTTCTTTTGATTGATGAGCATGTATCTCATATTTCTCTCCACTTCAACTAATATAGAAAAATATCACCATAGCCACAATGTTAATTCTTACCATTTGACGTTGGCAGACGCTTCTTTAGAGCCAATTCAACTCCTTTTACCTACAAAAAGAAAAAAAAAATCCGAAGGCAAGTCATAATTTTTAATATAAAGCATTTTACTGAATAAAAAACACAAATTAGATCCTTAATTAAATACAAATTTTTAATCCATACAAGAGAAAATAGTAAAATATATATTACATATATTTTATAGGTTAGAACTGAGGTAGACAAAAGTACATATAACAAAAAATGTTACATATATTATGTTTAGATAAAAAAAGATTGGGTTTTTTCCCGCAAAGTCAACCCACCAAAGAAGAATTTATGCAAGAAATAGTTGAAGTCAACAATTCTGGCATAACTTGTAGCAATTGTAAAATCTATTCAAATACACTAGCTTGAAGAAACTACTATGAAGATGCTTAATAAATAGACCAAAAAATAATATAAATTATATATTTATATTTGTTAAAAAAAAATAAGTCTCTTCTAGATTAACAAAGAAACCGAAGATGAAACTGAAGCATCTATACAAACCAATGAGAAACTAATGAGAAAATTAAACTTAATCCTAGGTTGATCAGTCTTTAAACTGTCAAAAGGAATAGTATTAAGCTTTTTCCAAAACTTCAGCGTAACTATTTGCTCTTCCAAATTCACCGCACTACTATCATCAATGGAGTCCTAATAGTAGCACATTATCATCATTATTCCAAGGCCGTGTAAAGCTGTCACATCAAACCAAATCCAACTTGATTATTAAATATGTATTGGGCATCACGTAAATTTTTTTTTGTTGTAATGCCAATATCATTACAATATCAATGCTACGAGAGACCTTTGGTGTAATTGCAAAAGCAGCTTGAAACTCAGCAAATAATCATGGTTTAAATATTTAAAAACATGAGTTATCAAATTTATCTCATAATACACTACTGACAATAAAAAATTATAATTTTCAACTATTTACTCAGTTTCTAATGAAGCAATGCTTTACCTTCACTAATGATACTTTTTTGGAGCCTGACTTGAGGGGTATTTGTATCGGCAACCACCAGTACCACAAAAAGATCCAAATCTGCATTATTGTGAGCCACACCAAAGTTCAGAAGACAACGAAATCTTATTAGGCCCCAAAAGTTGAAAAAAGACATAAATAAACAATATAAAGCTAAGACAAATAATTGTAGTTAGGCATTTGAGAAAATTTAGTTACAATAAAATAAAACAATAAATAGAAAGTCTGCCGAATGAAGTCTAAACCTTGATAAATTTATTTTTTGCAGCCATTTCTTACCTCGACTGTCCAGATCCATATGAAGCCCCTTAATCAATAGTAATTGAAGCAGAAAAAATTAATTAAAAAAATATAAATAGAAGTTTCAAGCCGTTCTACGATCAGGAGCAAAATCAAGGTTCTGAGAAGTAATCAAATTCAAAATCAAAATTAGATTACAACAAGCGTAAATCGACGAACTGAACTGATGAAAGCAGATCAAATCAGCCCCAAAAAGCATAAACCCATATGATTATACATAAGATCTTGACTTTCATAGTCGTTTCCTTCACACAATCAAAATCTTAAGCAACTAACAAGTCAAGGGGCTAGCTGGGAATCACGATAAATTGAAAGCCTTGTATAAAAATTATCCATGGTTATTGAGAAATTTTGCAATTACAAGGAGATAGAAATAGAAAAAGAAAAAATATAAGAGGAAAAGTGTTTTTGCAAAGCAACCATTAGAATCACAACTCTACCAACCCTTTTGAAATGGAGAACCTTCAACTTCTAATTCCCTAATGGGATGGTTGAGGAGTTCGGTGTTGTCAGCTAACCTTTCCATCACGTCATCGGCGTGGATGGGAACGTGGTCTTAGGGTCAGATTTATAGTTAGCAAAGCAGTGGCGGGCAACCTTGAAACCGGTATAGTGTAGGAGGTGGGGTTAATAAAGCAAGTGGAGAGAAGCGGCTTGTCACGAGCTTAGAGGTTTGTGCAGCACGCTCGTGCTGCACTTAAACAACTTGAACCAAAAGTTGCTAAGTAAGCCTTGATACTAGTCTTCTCGCTCAAGAAGAAGAGAGGATCGTTGAGCCAAAGAGCTTGTAGGCAAAGAAGAGAAGAGATGGAGACAAGTATTGTTAAACAATAGAGCTTTGTATTACACAAGAAAGCTTTACAATGCTTGGATGCTTGGATTTATGCGGATGTTTTACAAATGAGCATTGGAGGGGTTTATATAGTGAACCATCTCTCAAATAAATGGCTAAGATCTAATGCATCTAAGGGTCATAATTCATTCTCATCTACTAAATTATCTAGATATGTACAAGAGAGTATTATCTGCTAAATTATCTAGATAAATACAAGTCTAGATAAATACAAGAGTAAACTTATCTTGCTAGAGAATTCTAGAAGATGGTCTTGGGCTTGGGCTTGCAAGCTTTCTAGAAGCTAGGCCAAGCCTCTAGGCATATTTGACCACTCTAAAAAGTAAATTGGGCGGGCCGTAACATCCTCCCCCACCTAATTCTGCGACTTCCTCGGTGTGCTTTTGTCCTTGTAGCGTTGGATGTGCTCGCCAAATTGCCACAAGGTGTCTTCGCGTTCCCAACTTGCCTCACTATCCGGAAGGTTTTTTCACTTTACCAAGTATTCCGTGTATGACGGAACTCCTCTCCTTCGTATCACACGTTCCGCAAGGATGCATTCCACATCTTTGTCGAATGCGGTGACGACAGCTGTGGGTGCTCTCTTGGACTCGCTTCTTGCTGGATCTTCATTGTCCTCATGATAGGGCTTGAGAAAACTCACATGGAAGACCGGATGGATCTTAAGGTTGGGTGGCAATCAGACTTTGTAAGAGACTTCGTCCACTCGCTTGACAATAGGAAAAAGACCTTCGTAGTTCCGTACCAACCCCCTATGTACTATACGAAGTGACTTGAATTTTGGGGTAGTAACTTGATAAGCACCAAGTCCCCCTCTTGAAATGCGAGGTGTCGTCTCTTAGTGTCCGCCCATTTCTTCATTTTCTTGACGGCCTTGTCTAAGCATGCTCGCGTGATGTCGGCTTGTTCATGCCATTCCTTTGCGAGCTTGTATGCCGCTGGACTCTTCCCTCCATAGGTTGAGGCTATGGCATGTAGAGTCATAGGTTGTTGTCCCGTCATAATCTCAAATGGACTCTTACCCGTTGCCTCACTCCTTTGGAGATTATGTGAGAATTGGGCAACGTCTAGCAACTTTGCCCAATCATGTTGTGAGCGCTCACATAATGCCTCAAGTATAGCTCAAGTAAGGCATTGATGCACTCAGTTTGCCCATCATTTGGGGATGGAAGCTTGTTGAGAAGCTCAAGTCGGTCCCCAACATTTTGAAGAGCTCTCCCCAAAAACGTCCCGTGAAGCGAGGTCACGATCACTTACGATGTTTTGTGGGACTCCCCAAAGCTTCACGATGTGCTTGAGGAATGCTCGAGCGGCTTCATCCGCGGTGCAATCCGTAGAGACGGGTATGAAGGTGGCATATTTGCTAAACCGATCAACTACCACCATTATGCTTCCATACCCTTCGGATTTTGGCAAGGCCACGATGAAGTCCATTGAGACGCTTTGCCATGGCTTTTCTGCGATTGGTAGGGGTTCTAGCAACCCTGCTGGACGTTGGTACTCAACCTTTTCTTGTTGGCACACAAGACAAGTCCTTACATAGCCCTCCACGTCTTCCCGCATTTGAGGCCAGTAATAGGAATCTTGTACGAGTGTAAGGGTTCGTGCCATACTTGGGTGACCAGCCCACTTAGAATCGTGGCACTCCTTGATGATCTCCTTCTACAAGTTCCCATATCTTGGCACGAAGAGACGATTCCCGATGGTGAGGAGTAGGCCTTCATCAAGCCAAAAGTGCTGTTTCTTCCCTTCACTTACCAAGTTCAAGAGATTTTTGGCTATGGGATCGTGCTCTAGGCCTTGTTTGATGTGGTCAATAAGCACACTTTGTGGATGACTTATGCTCAAAGTGGCGAGTTTCGCTTTGTGACTTAAGGCGTCGGCCACAACATTTGCTTTACCCACTTTATACTCGGGCAAGTCTTGGAGTTGTTTCTTCAACTCTGCACATTCGGGTGGCATTGTAAGGCGCCATGGCTGGAGACTTGGCACCGAGCTCCAACTCAATTTGGTGATCCACTTCCCGTCGTGGAGGTAACTTCTTTGGAAGTTCTTGGGGCATGATGTCCTCGTATTCTTTGAGGATGACTTGGACTTGCCTTGGCATTGGGTCCTTGGAGATGGCGATGTCTTCCCTATCATTTAGTTCCTGAATGGTGGCAAGGAAACTTGGATCCATCTTCATCCCCCATTTAAATTGTAGTGTGGAAAGCATTTTGCTTTCAACCTTTATTGCGCGTTCCACCATCACCATGCATGAATGACTCCCATCAAGTATGTTGAGGGAGTTAGAAGATGGTATGGGGAAGGCATGAACTTGATCGAAGAATTCCATGCCTAGCACTACTTGAAAGTCATCCATAGGGACGATGAAGAAATCAAGCTTACCATTCCATGTGCCAAGTTGTACCGATGTTGCCTTGGACACTCTCAATATTGCCTTGGCGGGTGAGTTTACCGCCTTGATGGTGCCTCCTCCCTATACATATTTGAGGCCTAACCGTTTGGCCTCTTCTTCAAAAATGAAGTTGTGCATGGCTCCCGTATCAAGCATTGCACGCACATCTTTGCCATTGATTGTGGCGCTTACATACATAAGACCTTTTTGAACAAGTGTGGGTCTTTTAAGTGCGCCAATTGTACGGAGAGAACCCATCTCCGCTTGAGACTCCTCATTTTGTATGCCCTCATGTTGAGTGGCTAGGGCGTTGAGGGTCATCCTCTTTGGGCAATCCCGTACCCAATGAGGACCATCACAAATGAAGCAAAGACTTTTTGGCTTAGGGGCATCGGACTTACCTTTGTTAGGTGTGTCGCGCTTGTCTCCCCTGGATGGTTTACGTGCACCACCTTCCTTTCGAGTATGGTCTTTCTTGGTATTCCGCTCTCCCCCACCTTTATCGTGGTTGGTCTTCCTCTCCTTCGATTGGGATGAGTAGTCTATGAGAGATTCGGCCACGGCTATGACGTCATCAAGATTTTGTACGCCGCGCCTTTCGAGCTCAACCCTCGTCCAATCCTTTAACCCGTCGAGGAAATAGAAGAGAGAATCTTTTTCGGACATACCTTCAATTTCGAGAATGATGGTGGTGAAATCTTTGATATACTCTCGAATAGTATCGCTTTGCTTCAATCGGCGGAGGCGACCCCTTGCCTCCTTTTCGACATTGCTTGGAGAGAAGTGCTTCCGAAGTTCTCTCTTGAAGTCCTCCCATGTGCGAAGGGAGAAGATGCCTCTACCCGTGTTGCCATGATTACGACGCCACCATAATTGGGCTGCATCTCGTAGGAATGTGGGTGCAATGCCGATCCTCGAAGCATCATCATGGACATGTTTGGTTTCGAAGTATTGCTCTAAGCTGAATATGAAGTTTTCAGCTTTCGTGGTGTTGCGAGTGCCATTATATGTGGCGGGAGTAGGCACGTGCATGTTGCTTAGCCCACTTGTGTAAGATGGGTTAGCATGATCACATTGATGCTTCTCCTATTCCGTGCGAGTTTCCTCCACTTCCACACGGATTGCTCGCAACTCATGCTCCACAAAGGTCCGCAAGCCCACGAGCTCTCGTGTAAGGTTATGTAGCTCCTTTTCATAGGCATTGCTAAACTCAAGGATGTTGGACTTTGTTGCTTGGGTTATCTCTCCATAATCCGTCTCTGGGCCTTCGAGACGGTCGGAGAGGCCTTCAATTGCATTGTCCATCCCTGAGATAGCTTGCTCTAAGCTAGCAACACGAGGCTCTAAAGACTACGAGGATGGAGCTTTGGACTTACCTCGTTTTCCTTGTTGGCGTGGTTGAGGTTACTCCTCTCGTCCACAAACTTGCTCCTCCATGGTCACTTCAAGGTCGGATGCCATGCTCTTGTGCTCGAACTGTGCTATGATACCAACTATCACAAGCTTAGAGGTTTGCGCAGCACGCTCGTGCGGCACTTAGACAACTTGAACCGAAAGTTGCTAAGTAAGCCTTGATGCTAGTCTTCTCGCTCAAGGAGAAGAGAGGATCGTTGAGCCAAAAAGCCTGTAGGCAAATAAGAAAAGAGATGGAGACAAGTATTGCTAAACAATAGAGCTTTGTATTACACAAGAAAGCTTTACAATGCTTGGATGCTTGGATTTGTGTGGATGTTTTACAAATGAGCATTGAAGGGGTTTATATAGTGAACCACCTCTCAAATGAATGGCTAAGATCTAATGCATCTAAGGGTCCTAATTCATTCTCATCTACTAAATTATCTAGATATGTACAAGAGAGTATTATCTACTAAATTATCTAAATAAATACAAGTCTAGATAAATACAAGAGTATTCTAAAAACTTATATTGCTAGAGAATTCTAGAAGATGGGCTTGGGCTTGCAAGCTTTCTAGAAATTAGGTCAAGCCTCTAGGCATATTTGACCACTCTAACAAGTAAATTGGGCGGGCCGTAACAGGCTACTCTCTTGATGGAAATTGAAAAAATAAAAAACCCTAATAGAGAAGTTAAGAATAAGGAGAATAAGACATATGGGAGTGGTCGTGGTATATTTTGTGAGGTTTACTGCGGTTGTGTTTGACCGCCATAGAAATTTGACATTTACTGCATTTTTTAAAAAACACCGTAGATGTCTGCAGTAAAAAGGCCTTTCTCTTCTAGTGATAGCTCTAATACCTATATGTTGGTATATCACAAAAAAAGGGCAGAAAATTTATAACAACAAAAGAAAAAATATTTGGAAGTAAAAAGAAAGAGAGATTGTATCTACAAATTGCATATTGTTATTCACTGCAATGCTCTTTATATAGAGCTGAAAACATAACAGAAAATCAAAATACCTTCCTAATATCAAGCCACATTAGCCAAATATTCCTAATATCAGGCCAAAAAAAGATTATGAAGCTATTTCCTAAGGACTTGGCCTATTAACCAATTATTTAGCAAATCTGTAACTGAAGCAACTAAGGCACATTTCCAACAACCAGCTTGAACCTGTGTTAATTTGGTCTCCAGCGCACAATTTCACCTCACATTGGCAATCTCTCCTTTTTGGTCCCACTTGATCTTCGTAGCAACAGCTTCAAGGGTACTCTCCCACATCAGATCAGTAGGTCACATCGCTTGAGAGTTCTCATGTTGCAGTTCAATCAATTGGAAGGAAACATCCCACCAACTCTACATCATTGCGTGAAGCTTCAAGTCCTATCCCTTTATCAGTTAACTGGTGGCATTCCAGGGGAGTTGGGGTTCTTACCTAGGCTTCAAGAACTGGAACTTAGTCTAAATAATTTCAAGGGTGCAATTCCATCGTCTTTAGGAAACATATCAACATTACAGATGTCGAAATTGAGTCATTCTGGCCTCACAGGTTCAATTCCTTCAACCCTGTTAAACTCATGTTCTCTTATCAGTTTTGTCATCATAAAGAACAACATCTCGGGCACTCTGCCTATGAATATTTACCAATACTGGCCAAGAATTCAGACACTTCATGTTGCTTTCAACAATTTTGGTGGCAATATTCCTTCAGGAATTCACCACTGCCACGAGCTTGTCCATTACGCCCGGGGTACAATAAGTTTGAAGGGACTATTCCTGGAGAAATTGGAAATTTGACAAAGCTTGAACTACTGGATCTTGGTGGCAACAATTTATTGGCACTATCAACATGTCGAGGTTACGAAAGTTTTACATTGAGGAAAATAACATACAAGGAAATACCCCAATGGACATAGGGCATCTTTCCAATATGAATGAATTGAACTTTGCGATGAATAACCTGTCAGGAGAAGTTCCTCATATACTTTCAATATGTCCTCTTTGCAAGTGATCTCCTTAGGCCAAGACAGTCTTTCAGGAAGTCTTCCGCACGCAGTAGATTCTGGCTTCCGAATCTGGAAATATTGTATCTCAACGGTAATCAACCTAGTGGAAACATACCCTCATATTTTATTTTTCCAGTGTCTCTGAGCCGATTAGACTTGATGTTTGCAAAAACTTGCTCACTGGCCCAATACGAACAAGTCTTGCCCACCTTAAGAGTCTGAAATACCTTGCTTTATATGTCAATCAGTTGACAGGAGAGCCTGGAAATCCTGAGCTTGGTTTCATTTCTGCTCTTTCTAGATGCAGCTCTCAGGAAACTTTGGTTTTGCACAGCAATCCACTAAACGGCCGCATTCCTGATTCAATTGGAAACTTCTCGACTTCTCTTCAAACATTTTATGCACCTGATAGCCAATTAAAAGGCCACATACCTGGTACAATCAGTAAAAAGCTTCACTCAGCTTGCGCTGAGTAGCGACAATCTCACTGGAGTGATACCGCCAACTATTGGAGGATTAGAGAGGCTCAAGAGATTTTTTGTTGATGATAACGACACTGAAGGGTCTATTCCTAAATTTAAGGAACTTGGGAGAGTTAAATCTCCAAAACAATAAAATCACTGGACCCATCCCAGATTGCATCCGGAATCTCACTCTTTTACAGAAAGTAGCTCTAAGGGCAAATTAGACTAACATCATCAATCCAGGTGAATTTATGGGACCTTGAAAATCTTTTGTTATTGGATCTTTCATCTAATTTTCTGAATGGGAATTTATCTCAAAATAGGAAGGAGTCCATTATTATTGAAAGAGTGGATCTATCCCGGAATCAACGTGTTGGGAACATTCCAAGTGTCCTTGGAGCCTTTGAAAGCCTAAGTTTTCTTAACTTGTACTCGTTTCAAGGACTCGTTCCCAAGTCTTTAGGTAACTTGAGGGCATTGGATTCCCTGGATCTCTCATACAATAATCTATCTGGCACCATACCCAAGTCTTTGGAGACACTGCCACATCTCAAGCACTTGAAATTGTCTTTCAATGTGCTTACAGGAGAGATTCCCACTGGGGGACATTTTGCAAACCTAACTGCAAAATCTTTTCTGGGGAATAAAGAACTTTGTAGGGAACAAGTTGTTGGATTACCATCCTGCCAATTCTCTAGCTCTCAGAAATCTAAAGGCAAAGCAAATTGTACTCAGATATATTCTTCCTGCAGCCTTTGCATTAATTGTCATAATCTCTGTTGCTCTCACATATATGCTGCAGAAAATGGAGAAAGCAAGGTACAGATTCCAAGTTCTGCCTGTAATCTGCTATCCAGAGTTAAGCATAGAATGATACCATACCAAGGGCTATGTCAAGCTACAAATAACTTCTCTGAAGACACTTTCTTGGTGAAGGGAGTTTTGGTTCTGTCTACAAGGTGTTGCGTGCAATACGCCACAGAAATCTTGTCAGAATCATAAGTTCATGCTCCAACCCTGAGTTAAGAGCTTTGATACTGCAGTACATGCCAAATGGGAACCTTGAGAAATGGTTAAATTCCAACAACTGCAACTTGGATCTCTTTCAAATAGTAAGCATTATAGCTGATGTTGCATCAGCATTGGAATATCTCCACCATGGTTTAGCAGAGCCAGTGGTGCACTGTGATGTGAAGCCTAGCAATGTTCTTCTAGATGAAGACATGCTTGCCCATGTTAGTGACTTTGGCATTGCAAAGATTTTAGCTGAAAACAAGTCTGCAACACTCACAAAGACTCTTGGTACACTCGGCTATATTGCTTCAGGTAAATTTATCTTCCTTGCGAGATTAATATATAATTGAGATCTGTTTCTTTATTTTCTTATTATTACTTCTCTTAACAATTAGATACAAACTTCAAATGCATTGCTCTTTATTATTGTAAGCTCAAATATTTGTAAATTTCTAACATATTTGTTACAATTTTGCAATACCTGCTTTTGATGTTGACAGAGTATGGCTCTGCAGGAAAAGTGTCTACCCAAGGTGATGTTTATAGTTATGGAATAATGTTGTTTGAGATATAAACTAGAAAGAAGCACACAGATTGAGATGTTTGCAACAGAATTTACTTTGAGAAAATGGGTACACAAATCTTTTCCAGGGAAGCTGAATGATATAGTAGATGGCTCCTTGATGGAAACAGCAGATGATTTGAATGCTAGACACAGGAAGAGTATCCCATCTTCCATCCTGGAATTGGGCTTGGAGTGCACCAGGGAACAGCCTGGGGAACGAATTGACATGAAAGAGGTGGTGGTCCAGCTTAACAAAAAAAAAAACCGGCCCCGGAAACACAAAAATATTAGGGTGTCCACCTCCATCTGATTTTTATGTTGCATAGTGTTAATGGATCATCTGGGATCATGCAGTTTTTATGCACTGCTTGTTCTCTGAATACCCTGACCCCTTGCATAATTCCGTTAGAACAACAAATTTTGGAGAACATAAGACTCCATAAAATTTCTGGCAAACCCTGTAAAAGACAAAAGTACATTAAGAAAAGTTCATGGAAAAATCAATATCATGTCTTTGGAGAGACCTTTGATGATCAATCCCAAATAACCATGTTTATTAACAATCAAAGAGATGATTGAAAAGCACCACGCTAACATCCTTTAAAACCTCCTGACGTTTCCTTTGTACTGAAATAATTTTGGTCCCGCAATCTAAAAAAACATTTCATACTAAACACTCAGATTTAGATCAATTCGTTCAATTTTGCTCTGTGTAAACCATATTATTAACCTAAAATGCTTCTCACTAGGATCACTCGTGTGCCATTTCTGTTATAGTATTCCATCAATAATCAGGGAAATCATAAATTTAATGATAATAAAAATAAATGTCCCAGAATGACAAGGCATTCACCTGTTAGTAGACGAAACAAAATTGTACCAAATACAATATACAAAGATAAAACGCAAATGACGCACTGTTCTGGGATTTACTTATCCCTAAAGTAGCTCCTTGGTAATGTAACAACAAAGCCACAGAAAAAATATCTGCAGCCTCAGATATTACTGCCTTTTACATATAAAGACCTTCTGGAACCCCTTCTTTCTTTTTGAACATCACTTTCTCCTTTGCTTTCTTAAAGTCTGCATGTGTCACCTGCAGCACAATGCAAAAAGTGTTTTAACTGAAGTTAGTTGGTCAATCACGGAAAAGGATATGGTTCATTCAACTAATAAGCTTCGTCAAGATAAAAGTATCGAGCATGTAGAAACTAGACCCACTAGAATCCAAGAACAATGTGGCTAAAAAAGGCATACTTGTTGAACGGATGCCTTGGACGTGGTATACTGTATAGGTTAAAAAATAATGCTTGGTTTAGATTGAGTAATAGCCAATGGACACTCCAATATTATACCAGAAAAATGGAAAGCCTGAAAGCTTAGGAATTCAGGATTGAGAAATTGCAGCTTCACACCCATCCGCCACACAGGAGAAGGTCCATGTCCAATGGGTGTGTCCAGCCCCACTCATACTGAGTGGATCTTGACACACGCATGCATGTGAAATGGCCAATACATACAATTATAAAACAAACTCATGCCTGCCACAGGTAAAACCCTCGAACTCAAGTGCATGGAGCACCAGATCATGCAAGTTGGAAACGTTGAAAGAAACAGGGTTGGGTCATGCACATTCGTAAACGAGACAAGCACTCGCAGTAAGACTGTATTCACAAGCAAGAAGTGAAAAAAGATAAGCTACACATTTCAACTTAGTTTTCAAGCACAAGATATCACCTTCATGCGGCGTTCTCTTAGAGCAAGCAAACCAGCTTCAGTACAAATGGCTTTGATATCAGCTCCAGAAAACTCATCCTTGGTCATCACAAACTCTTCCAAGTTAACATCATCAGCCAATGTCATCCTTGAAGTATGTATCTGCATTTTTTATAAGAAATTTGTGAATATTTCTGCACAAAAATCACAAAAATATACCTGATACAATCAAACTGAAGATTCTTGCAGATAATGCATCAAAGTACCTGAAAAATCCGCCTTCTAGTTTTAATGTCAGGAAGAGGAAATTCAATCTTCCTGTCTATTCGTCCAGGACGCAACAGAGCAGGATCCAGACTCTCAATTCTATTTGTTGCAAGAATCACTTTGACATCTCCTCTTGAATCAAAACCATCTAACTGATTCAGCAACTCCAGCATTGTTCTCTGAATCTCACGCTCACCACCTGAATGTGCATCATATCTGGGAAACATACATACAACAGAAAAGGTCAAATAACGCTGGTCACCTGCATGTTATGAAAGTCCTTCAAGTCCAATGATTCATATAAAATAAAGAACCTCTTTGTGCCAACTGCATCAATTTCATCAATGAAGACAATTGATGGTGAAAGATCATCTGCAACTCTAAAGAGTTCCCTGACTAATTTTGGGCCATCTCCCAAGTACTTCTGAATTAATTCGCTTCCAACGACACGCAAGAAAGTTGCTGATGTTGAGTTTGCTACTGCCTGAAGTAAAACATTTTACATAAGTCCAGACCGCAGTGTGGAATGTAAGTATCAAACCAAATATTACATAGATTAACAAGGAAATATGAGCAAACACATATTCTAACACAACATAAAGACAAACATGCATGCAACCTACATTTTCTATGATCCAACTAATAAATATATTTAAAAAGTTACTAATGCCCCAACTATATCCATTGTTTTCGTGCAAACATGCCGTTTCTTCCTTCGTTCAAAAAATAAGGTCTTTACTTTCATTTAAATCCTTGATAAACAACATTACCCATTCTGATCTCCTCAGCAACTGCTGAACTGATTGCGTCCAGCTAGCAGTCTCTACAATTAGGATGCAATCTACCTTACATTTTATTCAACTTTTGGGAAAGTGAACTTATTGAACATCAATAAGTTGAACAAGGAGGGAGTCCTTATCTTTTGCAACTCATGACCTAGTGCAGGCCAAGAAAGCAACTCAAATTAAGTCAGCTCATCCCACCTTCCCCACCACTAACCACATAATGCATTAGAGTATTACAAACTTCTAATATGAACCTATTAATAAGTGATGCTACTAAACAATTTCGTTGTTCAAATGCTAATTAGAATTTACAAGTCTCTATATACAAAGCTCTAAAAACTCTTGATCAAAACAATGCATCTAAAGATGCAACTAAAACTAGACCACGATTCAGAGATAACAATAACACATATAAGCCCATAAACAAAATACAGAAACATGCACCTTGGCAAGCAATGTTTTTCCGGTTCCTGGCTCCCCATAAAGTATGACTCCTTTAGGAGGCTTAATACCAATATCTTCATACAATTCAGGATGAGTGAGTGGAAGCTCCACAGCTTCTTTGATTTCCTGAATTTGGGCATCCAACCCACCAATGTCAGCATATGACTCCAGGGGAGCCTTCTCAACCTTCATCACCGACACCATGGGATCAACATCATCTTGAAGAAGCCCAACAACAGAAAGGACCTAGACAGAACATGAACAAAATAGCATTCAGAATTTCCACAATCGAAAACATCAAAAGTAAGTAAGATCTCCTACATTCTCTGCCTATTTTGCGTCAATAGCTCAAGTACATTGATTCATTTTCCACAAGAAAGAACACTCAAACACCACAACAAACCTCAAAATGTTGAAATATACATGAACCCCAGCTAACAAATTTACATTATAAGTTCAAATTTCTAGTGAAAAAATTCAAATCATCACAAATCTCACCTTCGAATTTTCCACCCTAACTAACAAGCCAAAAGGGTTTCAAGAACCAAGAACACAAAAGCCCTCACCTTGTTGTGCATAAGAATAGCGCATCCAGGCTCCAGCTGATCCTTATCAACAAAAGACAAAATCCCCACATAATACTCGGGCCCCACCGACGAGGAAACAATCGCGTGATTCTCATCAATCAACTCCTCCAGGTTCCCAACACTCATCGGGGTCCCACGAAGATCATCGACCTTGGATCTATCCTCCTCGTTCTTCTCCTCCTGCGGCTTCAACCTCTCTTGATTGGCGACGAACTCCTCTTCCATCAAAAGATAGTCTTTGATTCGCTCGAGCTTCAGCAGCCGTAGCTTGCATTTGGTGAGTGGGGTTACGGTGGGGAGGCGAGAGGCGGCTTCGGAACCCTTCTGCTTGCGCTGTTTGCGGCCAACACGAGCAGGCGGAGCGGCGGGCTCGAATTTCTTGTCCTTCTTGTTGTTAGAGGAGTCCTTGCGGTCGCCGCCAGGGCGATTCAGGCCACCGGATGGGCCTTGTCCCATTTTGTATTTGATTGGTCGGGTAGGATGGGTATGGGGATTCGGAGAGCGAGAGAGAGAGAGAGAGAGTGAGTTTAGAGAGGGCGGCGAAAGTGTTCGACGAAATGACCCTCCTACTATTATTTATTCTGGACTATGGGGATTGTTTGGGCACCAAGAAATGTAGAGACATTTCAGTTTTACCTTCGAATCCTTTATTGGGTTTGGATCAAATTTTCCATTAATTTATTCGGAAAATTAAAATGCCTCGTATTTAAGTAAGGATTGCAAAAAGTATTGTCATTTAAGCCTGACTAAATTTAGCAAGTCTCATAATCAAGATAAAAATGTAAATTAGCAAAAAAATTAATAGCTTAATCTTTCAACCAAAAGTTCTACTTATTTTAAACATTATTGATCCCAATTGATTTAAATTCATAAATAGAGGAGTTTGATTGCTGTCAAATTTGTCTCATCAAAGTGATAATTCCAGTATGTTCAAAAAACACAGCTTCATGTTCAACAAATATAAGAATTTGGTCGTCTTCAATGTTTAGGCTCTTCACTCATCGTGAACCAAATCATTTAACGTAACATCATAATTGGAAGCCTGAGGTTCAATACTTGAAAGGTTGAATTCACATTTCCAGAAGAACATGGGATAATGTCAATGAATGGTGCAACTGCAGGCTTTGATTCTTTAGTTGCAAGTATGTCTATATTAATTCTCCATTGCAATGCAGCAGTCCAGTTCAACACCCTTTATATTTTTCAACATGTGAACATCGTAGTTTGGCTCAAGCCCCGATTTTGACGTTTAACTGCAACGCCACTTTTTCTCTTTGACCTGGCTCTTTGAATACTAATCTGCCAAAAGGATAATCACGGAGGCATATACTCACTTGCAATTAGGTTGTTAAATGAAGCTTAATTATATATTCAATAGTGAGACTTCTTGTTGATATTTGTTGGTTGAAGGGGGATGCAAACATTGAAAACATAAGAGTGAAGAAGAAACAATTATTCAATATTACAATTCTATCCTTGTTATGGGGCTTACTAATAAATTATGCGGGGCTTAAATAACACAACTCAGATTGCAAAACTTGCTGAGTTTCTAAAAATTAGGGCCTTATACTTTTTTATCGGATGTTGGACATTTGTCAATGATACGGTCAGACATTATTAGACACTTATTGGACATACCTATTAGACATTATTCGATATCAGACAAAGTCAGTACATACAAATTTTCAAGAGTCATAACATACAAATTATCAAGACCCTAATTTGAGTTATTTTCTTAATTTTTTTAATTTATTTATATTTTTTTTAAACCCTATGTTATGATATTAATATTAATATGGTTTTTATTGAAGTGTTTAATTTTTAGAAACCTCTTAATCTAATTAGTTAATCCAAAATCCTAGGAGTCAATGTTATATATGTTAAGCATAATTTAGCATGCCATGCATTCTTTGATTAGATAATAATTTTTCTAGTAATTTTACACTTTCAACTCAAATATGAGAAATAATAATAACAACAACAACAACAACAATAATAAAAAAATTGGGTGTTATCATTCAACACATTAAACAACTACACATACTATCAAATGTTGTCTACTATCTTGTTTAACTTTCTAAAGGCTATTTAGCAACTATTGAACACTTTATGGTTGGGATAAAATCCATTTGCCCCCCTGGGGTTTGGCTTAAAACACAAATCATCCCTAACTTTTCTGACATGTATATTTGGCCCTTGGAGTTTTTAGTCAGAATATTAAAGTTAATAAAAAAGTGAATTCTTACACAAGGATGTCAATGGCAATCCATAAAAATGCCATAATACCCTTTTCTTTAGTGATTTAACCAAATAGATAAATTAATAAAAAATAAATCAAAATTAAAAAAACCCTCACACTCTCTCTCTTCTCGCTTCTTCACGCCTAAAACACTCCACCCTCGTCGTCTTCTCCTCTCCCTCTCTTTTTCTTCCTCCTCCTTCGCCCGTAGCCCTAAGCCCAACAGTCTTGGTGTATATGGAGGCAAAGGACGCTAGAGTGCAAAACCCTAAGTTTTGCAACCTGGATTTGCATTACATTCTCCACCATGTTCAACTTTTGTGACATCTCATGGTTGCCTCACTCCTACACTAGTTTTGGTTACTGCTTTTATGGGAGAGAGATGGGGTCTGCTAATTTTTTTAAATTTCTTTTTGTTTGACATTACTTTTAGTTAGGTTGGTGCAATGTCTATGAATCCATATACTTCTTATTAGTGGGAATTTGTTGGTGCAACTCTAGCTGGTTTTGATATTATGCAATGAAATGTTTATTTAAGTAGGCTATTTTGATGAAATTTAAGTAAGTTGTTGGCAGACGGCGGTGGTTCATGATGCAGGTGGTGTTGCGTGAAGTTATGCCCTGCGATGGTGTTGTGAATAGTGATTATGTTTGGGATTATAAATTAATTTTAATTATATTAGTTAATTAAATTACTATTAATATTCAATTTGAATTTAAAGAAAAAATATTAACTTAAAATTTAGTCATAATTATATTATTGTAGATATGTTAAAATTAATATGAGTACATTATAGTTTTACCCTTTAACAGTTAACTTTAACATCTGACTGAAAACCTTAGGGGGCAAATCTAGGTTTTAGAAACGTTAGGGATGATCCGTGATTTAAGTCAAACCCCAAGAGATAAATAGTAATTATCCCTTACTGCAACTTGTAAACAAGTATTTGTTATTAGTTAAAGTTGAACTTAATTGATTAGGTAATAAAAAAAATCTATTTTTTTTTTTGCTATTTTAATTCAATTTTTTTATGGGATAATATCATAAACCACCCTTGAAGTTTAGCTAATTATCATGCGGAAAGCCTTTTATATAAATATATCAACGCGGTCCCTAACATTTGCGTTTAAGTTTCATCCAGGTCCAGCCAACAAATTCCGTTAGTTTTCAAATTAACGTTTTGGGGTATTTTAGTAAAATTACATAATTCATATGGGATAATATCATTAACCACCCCTGAAGTTTAGCCAATTATCATGCGAAAAGCCTCTTATGTAAATATATCAGTGCGGTCCTTAACGTTTGCGTTTAAGCTTCATCCAAGTCCAACCAACAGATTCCGTTTGTATATAAACTGAGAAAAAAATTAAAAATACCATTTTACCCTTACTTTTATATCCTTTCTTCTTTTTTTTTTTTTTTTTGCAACCGAAAATCCAATCCTTTTTCACACCTACAGCTACCTCTCTCACCCGAACCTCTCAATCTCCAAACATAGCTTTGGCTGGTTACTGGTTCTTTATAAAATTTCATTTTGAGAATTTTCTTGTCTTTATTTTTGTTGCTTCATTTCAATACGTAGTGTCTGTGAATATTTTCTTAGGTTGAGAAAATTTTTAAAGAAGTTAGTGAGGAGAAAGAAAAGCATGCCAGTTTTGGGTTTTAGAGTTTTTGCATAATTTTTTTTAAACATAATTGTTGAAATAATCTGGATTTAATTTTGAATATTTGATTCTTTTTTTTTAATAGCTTTGTGATTGAGTTGAGATGGTGGGTGTTGATGGTGGAGGAAAATTCGGTGCTATCATGGTGGAGTCTTATGACGTATATTTTTTTATTTAAATGAATTTGATGGTGGTGATAGTGGCTATGATGGTTATGAATGGTGATGCTTGTGTGATATGAAATGAATATTTTAGAAAAGAAAATTCAAGGGTTAGTTTTACGTTTACTGATATGAAATTATGTCATTTTACTAAAATACCCCAAAATGTTAATTTGAAAGCTAGCAGAATTTATTGGTTGGACCTGGATGAAGCGTAAACGCAAACATTAGGGACTGCGCTGATATATTTACATAAGAGACTTTCCGCATGATAATTAGCTAAACTTCAAGGGTGATTTATGATATTATCCCATATGAAATTATGTAATTTTACTAAAATACCCCAAAACGTTAATTTGAAATCTAACGGAATCTGTTGGGTGGACCTGGATGAAGCTTTAACGCAAACGTTAAGGACGGCGCTGATATATTTACATAAGAAGCTTTCCGTATGATAATTAGCTAAACTTCATGGGTGGTTTATAATATTATCCCATTTTTTTATATATACTAATTTGCAAAAAGAAAATCAATTTTATGTGATCATTAATTTATTTATTTTATTTATTAAGTTTTATTTTAAATTTCACTTAATTCTTATATTATATGACATTAGTTGTAAGTAGAATTTTATGTGCATTATTATTGTTGTTGTTGTGGGGTTTTTTAGTTGACAACCCTAAGGTCTCCTCAGTATTATTTGTGAATGGGAAGTCTGACCTAACCACAATGTGTCAATGTAAAAACCCTTAAAAATTATTTTTTGATGTTAGTGACATGAGGGTTATTTATGTAAGCTTTTGGTATGGTTAGGACTAAAAAAGAATAAAGAATTTTTAAAATAATTGTACGCAAATCTTCAAATGCACAATTAGTGATGTTAATATAACCTACAGATTTGGGGCCACAAAGGGATTTGCTCTATTATGGTGGATTTGGTGGTGAATAAAATGGATATGGGTGAATTTTGGTCTAAATTTTGTGACCCGTAATTTCGTGGGGCGAGGATGGGATTTATATTGTTGATTTTATGTTGCATGCAAGAGTACATGCATGGGATGTGATTTTTTGGGTGTCATCTTGTGAAGGAAAACTTTGTTAAAAACATTCCTCATGTTATAAATTTCCTATTTATATGGTATTGCCTAATTTATAAAAGTTTCACATTATGAGAATCCTAACTGGGGTATGAGAAAGTAAATTAGAATCCTAATTAAATAGGAATCTTGCATTAATTATCTTATATAGGATTAGGATATTAACCATAGTATCTTGGATCATTTAGGAGAATATGTGATTACTTCCTATTATTCATTGATCCTAATTTGAGACTATTTCCTAAGTTACGTTTAAGATCATAAAGGATCAGGAAAGACATTAAAGCTGAATGGGAACACTATATAAAGCTGTTTTCATAGGTTTTAGACTCAATGCATCAAGGAAATTAGGTAGAGCAAGTAGAGATCTAATTCGAATGTGCCTTTATCATGTCTATAAGAGATTGAGCTTCTTTTGAGAGTTAGATCATGTAAGGCTTGAGGGTTTGGGTCTTGCATGAGTTTGTAATAGTTATAGGTCTATAAGGTTTGAGGGGTAAGTGCTTACACTGTAACTGGTATCAAGTGTAGTGTTTTTCTTAACTAGGTGTAGTTAAGATAGTCATGACAGACAAAGTGTAGCAAAATTAGGAAGTTGGTCTACTAGAGTTAAAGTTCTTAAGAGAAAGAGCGGGTTACAAAGAAAGGTGAGTGAGAGAGAAAGGGGTTTCTTCTACTATAAATCCTAATACTTGTAATCGTGAATGACTTAGTGGATTACAGCTTGGCTGCCCGTGGATATAGGCTGATTATAGCCAAACCATGTAAAAGTTTATTGTGCATCTTTTAGTTTCCCGTCAGTTACACCTGATTTGACTGCTTAAGTTTATCTAATCTAACTCGATCCTAGGCTTCAAAACTTTCAATTATTATTAGAGCAGAGCACTAACATATTTGTGTAGGTCCTATCCTTTTTTTTTTTGAAGCAACAAATAATCTTAGGAATGAAGGTTTGATCAATCGTCCACCACTTCTTAATGAAGACAATTGTGACTATTCTAGATATACATTGGTTGATTTTGTTAAAGAAAAATTTGACACATTTTCTTTATTTAAAAACCTTTATGTCAGGTTGGAAACTGAGCAAAATCAAAATATTGGAAGGATAGTTAGAATTCGAAGTGACCATGGTAAAAAATTTGAAAATGAGAGTTAAGCAAATTTTTGCAAACTTTATAGCATAACTCATGAGTTTTCTGCACCTAAGACTCTATAACAAAATGGAATAATGGAGAGGAAGAATAGAACTTTACAGGAAATGGCTCGAGTGATATTAGACAACAAGAAGCTCACAAAGTGGCTATTAGCAGAAGCTATAAACATAGCTTGTTACATCATCAATAGGGTGCTCATAACACCTGGAACAAGTCAAACTCTTTATAAGCTGCTCAAAGAAAGAAAATCTAGCCTTAAATACTTTTATGTGCTTGGTTGCTGGTGTTACCTTTTGAATGATAGGGAGTAGCTTGGCAAATTTAATGCAAAGAATGATGATGGAATGTTTATAGGCTATTCTTTAAATAGCAAGGCTTATAGGGTGTACAATATGAGAACTGAGACAATCATGAAATCTACTAATGTTGTTTTTGATGATCTTGATGATTACCCAGATTTTATAAATAAAGAAACCATTGACAACTTCTCAATTCAACAGATGAACCCAGAATTAAAACTATAGAAAAGTAAAAACTAATCACATCTGATAAAACAGCTAAAGTCAAGACAGACAAAATTGACATGTCTAACAGTGTGGATTTGAGCAGAGATGAAATAAGAGACAGAACCAAGACCAAAGATCCCCTAAACTAGATTCAAAAAGCTTATCACATCATATCGATCATTGGAAGTCTAGAAGGTGGAATGAAAACCAGAAGCAACATAAGGAATCAAGTAAGTTATTCTTATTATGTCTCTTTCATTGAACCTAAAAATGTCAATGAAGTTTTTAAAGAAGGTGCTTGTATTCAAGCAATGTAAGAGGACCTTAGTCAGTTTGAAAAAAATGATGTTTAGATGTTAGCTCATAGGCCTAAAAATGCAAATGTAATTAGAACTAAATAGATCTTTAAGAGTGATGAAAATAGTCAAGTGATTACAAGCAAAGCTAGGATAGTTGCTCAAGGCTATACTCAAATTAAGAGAATTGACTTTGATGATACTTTTGCACCTGTAGCTAGACTAGAATTAGAATGTTGCTTGCATTACTTGTTTGCTCAACTTTAAGCTTTAGCAAATGGATATTAAACAGCCTTTTTGAATGGAATTCTCAATGAAAAAGCTTTTGTTGAATAATCTAAAGGCTTTAAGGATCCAAAACTTCCAACCCATGCGTACAAACTAAAAAAGGCAGTATATAGGTTGAAAAAAGCTCCAAGAGCTTGGTATGAAAGGTCAACCACATTTCTTCTTGATAAAGGATATACTAGAAGTAATAATGTTAAAACCTTATTCATAAAGCATGCTTCTAGTTTTATCATTGTTGCTCAAATTTATGTTAATGATATTGTGTTTGACTCTACTTAAGAGAGCAAGACTAATGAATTTATGAGCTTATACATGGTGAATTTGAGATGAGTATGCTAGATGAGCTTATATTTTTCTTGGTCCCCAACTTTAACAACTTGATGGGAGCTTTTTTTTTCTCAAACTAAGTATGCTAAAAACTTGGTAAAGAAATTTGAAATAGATAATCTTAAGCCAATGAGAACATTTGTTGGAACTAATCTCAAATTGTCAAGAGATAATGTAGGTAATAGCATTAAGCCAAACCTTTATAGAAGCATAATTGACAATCTCTTGTATCTCACTGCTAACAAACCTGATATCAGCTTTAGTGTTGGTTTATGTGCCTGATTTCAATTATATCTGAAAGAATAGCATCTTGCTGCAGTCAAAAGAATAATCAGGTATGTTTATGGGACAAGTGAATTTGGAATATGGTATTCCAAGGACACAAATTATTATCTTATAAGGTATAGTGATACTAATTACGCTAGCTGTAGGAACTTGGTGCCAAATCTAAACACTTCAAGACTGCAAAATAGCCTCTGGGACCAAGATCTTGTAAGCATAGGCTTCAAAATTTTTACTTGCTTTCTCACCACTTCAGTTTCTAGGTATCTCTGAAAACTGTCTGAACGAGACGTATGGATATCTTAAAATCACTAGACTATGCTGGATGAACAGTGACATATGAACAGTGTTCATTGAACAATATTGTATGAATAATAACTGTTGATCGGTACTATTTGAACAGTACATGTGAATAGTGATAGCTAGTTTCTTGTTCATTAAAACCACTCTCACAATACTGATCTAATTTATCTTTTTATGTCTCTGTTAATCACTGTCCAAATTTGACTAGTAAACATAATCCTATTAAACTTAGTCTAACTAATTTTTAGGGCTTCTAAAAGTTAATCTCATTAAATCTTAAATTGGGCCTTTAATACTCAATTAGGCCCAACCCAATTTTTTATATAAGCTTTTAATTAATCATATTAATTATTAGCTCTATAATCTAAATAATTAAATTTGTCCAAATACTCTATTATTTAATTAAACAAATTAATTAAATAATAAATCCATTTACTAGTCAAATATATTTAAAATAATACATGGACTTTTATTCTCTAATAAACCCAATTAAATTAAATAATTAATTTCTCAAATCCAATACTTGTTCAGACAATTTTTAATAGCTACCCAAGGGACTTTGATGGATAAATTTAATTATAAGCTCTAATAAGTTTGACCCAATACCTTATTATCTCATAACTGTAGTGAGTGCCACCTATTAAGTGTGATCCACTACAGATCTAAAGTTTCACTCTTGAATTAAATACTCTTTACAGAAAGATTAATAATTTAACATGATTAAATTATTTCTTTAAGCCCTATCCATTGAGCATTAGGTTTACATAACTACCTTTTATGGAGTATCAATAATTGGAGCTAGGTATGATTTATCGTGTTACCCTCCAATTACATCTTAAACCCTTGATACTAGTTTTACACCATTTAAATGAGTTGAGTTTTAATTTAATAAATCTCAGTTTAATGAACTACTTTTATTAAACACTCGGCCAAGATTCTCTCAAATAAAACCTTGTAAAACCATCAAGGTGATATTCTGTAATCCTTTAGGAGTCATAAATTCTATATCTGTGGTATAATTTCTACTAGCATGCAGATCTTATAATCCCAAGTAGCCAAGAATTGACACTATTCTTTTAGATCTCACTTTTTATTCTAGTCAAAGAACATAGTCTATATACTAGAGGTACATTATCCATTCAGGATTAAGGTAGGATTGCCTTTAGTATTCGGTTGTAAAAATTCACATTCAGTTATGCTTTTTCTACGAAATAGATAATTTATATGTGGTACATATTTAATGCATTCATTGTCCTGAAGTCTCCACTTCAATGGTGAGAGACTCAACATTTCGCCATTGAAGACAAACACAATAACATTATCCAAACAAAATGTCCAACTTCTTTTTATAGGTCATGAATTAGTTTTTAGCTATGACAAAGTTCTATGTCTCAGATATATCTCATAAATATAGAAACTTTGTCAATATACAAGCTCTGGAACCTTTATTTATTGATACAGTTATAGTTGGGTAGTTTATAAATAATAACTTTTATTCTTTTATAACAATAATGTTTAGATATTGCAGAAAAACGTCCACACTCTTAGTGTAGATCTCTAACAATCTCCCACTTGCCCTTAGAGTAGATGTGACATATTTGTACATCTCTATGTTACACAATCTCTCGTATAAGGTGGTACTTCCTTTCTATATGCTTTCTACTCTTGTGGTTTCTAGGTTCATTAGAATTACCTAATGCCCCACCATTATCACAATAAAGTGTAATGGCTTTTTCTCTATTTGGAACAACTTCTAAATCTATAAAGAACTTGCAGAGCCAAACAACTTTCATAGCTGCTATAAGCTACTACATACTTCATGGTGGAATTAGCAATGCTTGATTAGTTGATACTCCTCCATCCTCTAGCTCTTACCACCCAAAGTGAAACAGATATTGAGGTTGACTTTCTAGAGTTTGAATAATCTGAATTCATATATTCAACCAGAGTCAGATTACTACGTGAATATACAAGCATATATCTTTTCGTTCTATAAAGATACTTTAATATATGCTTCACTGCAACCTAACGCTCGCAATTGGGATTTGATTGGTACTCATTAGTAACTCCAACTGCATATCAGATATATAGCTTAGTACTTAGCATTGCATATATGAGACTCTTAATAGCGGAGGCATATGGGACTTTTCTCATCTTTTTCTCTTCTTGAAGAGTCTAAAAAGATTGCTCTCGAGAAAGATTAACTCTATACCTGAAAGATAACAATCTTTTCTTGGAGTTTTGCATTGCAAATTTAGGCAGAAACTTCTTTATTTAGGAAGTCTTAGACAATGCTAGTTTCCTATTCTTCCTATCCCTTATGAGTTGGATGCCAAGAATATAACTAGCCTCTCCCAAATCTTTCATTTGGAATTGCTCAGCCAACCATATTTTAACTGATGATAGTGCCCTTACATCATTCCTAATGTGTAGAATACCATCAATATAAAGAATGACAAACACAACATTTTGTCTTGTATTCTCTTGTAGACACATGGTTCATCTATATTCCGAATAAAACAATAGGTTTTGATCGTTTAGTTGAACCTCATGTTCTAAGACTTTGATACTTTTTAAAGATCATAAATTGATCTCATTAATTTGCAAACCTTTTGCTCTTGTCCTTTCTCTATGAAAGACTTTGATACTTGTTAAAGACCATAAATTGATCTCATTAATTTGTAAACCTTTTGCTCTTGTCCTTTCTCTATGAAACCTTTGGTTGCATCATATAGATGCTTTCATCAAAATTTTCATTCAAGAATGTTGTCTTGACGTCCATTTGCCATATCTCATAATCAAAATGAGCAACAATGGATAAGAGAATCCGAATTCATTTTAGCATGGTTATTGATGAAAAGGTCTCATCATAGTCGATCCATTCCTTTTTGGGTATAACTCGTAGCCACTAGCCTTGCCTTGAAGGTCTCTACCTTCCCATCAACTTCACTATACCCTTTGTAGACCCACTTGCGCCTTGTGGGTTTTATCCCTTCAGATGCATCTATAAGTTCCCAGATAGAATTAGAATATATATATATATATATATATATATATATATATATATAATCAATTTCTGATTTCATAGCCTTTGCCAACTGTTAGCATCAACATCTTTCACTGGTTCTTCGTAAGTGGCAGAATCAGATTCATTTCTTTCAGTATCTTACGATACTCCTATGATCTATCAGGTTGCCTTACAATACTTCCACTATGTCGAGACAGCATAGGAGTTTGTCTAACAATCCTGACACTATGTCAAGGTTCCATAGGAGGTTGTGTAAGTGGATCTTATATTTGTTTTATATTAGAATTAGATGTCGAACCTTTGAAACTGTCACCACTGATCATATTAGTCTTAGGTTATTTGGACATTTCTTCTAATATTACATTGCTTTTTGGCTTATAATTGTTCATATAGTTGACTTTTCAGTGATTTACAGTTGTCCTACAAATTACATCATATTAACTATAAAAGTACTATCCTCTTGTACCTTTTAAGGTTTTACAAATAAATGGATATTTTTAAATAACTTACGTGGATCAAACCATGTCTAAAAGAGTTCTATTCCTTTTCCATGCCACTCTAGGTGTAGTGAGTTGGAATAGCATTCTATTATTAGAAGAAGTATTTACTACTACAATCTAATTGCAGTAATGTGACATATTTACCCAAATTCTTTTACCTTTTGAACTCTTCAAAATTTTTAGTTTTTGACACATTAGGTAAATGTGCTCATATCTTGGATAATCACACTACAAGAAATTTTGTAATATTTGACACGTAAGTTTTAATTTATTTGAGGGTTTTTTAAAATCCAGTCAAATAATACAATAAGAAAAAGTCAACCCGTGTTTTTCAAATATTTGACACCATTTCAATAAAACATAATTACATATTTGCCATTGCATATAAATAGCCAAATATATCTCATTTCCCCCGTTGTGTTTCATTATTCCCTCTTCGATTTTGCCCTAGCCCGTGCTCTGTCGACCTCATTCCCTCACTGATTTGGTTGAAATCCTCTTTGATTTTGCCCTAGCCCGCGCTCTGTCGACTTTATTCCCTCACTGATTTGGTTGAAATCACCCATCCCTCTCCTTGCTCCCTTTTCGATTTGTTTCCTCCCTCACCATCACTCAGTCCATTTTGCTCCTTACCTCACTACCTTGATCCCTTGCTCCAACCGTTGTCACTTTGTTGCACATCCATCATTAGTTTCTCACGCACGATCTATCGAGGTGAATCGGTGATTGATCTCACTGGGTAAGTTAGTTTCTCTCCTTTGGTCATTATGTATCGTCTCTCTCTCTCTCTCTCTCTCTCTCTCTCTCTCTCTATCTATTTTCTCACGCATGTTTATTATGCATTTCTCTTATAGGGGGTTTGGAAACAAAGAGATGGTGCTGTTAGAAAAGCGAGAAGTAAGCCGATAAGCTGCAGTAGTAGTTTTTTCGTTGGATTCAAACCAAAAGCAATAAAGCAATTTGAGTGAGTAAAATATAATTTAACCTCTAAAATATAATTTTTCTTGAGGAGAGTTGCTTGCCCTTTTATATTTGACCGATCTGAATCTCTCTCTCAATTTATTAACCAATCACATGATCAAGCACCAGAATGAAGGAAAGATTTATAGATTTGTAGAAGATTAAGAAAAAAAATGTTTTAATATAATATTACTTAATAGTATTTTAAATCTACAGTTATGGTTCTGAAATGTTTTTCTTGGATGTTTATGTTGTAGGGACTAATAATATTATATGAGTGTGGTTGTGTTCTGTATTAGTTCAGGTTGAATATGAAATGAAATGGAATGGATAATGTTATGTTTTCAATTTCTATGAAATAGAATTCAAATATATCACCTGTTGAGGTTAACTATAAAAAAAGTTATTAATTTCATGCTTCTATAAGATTTTTGGGCTTGGAGAAGGCCTCGGCTTTGAGGGTTTGTAGAATTTAGAGGTTAGCAGAGCGTTTATTTATTTATTGGATGGGGACGGTAGGGTAATATATGGCAAGAATTTCAGTTTTATCGAGTATTTTGTGTTTGAAACTTGCACTTGAGGGATTGCCATTTTCTATTTCTTGTTCTTAACTTTTTCATTTCATGAGTTCATTTGTAATGTAAAGGCGTGATATGTATAACTTGGTTTCATTGGTTTTGTTGTTTTGGATATGATATATATAATTTTTTGAAATGAATATGATGCATCATTTTGTGGTTTTTTTGGGATTGTTGACCTTAGAGCATCTATTTTTTCATGTCTCTTGTTCTCTCTCTCTCTCTTTCTCTCTCTCTTATTGATTTGTTTAAAGTTTGAAATGGGCATCTGATTGTAATTTATTGAAATAGCATATTTGAAATTGTTTGGTGTTAGATTATGAGCAATTATATATCTGCTTTGGTCTGCTTATAAATCAACAATTACCAGCCCCTCATGGAATATGTGGTCTGGAAAAAGTTAATTCTTGATTGTTTATGTTTTAAATTATGAGGCTAATTTTTAGTGATTTGTGTTAGTGGTTTGTCAAACTTATATAAAGCAATTGCAATTATATTTACTTTTTCTCCCATATACGTTAAACTTAGCAAATGCAAGGTGCTTTTTTTTTTTTTGTTTAGTTAACCAATAGAAATGAAACCTTCCACTTGATAATTAAAATTTGATAACATAAAATATTGCTTATGAGGTGCAATGGCTAATTTGAACCTCTAATAGATATTACTTTCCTTTTTTTTCAATATAGTTTATATTTTATATATTTTATCAAGTGATACAATGCAATTAATATTTATATAATTTGGGCATTAATGTGCCTATCTTCTTGTCAGCTTATCATTAATCTTTTGTATGGGCTCTCTATCTTCTTTTTTTTTTTTGTTTACAATATGGGGCAATGAAGGCCAACACTGCATTACTAAACCTGTACCTGCTAACTAAATTTTTCTATAAATATAACCTTATACTGGTGTTGATCTTGAAAGTTTTGCTTACTTACAGTTGGATATTTGGAACAAACCAGCATTGGAGAAACTATTTGCTGAAACTAAGTAAGTTCTATTGCAATTATAAGCTTCTGCTTCATTATTGTTAAATTATAATATGTGTTGGTTGAAAATTTTGTTGATTGTCATACAAAAGTTATAGTATTTCAGTTGGAAAGTTGGTGATTTACTATCAATACACCTAAAGAATTTGTTTGTGTTGGAATACATAGTGAGGAGCTTTTCTTTTTCTTTGTTTTGGTTAGGTTGTCGGATCTAGTGATTTGGTGTCGTACTATGTTGAGGAATGGGTTATAATACTTCGAGAAGGGAAGTTCTTGGGTTCTAATAGTTTCCTTGGAAACGAGAGGACCAAATACTGCCTCACTTCAAAGGTAACTTCAATGCTTTATAAAAATGTTTTACAAGCTGTTTGGAATTGCACCCTGTTTTTGCTTGTTTATTTATTTGTATGTTGGCCAAGTGGATATGCTACTGGTCTAACTAATAGAAGCACTTCAACTATTCTTATCGTGATTCATAACTTTATAAAGTCCAAGGTGAAATATTTTTGTATAACAATCAACAAAATTTTCAACCAGTATACTTATTTGGTTGGAAAGTTGGTGATTTATTATCAATACGCTTAACGAAGTTGTTTGTGTTGGAATATTTTACTAATTAAATTTCGAGTGGCATATGCAATGGTTATTATGTTGGTGTACAGTACACTTATTTTAAGTAAAATAAATAGTACGATGTAGTACTAGGGTCATGATTTTAAATTGATCTTAATAACATTTAATTTCGAGCTTGATGTGTGGTTATTATTACCACTAGTATAATTAAATATAATTATTTGTTTGTAAAATGGGTTTCCATATTTAAATGTGTTTTTTAATAAGCCGTTTGAAGATTTTATTTATTTATTTATGTTTTTGAAATAACAAATATACCAGCAATATTCCAACCCCCAATTGCTATTTACTTTCCACTAGGACTCGTACTATCTCTTAGTGTATAAGATCATTCTGCATAGGAAGTAGTGTCTTGCTAATAAAATTTTCCCTTTTGATTGAGGTAAGGTATTTTCATGTCTAAGACATTCACTCTTGATTTATGATGAACTCAGAATGTACCCAAAACATTAATGAATCATAAATCAGTGTTTAGTATATGAAAGAACATAAGTATTCATGGAATATATTAATGAATTGGTATATATAATATGTCATTTTTCTATCTAGTTTGAATGAAAAAGCCCTTCCCACAGTTGTGAAATGAAGACTGTTTAAATCTAAACTAGACTGTTGGTTAGGTGTTTTAGGCTAGAAAGTTTGAGTTTTCCAATTTTAATTGGAATATGAAAAACAATAGGATCCAAATAGAATAAATTCATGATAAGCTGGTACATTTAAAGCCGTAAGACACTTAGCCCTTATTTAATTATGTCCCTTAAAGGCTCTTTTATTATGTTTGAATTTTATCCCATCCTCTGAATATGATTGTGATGTAACATAGTTGAGATTTGCTTGAATGCAAAATCCATTTATTTCCTTATCATCTAATAAATAATATTGACTTTACGTATCTTTGTACATTTGTATTTTAGTTTCAGGGTCAAATTTGTGGTACAATGATGTTAGGGTTTTTCACTTTTCACTAGGTGCAAAAATGCTGGGTAAGTCAGTGATGAATAATAAAATAAGAGAACAGTTTTTTGGAGTCTAGCAGTTATGAAATTATTATCTGGGTTTGCACCATTTGTGTCTTTGCACTTTCTTCTCTACTGAGGACTTCATCTCTCACAAGTCATGATTCGTAGAATTTTACAAAGATTTGGAAGTCATAATACAATCTTGTCTGCTTGTTGCTTGTTATTTTAATTGTGTACGAAGTCTAGTACATGAGAGAGCATGTGGGCTGCCGGTGCTGCTTTTGCTTTTGCAATATTGATAAAAGTATTTACAGATAGAGCTTTACGTCATGCATGTGATAGGAACATTTTAGTATAAAGTCTTTTCAAAATTTGTCTTTGGTGGCCATAGATCTCCTACAAGACTAATCTACTAATGAATACTCCTTTCAAGGCCTAACGTGTACCCACAACCACAAGAGAGAAGAGACAAAGTAGTTAGCATAGATAGTGACCAATACCCATTGCTGTTTATTTTTTTTCCTTTCTTAAACTTTGTTTCCTTTTTTGATCGTTTTACCATTTCAACACAGTCCTATATTTAACTTTCATATGCAACTTTTGCTGACTGTATGTCTGTATCATAATTTCATTTGTTGTATCATTTCGTTACTGACATAATATGCATTTAACATTCATGTGTGCAACTTCAGCTGAATTTATATATATATGCTCATATTAGAATAAAATTATAAGCTATATTATGCTCAGACAATTATTGTCATACCATGGTTTCAATAAATATACTTAAGTTATTCTAAAATCAGTAATTTTTTTTTTGGAAGTTTTTAGTTTCTAATACGTGGTCCCCTCTTGTCATAATAGCGTATTTAGCTCTAAGTTTAAATCTTATGAATCTACTTCTGGAATTATGTTATTCTAATCTGATTTTTTGCCTTTTTCATTCTTTTTCGGGACATGCTATGTGTCGGATCAATTCATCATATTGTTTAACGTTAAAATTAAGGAGTTGGTGATCTGTTTATATTAATCTGATTAGCATTAGTGTATACATATTGTTGGATTTTGTGACAAAGTGACCCACAAAATTATCTGGATTTTAGAAGTAATGTAGAACTATTTCTTGTTTTACAGAAAATTTTTGTTCGACTATTATCAATGCCAACTTCATAGCTTTTTCAATCTAAGTTTCAATATCAACATCGATGGCTAGAGGATTAACATTAGTCAAATAGCACCACCAGGTATTTGTCTTTTGAAAGTTATTGCTTATAATGATAAATTATATTTGAAATTTGAAGTGTCAACAAAACTGCATATTAATACATATTTTTTGAACCATGAATGTTTGTTTGAGCATTGAGATTATATGTATGGATTAATGTTATGTCTCATGCATAGAGTAATATTCTAAAGCACTGTAGATGACATGTTTATATATGTATACATGCTTACAATAATCATAATATTATTATTAAATATATTTATGCCCAATTATACATGTCTCTTTATGTTTATTGTATGTTTAGGCATTTGTTTTAGATTCTAGTGGATATTATTTCACCCATTTAATCTTGTAAATTCACCCAATTCATAACACAAATCAATTCTCCCTCGCCACAGCATTAAACGAGTATCTACGTATAAATTATACATATGTTGCCTTTTAACCCAGAAATTTATGAATTCAGAAAATATAAATTAGAAAATTTAAGTAGCTAGCAAAACAATGACAAAGACTTCAAAATAAAACCTGATTTGTGTTTACAAATTATATCTTTTATCCTTAGCAACACTCTTAAGCTTAATTGCTTCAACAGGTGTTTCACCAATACAAGGAATGGACAAATCTTGGATGTGGAAGGGTAGGTTATCTGTTAAGTATGACATTGGGGTTAGGAATTTCTTAGATTTTGCCTCTGCCCACACAGTTAACCCAAGCTTCATGAGGTGCCTATGCAATGCTTGTCGTTGCTTGTGTTGACCCAGGTATGGCAACCCAAGAGGGGGAGTGAATTAGGTTTTTATTTATAAAAACGAATTTAGAAAACTTTTCTTGAAAGTTCAAAATAATTTAACTCTTTCTTTGAGAATAAAGATGAAGAAGATGAAAATAGAATGCAATCAAGAGAATAGCTATAAAGAACAATCACAAGTGCAAGTAGATATAAAGAGATAGGGATAGAGTGAGTGCAAACTCAATTTACGTGGTTCGGCAAACCTTGCCTACGTCCACGGGCTCCTAGCTCCACGAGATAAGATTTCCACTAAGTTGTAGAATCTTTACAACTTGCTTGATGAACAACCTCACCAAGACTTTTTCTTCCAACTCTTGATAACACCACACCAAGAGTTCTTCTTGATGAAAAACCTCACCAAGGCAACTTCCTTCAACTCTTGATAACACCACACCAAGAGTTCTTCTTGATGAACAACCTCACCAAGGCAACTTCCTTCAACTCTTGATAACACCACACCAAGAGGTCTTCTTGATGAACAACCTCACCAAGGCAACTTCCTTCAACTCTTGCTAACACCACACCAAGAGTTCTTCTTGATGAACAACCTCACCAAGAAAATAGTTCTCTCAAGGATAACTTTTATCTTTTACAAGAAAATCTCACTCTCACCACAATACAAGAACAAAGATAATTTCTACAACAAAAGTATAACTCTCTTCAAAGAGTAGATAAAGAATACAAAAGCTCTCTAGACTTGATATTTCTCTTGTTTTTTGCTTGATCAATGCTTCTTTTCACTTGCTTAATGCATGGGAGAAGGGCTCCTTTTATAGGCAATGGGATGAACTTAATCAAGTAAAGACACCATCTCCAAATTTTCTGTCTACCATAAAAATTGTAATCTTGTATGCCATTTTTGTCAATTTTCTGTTTTAAATTTGAAAATCTACAAAACATAAAAGATCTGCACATTTGAATAAGCTTTCCAACGCATTAAGAATCAAGTCATTTGGATATCTGTAGCTCAAGATATGGCCAAAACACCATTCAGTGCTCATGTGACTTGATTTTTCTTTCATGTGTCAGTCCACCGAATTGAATGATAATTCTGTTAGTATTCCGTTTGAAATTTGAATTTTTTCAAAAACATAAAAGATCTGGATATTTGAATAAGCTTTCCAAGACATTAAGAATCAAAGAATTTGGATATCTCTATCTTAAGATATGGCTAAAACACCATTCAATGCTCATGTGAGTTGATTTTTCTTCCTTGTGTTAGTCCACCGAATTTCATGTCAATTATGTCGGCCTTTCATTTGAAATTTGAATTTCTTCAAAACATATGAAATATGACTCATTATGTCCTCTTTCCAATACCATAATAATCAAGTCATTTTGATTTTTTTAGCTCAAGATATGTCCAAAAGAGTATTCGGTGCTCATGTCAGCTGCTTCCATTTGTCTTTCAACTTGCATGATGATTTGGACAACCTTGCACTTGAAATTTGAATTTATTTAAAACATATGAAATGTTATAAATTGAGTAATCTTTCCAAAGGCTTAAGAATCATGTTATTTGGATATTTGTAGAGAAATATATGATCAATTGATTGAACATTACTCATGTATCACATTCCTTGAATCAAACCTTGTTCTTAAACTTTGGTGCCTTTAACATGTTGTCTTCTCCTTAGCTTCAACACTTCATTTTAATAAGCCTCTTCTTGATTTTAAAATTATTTCAATGATCTTACTCTTGCACATAAATAAACATGTTAGTAAATCTCAATTAATCAATGTGTATTGTTATCATCAAAATTATCAGGTAGCCTTAGGGCTAACAATCCCCCCCTTTTTGATGATGACAAACCATTGATTGCTTTCAAATAATATCTAAAATAAAGAATGAAAATAAAATAAAGAATAAACAAAAAATGGCACTTGTTATGAATATAAGCAATCCAACTATTTCTCCCCCTTTTGTTATCATCAAAAAGATGTAATCAAATTAACTACTCCCCCTAAATATATTCTCCCCTTAACATATGCTACCATTCAAAGATTATCATATAAAAGCAAAATTAAGACATATCCAACATGCCTAATTCTCTTCTAATTATGCAAAATCTATCTTGACTAAGGGGTTTAGTAAATATATCGGCTAATTGTTTATCGGTGGGAACAAATTCTAAAGAAATATTACCTTTTTGCACATGATCTCTAATAAAATGATGTCTAATCTCTATATGCTTAGTCCTAGAGTGTTGTATGGGATTTTTTGAAATGTTGATGGCACTTGTATTGTCACATTTGATGGGAATATGATCAAATACCACACCATAATCTTTTAAAATTTGTTTCATCCAAAGAGATTGTGCACAACAACTTCCTACTGCAAATACCACATATATGCAACAGAATTTTGTTTTCTACTAAACCATGAGACTAATGCATGTCCTAGAAAATGGCAAGAGCCACTAGTGCTCTTTCTATCAAGAAGACTTCCAGCAAAGTCCGCATCGGAATAAC
The DNA here is from genome assembly GCA_013180625.2 of Boswellia sacra. NCBI lineage: Eukaryota > Viridiplantae > Streptophyta > Magnoliopsida > Sapindales > Burseraceae > Boswellia > Boswellia sacra. The sequence continues at coordinate 379,256 of SNVD02013979.1, read as the reverse complement.
TAATTAGATCAAAATTATCACACTTAGGATACCAAAGACCTAGATTTATGGTTCCAAGAAGATATCTAAATATCCTTTTGACAGCTTTAAGGTGAGATTCCTTTGGACAAGATTGAAATCTAGCACACATACACACACTAAACATAATATCAGGTCTACTAGCAGTTAAATACAAAAGAGAGCCAATCATACCTCGATATTTTGTTACCTCAACATCTTTTCCTTTCTCATCTTTGTCAAGCTTGGTTAATGTACCCATAGGTGTGTTATATGTCCTTGAATTATCCATGCCAAACTTCTTGAGAAGATCTCTTGTGTATTTAGCTTGATTAATGAAGATCCCATCTATTGATTGCTTGATTTGAAGTCCAAGGAAGAAATTTAATTCTCCCATTAAGCTCATTTCAAATTCTTGTTGCATGCACTTGAAAAATTCCTCACACATAGAGACATTAGTAGCACCAAATATAATATCATCAACATAGATTTGAACAATTAATAAATCATCATTTTTTGTTTTAACAAAAAGAGTAGTATCAACTTTTTTCATTTCGAAACCATTATCAATGAGAAATTTGCTCAATCTATCATACCATGCTCTTGGTGCTTGTTTCAAGCCATAAAGTGACTTTTTGAGTTTGAAAACATGGTTTGGAAAATCATGATTTTGAAAACCAAGAGGTTGCTCTACATATACTTCCTCCATAATGTAACCATTTAAAAATGCACTTTTGACATCCATTTGATATAATGTAAAATTTTTATAACATGCAAATGCACACAACATTCTAATTGATTCTAATCTAGCAACCGGTGCAAAGGTTTCCTCATAATCAATACCTTCTTCTTGATTGTATCCTTGAGCAACAAGTCTAGCTTTGTTTCTAATAATGGTGCCATTTTCATCTACTTTATTTCTAAAAATCTATTTAGTGCCTATAATAGAATGATTTTTGGGTCTAGGGACTAATTCCCAAACTTGATTTCTCTCAAATTGATTCAATTCTTCTTGCATAGCCAAAATCCAACTTTCGTCATTTTCGGCTTCTTTGAAAGATTTTGGTTCAAATTGAGAGACAAAAGCAAAATGATTACAAAAGTTCTTAAAAGAAGATCTAGTTTTCATACCTTGTGATGGTTCACCAATAATGAGATCTTTAGGGTGAGCTTTTGCATACCTCTATTCCTTTGGTAATTCTTGGGAAGAATCATTTACTTCCTCAAGCTTTTCTTGTTGAAGTTGTAATTCATCTTGGCTCTTTTTATCAAGCCTTGATTCCTTGATTTGCCTTTCTACCTCAACAATATCATCATCTAAATTCTTTGAAGAAATAACATTAGTTTCATCAAATTCAACATGCATAGATTCTTCAATAGTAAGAGTCTTTTTGTTAAAAACTCTATATGCTTTACTATGGTTGGAGTAGCCAACAAAAATTCCAACATCGGCTTTTGCATCAAATTTCCAAGGTTATCCTTGGTGTTTAAAATAAAACATTTACATCCAAAAACTTTAAAAAATCCAATGTTGGGTTTTCTTCCTTTCCAAAGTTCATAAGGAGTTTTCTTTATTAAAGCTCTAACATGGACTCTATTGATTATAAAGCATGCGGTATTAACGGCTTCGGCCCAAAAATATTTGGCAAATTATTTTCAAGTAACATGGTCCTAGCCATTTCTTGGATAGTCCTATTTTTCCTCTCAACAACACCATTTTGTTGTGGAGTTCTAGGTGAGGAAAAATTATGCTCAAAACCATTTTCATCACAAAGATTTTCAAATGCAACATTGTCTACTTCACCACCATGATCACTCCTAATGGACACAATAGAATATCCTTTTTGATTTTGGACTCTTTTTGCAAATTTTGAAAAAGCTTGTATGGCCTCATTTTTAGTTTTCAAGAATAATACCCAAGTGAATCTTGAATAATCATCCACAATAACAAAAACATAATACTTTCCACCAAGGCTTTGAGTTCTTGATGGTCCAAATAAATCCAAATGAAGTAATTGTAGAGGTTTATTTGTTGAAATAAATTTCTTTTGTTTAAAAGAAGTTCTCACTTGTTTTCCAAATTGACAAGCATCACAAATCTTATCCTTTTCAAATTTTATTTTTGGAAGACCATCAACTAAATCATTTTTAGAAATTTTTGAAATTGTGTCCATGCTAGCATGACCTAACCTTCTATGCCATAACCAAGCATCATGATTAACAATGAAACAATTTTCTACATGATCATTAACATCAATATCAATTGTATAAATATTACAACATCTATTACCAACAAATAATGTCTTATTGTTACTAACATCCTTAATCACACATCTATTAGGCTCAAAAGTAACAAAATATCCCTTATCACACAATTGACTAATGCTAATCAAATCATGTTTTAAACCATGAACAAGCAAAACATCTTTAATAATAGGTGAAGAAGGGTTACCAATATCACCATGTCCGATTACCCTTCCTTTGGCATTATCACCGAAGGTCACATATCCTCCTTTCTTCATGATTAATCTTGAAAATTGGAGGCATCTCCGGTCATATGCCTTGAGCATCCACTATCTAAGTACCACTTGTGTTTGCCACTCCTTTGTTTCTACAATCAACATTCAAAGAGCGACTTTTTGGTACCCAAATGTTCTTGGGTCCTTGGGGGTTAGTTATGGTACTTTTTGGAACCCATATTTGTTTCAAATTAGGATTTCTCTTAATATAGCAAGAATGCACTTTGTGTCCTTTTCTTCCACAATAAGTACATGAATGATTAGGATTATTCCTAGAAGATGCATGAGCAAAATAATTTTTAAAATACTTTTGATTTTTATGAGTTTTATATCCTAAACCTCTTTTATCAAAAACACACCTTTGGTTTTGTAACATAGAATTCAAATTTTTTGTGCTTTTTTAAAACTATCAACAATATTTCTTAAGTCATTATTTTCCTTTTTCAAAATAACATTTTATTTCTCTAATTTATCAAAATCCTTTTGTTTTAAAATCTCATTTTCAGTTTTTAATAAATATATTTGATTTTCCAAACTTTCAAAATCTTTTTGCTTTAAAATTTCATTTTCATTTTCTAAAGCTTCATTTATTTCCACCAACTCTTCTAATTGAGATAACATGATTTTTGACTTCTTTTTTAAAGCACTGATTTTTGAATTTTGTTTATCAACTTGCACATGTAAATTTTGGAATGCCTCAAGTAATTCATCATATGAAAGCTTAGGATCAAGGTTTAGAATACTTATCTCATTTTCTTTTAAAGCCATGAAGCACATGTTTGCCACATCGCAATCTTTTCTTCATTCTCCTTCAAGATGATTTCATGGTCATGAGAGAAATAATAAGTTCTTACCTAATGGTTAGTTGGTGAGGTTCTGTGCGCTTCTTGAATGCCGTCACTGGGCTCCCAAGATTTTGGTAGGCACCTAAGAATCTTTCTCACCATTTCAACATTAGAATAAGATTTACCAAGAGATTTCAAACTATTAATAATATCCGTAAATCTAGTAAACATTTCAGAAATTGATTCATCCGATTTCAACTTAAAAAGCTCATAACTATGAACTAGCATACTAATTTTGGATTCTTTAACTTGACTAGTTCCTTCATGAGTTACTTCAAGTGTGTGCCATATTTCTTGTGCTGTAGAACAAGTAGATATTCTATTAAACTCATTTCTATCTAGAGCACAATACAATACATTCATAGCTTTAGCATTCAAACTCAATTTCTTTTTATCATCTTTACTAAACTTTTAGGTTCTTTAAGCATGCATTCCCCATTTTCAATTTTGGTAGGAACAAAAGGTCCTTCCAAAACAATAGACCACAAATCATAATCAAAAGATTTCAAGAAAATACTCATTCTAGTTTTCCAAAAAGAGTAATCACTTCCATTAAAAAATGGAGGTCTAGAGATAGAAAGTCCCTCAACATATGAAGTTGAATTAAAAGTTGTCATAGCTCAAAATCGGTTAAGATTAAAAAAAAAATGAGCAACCTTGCTCTGATACCACTTGTTGACCCAGGTATGGCAACCCAAGAGGGGGGGTGAATTGGGTTTTTATTTATAAAAACGAATTTAGAAAACTTTTCTTGAAAGTTCAAAATAATTTAACTCTTTCTTTGAGAATAAAGATGAAGAAGATGAAAATAGAATGCAATCAAGAGAATAGCTATAAAGAACAATCACAAGTGCAAGTAGATATAAAGAGATAGGGATAGAGTGAGTGCAAACTCAATTTACGTGGTTCGGCAAACCTTGCCTACGTCCACGGGCTCCTAGCTCCACGAGCTAAGCTTTCCACTAAGTTTTATAATCTTTACAACTTGCTTGATGAACAACCTCACCAAGACTTTTTCTTCCAACTCTTGATAACGCCACACCAAGAGTTCTTCTTGATGAACAACCTCACCAAGGCAACTTCCTTCAACCCTTGATAACACCACACCAAGATTTCTTCTTGATGAATAACCTCACCAAGGCAACTTCCTTCAACTCTTGATAACACCACACCAAGAGTTCTTCTTGATGAACTACCTCACCAAGGTATCTTCCTTCAACTCTTGATAACACCACACCAAGAGTTCTTCTTGATGAACAACCTCACCAAGGAAATAGTTCTCTCAAGGATAACTTTTATCTTTTACAAGAAAATCTCACTCTCACCACAATACAAGAACAAAGATAATTTCTACAACAAAAGTATAACTCTCTTCAAAGAGTAGATAAAGAATATAAAAGCTCTCTAGACTTGATATTTCTCTTATTTTTTGCTTGATCAATGCTTCTTTTCACTTGATTAATGCATGGGAGAAGGGCTCCTTTTATAGGCAATTGGGATGAGCTTAATCAAGTGAAGACACCATTTCCAAATTTTCTACCTACCATAAAAACTGTAATCTTGTCTGTCATTTTTGTCAATGTTCTGTTTGAAATTTGAAAATCTACAAAACATAAAAGATCTTCACATTTTAATAAGCTTTCTAAATCATTAAGAATCAAGTCATTTGGATATCTGTAGCTCAAGATATGGCCAAAACACCATTCGGTGCTCATGTGACTTGATTTTTCTTCCTTGTGTAAGTCCACCGAATTGAATGATAATTCTATTAGCATTCCATTTGAAATTTGAATTTCTTCAAAACATAAAAAATCTGCATATTTGAATAAGCTTTCCAAAACATTAAGAATCAAAGAATTTAGATATCTCTATCTTAAGATATGGCCAAAACACCATTCAGTGCTCATGTGAGTTGATTTTTCTTCCTTGTGTCAGTCCACCGAATTGCATGTCAATTATGTCAGCTTTCCATTTGAAATTTGAATTTCTTCAAAACATATGAAATGTGACTCATTATGTCCTCTTTCTAATTTCATAAGAATCAAGTCATTTTGATTTTTCTAGCTCAAGATATGTCCAAGAGAGTATTCGGTGATCATGTCAGCTGCTTCTATTTATCTTTCAATTTTCATGATGATTTGGACAACCTTACACTTGAAATTTAAATTTCTTTAAAACATATGAAATGTTATAAATTGAGTAAGCTTTCCAAAGGCTTAAGAATCACATTATTTGCGGGACATTTAGAGAAATATATGATCAATTGATTGAACATTGCTCATGTGTCACATTCCTTGAATCAAATCTTGTTCTTAAACTTTGGTGCCTTTAACATGTTGTCTTCTCCTTAGCTTCAACACTTCATTTTAATAAGCCTCTTCTTGATTTTATAATTATTTCAATGATCTTAGTCTTGCACATAAATAAACATGTTAGTAAATCTCAATTAATCAATGTGTATTGTTATCATCAAAATTATCATGTAGCCTTAGGGCTAACAGCTTGGACTTTCATACTAAAAATAAAGTACATCATCATTTATTCTCCAATGGGTTTGACACAAATTACAAAACTTGGATTTGGCATGGGGAAGCAAATCCAGTTAGGGAACCTAGTAACTTCATCAACTCATCATTTGATGAATGCTTTTTTCCTATAGATGATGGTCTAGATATGGTCAATGAGGCATTCAAATACTGTGACAATGATCCAAAATCTTTGAAAAAATTACTTGAAGATGCTGAGAAGCCTTTATACCCAGGATGCACAACTCACACAAAATTATCAACACTCATGAAACTTTATAATATGAAAGGGACATTTGGATGATCGAATAATAGTTTTTCAGAATTACTTAAAGTAATTTCAGAAATGTTGCCACCACAAAATGAAATGGCTTCATTCATGTACGAAGCAAAGAAAAAAATGGTTTCATTGGGATTGTCATATGAAAAAATACATGCATGTCCTCCTGATTGCATTTTATATAGAAAAGAGTATGCATCCTTTGGCTCTTGTCCTACTTGTGGATTGTCCAGATGGAAGAAAACGTCTAAAAGCTCTAAATCTAGAAAAGGCATCCCCACGAAAGTCTTATGGTACTTCCCCCCAATTTCAAGGTTTAGGAGGTTATTTCAATCTCCTGAGATTGCAAAAATACCTAAATTGGCATGCTAATGGTAGAATCATAGATGGAAAACTTAGGCACCCTGCTAACACCCCCTCTTAGACTTTAATTGACTGGTTGTGGCCTACCTTTGGTGCTGAAAGTAGAAATCTTAGATTAGGGATAATGGGATAAATCCACATAGTACCATGAGTAGCACTTATAGTTGTTGGCCTGTGCTTACTGTTGTTTATAATCTCCCTCCATGGTTGTGTATGAAGAATAGATTTATTATGTTATCTCTTCTGATATTGGGACCACGACAACCCGGTAATGACATAGATGTATATTTGGCACCATTGGTTGGTGATTTGAAACTTTTATGGGATGAAGGAGTTGATGTGTGTGATTCTTACAAGAATGAAACTTTTAACATGCGGGCCGTATTATTGTGGACAATCAATGATTTTCCAACATATGGCAACCTTTCTAGGTGTTCTATAAAAGGATATTATGGTTGTCCAATATGTGGGGAAGAAACATCTTCATGCAGGTTAAAATATGACAAGAAAAACATCTACATGGGTCACAGATGATTCCTTCCTCTAAATCATCCATAGAGGTATAAAAAAAAGGCATTCAATGGACACCCACAACATATTCTCCCTCCCAAACCACTTAGCGGGGAGGACATCTTTCAAAAACTAGAAAATTTCCAAAATATATGGGGGAAAAGTAAGGATAGGAAAAGAAAGAAAAGTGATCCTAATGAAAGCCAATGTTATAAGAAAAATCAGTTTTCTTCAGTCTCCCGTATTGGAAACATTTATATGTTCGACACAACTTAGATGTGATGCACATTGAAAAAAATGTTTGTGAGAGTATTTATGGCACACTGCTAAATATTCCAGGGAAGACAAAAGATAATCTTAACTCTAAATTAGATCTTGTAGAGATGGGTTTGAGGAAAAATTTACAACCATCCCACAAAAATAGTCGAACATATTTGCCTCCTGCTTGTTACACATTGAGTAAAAAAGAGAAACAATTGTTTTACCAAACTTTACATGACCTTAGAGTTCCTTTTGGATATTGTTCCAATTTTAGGAACCTTGTATCCATGGATGATTTAAAGTTGGTTGGTCTTAAGTCCCACGATTGTCATGCTTTGATGCAACTATTACTGCCATTGGCCATTAGATCAATGTTGCCTAAGCATGTTCGATATGCCATTACTAAGTTGTGCGTCTTCTTTAATAACCTCTACTCCTAAGTGGTTGAAGTTCCTAAGTTACAAAAAATTCAAAGTGAACTTGTCATAACCTTGTGTTTGCTAGAGAAATATTTTCCACCTTCGTTTTTTGACATCATGGTGCACCTAACAACACATCTTGTTAGAGAAGTTAGTTTGTGTGGGCCTGTCTATCTTAGATGGATGTATCCTTTTGAGAGATACATGAAAATTCTTAAAGGATTTGTTCGAAATTGAAATTGACCAGAAGGTTGTATTACTGAGTGTTACATTGCATCAGAGGCAATTGATTTTTGCTCATAGTATGTTGGTGTTGTTGATGGACCTATTGAATTTGATGGTCCATTACTTGGAGGTCGAGTGATTTGTATTTCTCAAGAAGAATGGTCACAAGCGCACTTATACGTATTACAAAACATGGATGAAGTGCAACCTTACATTGAGTAAGTGTCTAATTTTCTTATTATAATTTTAGTTACATTTCAATTCCTTATTCTTTCCTATATATCTAACCAATGTTGTATTGGTTTTGCTAGAATGCATATGAATTGGTTGAAGACTCGTTTTCCTAGGCAAGTGAAAAATGCAAAGTGGCTAAAAGATGACGACCGTACCTTTATCTCATGGTTTAAATCAAAGGTACATATTGACTTTCAACATATTGCCTTGTAAATTAGTGTTTTTAGGTAAATAATTTCTCTATAGAGCTTCAAATTTACATTTTCAGCATTGATCTTTAATAGGTTGGGAATGCTATTAATAATAATGAAGACATCTCTCCCACATTGAAATGGTTAGCGGAAGGGCCTCGTCCATATGTGACAACTTATTTCGATTACGTCATCAACAGCTCTCATTACCATACAAGAGAACATGGGGAACACAAAGTCCATCAAAATAGTGGAGTTAGCATTGTGGCAACAACAATGCAAATTTCTAGTGCTAAAGACAAAAATCTGATAGTTGGGGATCTAACTTTCTATGGTGTAATTAACAAGATATGGGAGTTGGATTACCACTCCTTCAGCTTCCCTGTGTTTCAATGTGATTGGGTTGACAACAATAGGGGTGTTAGAGTTGTTGAATTCGGGGTGCCATTGGTTGATCTCACTCATGTCGGGCACAAGTCAGATTCATTTGTTCTTGCTTCGCAAGCTAAGCAAGTATTTTATGTGACAGACCAAAGTGATGAAAGATGGTCTATAGTGCAGTTCACCTCCGATAAATGTTACAAAATAGATAGAAGTCAAGATGAAATACCTTCACTGGTTGAACAACATCCATTCACAAATGCTTTACCTACTGTTGAATCATTTGACACATTTGAGGATGATGAGAGTGGGTTCATTAGAGAGGATTTAGATGGCATATGGATTGACAACAAAACTATCAACAATTTGCAATAAATGTTAAAAGGTTCACCTTATCAAATAACATATATGGAAGGACTTTGTTTATTAATTGTATTATTTTGAAACATCATTATTGTATTGTAGTATATTGCATATTCCTTGTGCATTCCATAGTAACAGGTGTATTTAATAGATTAAAGAAATTTTGTGTCTTTTTTTTTAAGGATAGTGGCAATGGAGGAGGATGGCAAGAATGAATTGAATGATGAGCAGAATAGTAAGGAGGCACCAAAAAAGTGAAAGAAAAGAAGCATATGCAAAGAATTAGAACAAACAAAAAAAATAAAGGTGTGAAGCTATTATAACTACCACCAACGGGGTGCCAATTGGGGACATAGGAATGCATTCATATCCACTATTGGTATTTTGGCACGTGGGTCAGTCCCCATTACATATCCAAGTTGGAAAGCTGTGAAAGAGAACTATAAAAACAAGATATGGGAAGGAATTAAGGTACTGATCTTAATCTATGTGTATGATGTAATAATATTTTGTATGTTTTTTGTTCTAATCGGTTAAAGCAATATTTGTATAGCCAATTTGACATTGATGACAAATGGAAGACATATTTGTTACAAGAAGCTGGTACAGCTTGAAAAAATTTTAAGTTCTGGTTGACCAGTAGATTCATTTTGCCAAATAAGGGTGATCCTACAAAATTGAAATATCCAACAAAGGAGTATCACGGAAAAATTCAATAGGAAGATTGGGATAAATTTGTTGCAAACCGTGTGAGTGATGAGTTTCAGGTAAAGATTCTTATTAAATTTGTTTGCATTAGTTTGCTCAAATCTGAAATTTCAGCATGAGAGGTCATCATAACATGGTAATTTGATATTTGTGATTAAAAGTCATGTCATAGTTGTAGGTTGTACTATAAATAAATGATTATTCAACTGTAATCTATTTTAGTGCTTAAAAAATTTGTCATTTGTGGACTGCAATTTCATATTTTGTGTTGTGTAACTTGTCATACCATTCTGTAGCTTTTTTAGTTTTTAAGTATAATATGATAAACTCCTTATTTAAATAAATTTATGTCCTATCACAGTAAATATAATCCTTACTTAATCCTTATTTAGGAATGGCAGGTATAAATTTCAATGTGGTTTTCGGTTAATTACTCATTAATGTAGAGGAGTGGAACATGACCACTTGAGAAATTAGTTGAATATACATATGAAAGTTGGAACTGAAAAATTATTGTATATGAGTTAATGTAATGTCACTTGAGTCAGATTAGTCTTTTTATGTAAAAGACTAATTCATTTTCTGATCTGAATTTTGTTTTATTGAGTTACATAGAATGTTTTATGATCTGAATAAATTTTGCTATAGGTGAATTTTTTTTGTTATATGTATATAATGACATATGAAATTGATTACAAAATCTGAAGGAATATCGCACAATTCAAAGCAAGAGAAGAAAGATGAACAAATATTACCATTGTACTGGACGATCAGGTTATGCAAAGTTGGAAGAAAAAATGGTAATGTGGTTGTGTTTAGTTATGTGAGTGTTTATGGTTTTCATACAAGTGGTATTTAGCTTCCAAATAAGATAATTTATTTATTCTTTAATATGTGTAGCAAGAGGAATCTGGTGATTGGACTTCACCCATTGATCGAGCTGATTTGTGGGTGCAAGCTAGAAAAAGGAAGAAAGATGGTAACTACCATCCGAACGTGGTTCCTATTGTCGAGAAGATTGTGAGTAATTCTATTTACTTAGCATTAAATTCTATGTTTTATACTTGTTGGGATAACCAGTCCAACAGAAATTATAACTCTTACCTAATAATTTTTGGTTTGTTATAGGATGAGTTAAAGGCACAATTTGCATCGGGCGTCATAGACACTTCAGATTACAATGATATTCTTGCCCGAGCATTAGAGAAAGGCAAGCATAGTGGGAGGGTGAGGGGGGTGGGCAAATTTCTGACACCTTCAAAGTATTTTTCAAGATTACATTGAACTTATGAAAGTGAAAAAATTATGGAAGACCTGAAAAAATAGATTGAAGAAAGAGATGCAAAGATAGCCATTCTCATGAGCTAAGTAGCGACAGTTAAGTCGGGTGGGTCAAGTAACATAATGGCAGAGAATCAATTCAATTTTGGAGTTCATAAATCTGAGGACATGGTGCAAACTCCATCTGTGGCATCTGACAAGGTCTCAAGTGAAGGAATACATGCAAATAGCACTAGCAAAGTGAAAAAGGAAATGAAATTGGAAGATGAGAAGGATGGTACGAAGGAGCAAACTCCACATGCTCAAACTACACAAGTAAGAATATGTGTGAGGTTTAATGGTATTGATATAAGTATTTTTGTTGACCTTTTTTTTAGTTATGGGAAATCATATATTATTTTCTAATTTGTTTCAGCCTAGATGGTGTAATTTGAAAGTGCAACTAGATGGAGACACAAAGGCAATTAGAAAAATTTTGACGGATAGGGATCCAAACATGCTGGTATGCATTGAGGTTTGTTTCGATCAAGTTGCCATGCTACCTATACAGTTGAACGAAGATATACCAAAAACCATATATGATACAGTAGGGGAACATGTGGAATGGCCTGCACATCTTGTTGTTGAAATTGATAAGGTAATGAAAAATCAACATCACTCAATTTATGCTTTATCTATCATTTGCCTCAATTTAACCTTAAACGCATGAAATTTAGTAATATTTTATGAGATTTTTAAACATAGGATGCAACTGAATCAAGCCCCTAAAAAAAGAAAGTCAGCCAGGAGTTGAAAGCACTGTGAAGGGATGAAGAACAAGGTAAGAAGCAAATCCCAAAACCTGATGCAGTGGTGATGCTTGAAGGATTAGTGAACATTGGGGTGGACAAGGATAAAGACATTAAAATTCAGTTTGAGGTTGGAATATTTGGGTACAATGTTGCAACCTATTTGTCTCATGGTGATATGAGGTGCATCATCGACTATAAGGAGCTATCGCAAAACTGTATCTCAATTTATATAAGGTTTGAATATATTTCATCTTTTATGTCATTATTGACTAAGTTTATTATTTGGTATTAACTATTGTGCATATTGGAAATAATCAGATTTTAGGCCAATCTAATTTATTTTCTTTTTATTTTTGGTTCTATTTTCATCATCATGGCCACATGCAATATTGTTGTTGATTTTTTTTTTTGTTACGTGTTGGTGTTACACTTTGGGAGCTTGACCCTACACTTTGCATGATTTTTTGGTACTCATATGATTTTGAGATATTATATTGTGAAAATGTGAAAGTATGTTTTCCCGTTTGTTAACTAAAGAGGCTGTGCAACATAGCTTAAAGGCACCAGAGGACTGTTTTTTGGAATATTATGCATTGCTAAAACATTATTGATAGAAATGTTATCAACTTCATAACAGGTTTAAGTTTTCTTATATCATATTCATTTGTCTAAGAAATATGTTCTTTATATTTATAGTTATTAGTCTATGAATATAGATGTGGTTTTTTAATGTTGATACTTTATTATCATTAACAACATTTACTAGATTTTGATATCAGTTTCTCGTTGCACTTTGAAAGATCATTTATTTAATTAATTGATTTGCTCTTTTGTGGTAATTGAATGGCAAGAGTTCATTGATTGTATTTGTTATTATAGTCACCTATATGAGACATTAGAAGGAGGAGCAGCCACACGACAGTTTGGCTTTATCAACCCATCAACGGTCCTACCAAACAAGCTTCAAGATGCTAATTTGTGTGCTGACATGTCTGAATCAATTGCAAACAAGCTAAAAAGTTTCAAAGATAGGAAGTTTGTTTTTCTTCCTTACAACCCAGGGTATATTTTGATTAGTAACAAGTGTTAATTTAATTTATAGAATTTGATTAATTATTTCCAGTATTTTGTATTGATATTCACTTATTATAAGTTGGTGGCAGCTACCATTGGACTGTGATGGTGTTTGACATGACAGCCTTCAAAATATATTATCTTGATTCAATGAGGAGAGCTATTGGTAAAGATGTTAAAGAAGTTATAACCAGGTATTTTCATGTCATTCTTAACATAAAACAATTCAATCTTTGGAAGTTTATGAGTATTAATGTTAATTATATCTGCTTGTAAGGGGTTTACGTCTTGCCAAGAATTTGTTGGAAATAAAAAGAAGAAGAAAATTTACTAGATTTCAGTGAAGGCATAATTTTAATGATTTTGATATTCATATGACATTTCAACAATGTGTAAACACAATTATTATGTCAATAACAATTTATGTACGGATATATAGGGCCCAAGATAGGTGGAAAACTTTGAATGTGGGTATTACATTCTAAGATATATGAAAGAAATCATTTTAGACCCTACGATCCTGCGTGAGAAGGTAAGTTGGTGTTAATTTTACTTGTTTTATCAAGTTTGGATATTGTTAGAGAAGTAATTATGCTTGATTATGTTGCAATTCAACAAGAAAGAAAAATATAGTGATGAAGAGATTAATGATATCATATCTGAGTGGGCAAAGCATGTTACCCAAATCATATTATTGAAGCATGCCCAAGAAAAAGCTTGAAGATAAGGTTGAATACAAGAAATAATTAACTTATACATAAGGATTTCATATTTGTCAATTCTTTCTAACAAGTGTATTTCTAATGTTGCAACCTTGCAGATTGAAGAAGTTATGTTGATTGATTTTGTTGATATATATGGTGTACATTGGTGGGTTATTAAAAAGATGATTGCAGTTATGGTGATAAAGATGGACTGCATTTTGTGGATAACATCATTAACGTGTATAGATTAAGATAACATATGCAAATGTTAAATTTTGGCAACATGCATGCAATTGTAAAGTGCCTATTGCTCATTTGAAAACTTTATGGATCACTTACCTAATAGTGGAGGAAAACTTCAATTGATCAATTAGAGAAATCTATCTTGAATTTTTATATTGGATGCCTCCCTTTGATCTAACTTTAACATGGTATAAATTATGTTTTTTTTCATGTTTTGCTATGTTGGAATGCAAGTATTTTGGACTATTGTTTATGTTAGTAATAACCTATTTTGCACTAATGATATTGTGTTTCTTATGAACTATGAAAATATTTGAGAGACAAGAAAGAAGGAATCAAGAAATCTGAAAATCTGTGTTAGATTAATATAAGGCTACTAAATTGGCTTGGTTATATAATCGAAGAGTTAGAGAGAGTTCTGTCAATTTTGCCACCCATATGCAGAGACTTTTTGAAGCAAAACCAAGTGATATGATGGATAAATGACTAAATAGGCGGTTGGCATGTTCTATTATGTTTAAACTTCACATATCAAGATGGTATGTTTAGGATGTTTATGCTATGTTGAAATACAACTTAGCTAGAATATTGTTTATGTTTTTATATGTTGATGAGTTTCAAGGTACAATAATATAAATTATTATTATTATTTTAAAAGTCAACAAAATTATCATATTTTTACAAAAGAATATATAGTATAAATGATACATCTATTTTTATAATTTTTTAAAAATATTTATAAATAAATATATATATATATATTATAATTCATACTTGACGGCAAAAAACATTCAAATATGATAATTAGAAAAATACTACTCTGAAAACTTAACAATAATAAATAGTCAAATATGAGCAAAAATTCTGTCATTACTTGACAGTACACAAACCGGCAAGTATAAAAAAAATACTATTTTAGAATAATATTTATCTATAAAAAAAAGTCAAATATTATTATACCATCATATACTTGACAGTTAAACACACTCAGATTTGAAAAAATTCGACCGTTACGTTCATTATATTTGACTATTATTGTCAAATAGTTTTATAATTTTGACCGTTAAATTCGTCGTATTTGACGGTTTCTGTCAAATATTTCTTCCAGAAACATTCAAATATTACTAAAGAATTAGTTCCAATGGCATATAAACTCGACTACTTTTTAAGAGTCAAATATGTTATAGTATTATATTTGACTATTTGATCAACCGTCAACTATTATCATATTTGACAATGACATATTTGACATGCACTAACCATCAAATAATATCATATTTGATGGCAAAAAATAGTCAAATATTTTTTTCTCGTAGTGTCATCTCATAAAATACTTATATGTATCTCTTGTATTAACACTAATTGGTGCATAAACAAATTTATGTACCATACAATCTTTAGCTCTATTTTCTTTTGACTTAAAATGGCTTATAGGAAAATTTTCTTACTAGACTTGATTCATATGATGGTATAGGTATGACATATAACAAATTAGTGTCTATCTTTAACTATCCTTTAAATCATTTTAAGTAAAATTGGTTTAGTCAGAAATATCAAAGATATGTCTGATTAGTGTCAGAAAATCTAACTCTTTCTTTACTTAACTTGGTGTCATTTATTGATTCTATTTTTAGTTTTCCATCATATGCAAATTGTTATGTATAATTCCAAAAAAAAATTCTTTATTCTTTCTAAAAACAACAAACTTGTTAAAAGAAAATGAATAACCAGAATTTTAAATAAGTATCCAAAATTCAAAATTTCATACACAATATTTGAAAAAATAACAATTATCCAAAACTAAAAATATCAAAAAGTGCAATTCTCTAATTGTATAAGTCGACACCAACGCTTTTTACACAAGCCTTAAGCCATGTTCACTTTCATTTAGAAGTTGAGTCCTATTTAGCCTTAACAAAGAACTATAAACATAGTCAATATCCACAATTCAATAATTAACGGAATATATGTCAAAGAATATTTCTAGAAAAGATATTGTTTGAACTAGCTTTCAATGCTATGTAATTTCTTTTCTTTTAACTCCATAATGGAAACATTTTCCAATTGGTAGAGCTTATTCTTTGTCTCCCATGTTACAGATTTTAAAACCTTTCCAAATCCATTCTTATAGATCTTACCGTCAAGGTTTTAAACTAGAAGAACAATGGAATATAGTTTTAAAATCCTTAATTACTTTCTTTGTTTTGGCTTTTGAGAGAAATCCTAATTCTTTATCAGAAGCTATCTTTATTTAAAATAAAAAAAACAAGATAAAGAATTTAGTTTAATATCAATTTTGTCTTACTTAATAACCATTGTAAGTGAAAAATGATATTTTTTACATTAACCATGAGAAAAAATTTCATAAATGAACCTAGGTTTGCCTTAATACTGATGTGACCCAATTTTTAGATTTAGCCTCAAATGACCTTGCAATTAGATGACTTTTGTTAACTTTAATATATGATGATAAAATTACTTTCATACCCTCTTATAATGGATATTAAAATAAAAATAAAAGTAAAATAAAAATATAATATATATTTTTTATATTTTCTCTCTCTTATCTGGCTCCTCCATCTCTCCTCCATCTCTCATCACATCCATTCTGCTCCGTCTCTCTCATCTCGTCCATTAAATCCACTCTCTTTCGTTTCTTTCTCTCATCTCATCCACTCTCCTCTATCCCTTTCTCTCATCTCATACATTAAAGCAAGATGAGCCTAGATTTCAGGTGATGGAAGAGTTAGAGAAGAGTGCAAAATTTTTCTAAATTTTTGATGCGAAATTTCTGGTAGTTGTTGCTTGCTTGGAGATTGTTGTTCTTTTGCTATTGGTGGTGGTGTTTCTTGTCTTGCAGCGGTGATTTAGTGGATTTTTCATGAATTTTGGCTTTGATTGGGTAGGCTAGCTAATAATATTGTTATGAAAATTTTTGCTTCAATTGGGGTGAGTTGGCTTCGATAGCTTCAATTTTTGCACTTGGATTTTTCATGCTTTTCATGTCTGTTATTACTTTTTTTTTTCAAAGAGTTTTGGAGTATTGCAAATAGATTTTGAAAAATTATTAATTTTTGTGTTAGTTTTGGCATAAAAGATTTGTTATTTTTTGGGTTAATTTTGATTTGTAATGGGTTGACAATGGACCGCGGTAGGGGGAGTTAGAAAAAAGAAGTTTGATTTTAGTTATGTTGAACTGGGTTTTGTGGAGCTTTCGATGGTGGTGCGGTTGTTGTTGTGTCTGTGTTTTGAGGGGGTTTTTGGTGGTGTAGCAGGTTATTGACTTCGGTAAGGTGTTATTAGGATTTTGGTGTGCTGTTATTGTTGGCAGTGCCTCCATTAGATCTGATTTGCAGCTGATGGTGCTGGCATTTATGGTGGTGGGAGTCATATTATATATGTTGAAGTTGCAACATGCTTTTTTTTTTTCAATTTTCAATTTGTTTCTTGAATTTTTGTTGTAAGAATCGATGGTGAATTGAAAAAGAAGAAGTTTTGATTTTGTGGTGGAAAAAAAGTGGAATGAATTTTTTGAATTATTAAGAAAAGCTTGTAGCTTGCTTGATTGCTTTATATGAACAAAATTAAGAGAGGAATGAGGAAAAGGAAGAAGAAGAAACAATAAAAGAGTAGATAAAGGAAAAAAGTAAATAAATAAAGGGTTATTAACAATTTACCCCCTGAGATTAAACGAAAATACAAATTACCCCCTCTAAAATTTAAAATTATAAATTACCCCCTGATATTTGAATTCCGCCGTTAAGTTAAACGGAGTAGGGGTATTATTGGAAATCAAACTCAAATGCGATAAAAATGAGAGATATTAACAATTTACCCCCTGAGGTTAAGCAAAAATAGAAATTTCCCCCTCCCAAGGATAAAAATAATTAAAAAATTAAGACGAAAATAATAATAATAATTAAAAACAATAATAATTAAAAATATTTAAATTGAATAAATAATAAAAAATAAATTTGAACCAAATTAAACTCACCCCTTAATCCGAGTTTAATTAATAAACTAAAATTATATGATAACGAGTTCTAGTAAAGGAGAAAGATGAAGAATTAGTGACGGGAACAATTTCGTAAATGAAGAGAAGGAAATGATGATTGTAGGGGTGGCAATTTATGTCATGTGTATCGACTTATTTAATTGTTCTTGTCGACACGATTATTAAATGTGTCACCTACGTGTTGTAATCGTGTCATATTTAATTAACATAATTTACTTAATTGTTTAACCTAATTATGCATAGTATATCATTTTTCAATTAAAATTATTTTTAGAATATAAATAATTGTTAGTATAAAAAAATTATTAAAATCATCACAATTTATTGTATAATAAAAAATTTTTAGTTTTATAATATATATGTCGTAAGTAGGTAGAGAAGGAGGTGGAAGAAGAAAGAAAGCTAATGGTATTTAGGTAATTTTGAAAAAGAGAGTGAAGGTATTTGTATTTATATAAGGGCATTTTGGTCGAATAGTATATATTATCCTCTCTGTCATCTTTTTTTATTTAATTTAATATCGAAATTAAAAAATAAAGGGACAATTTACAATTTCAAAACGTGCAGGGGGAAATTGTAATTTTGTTTAATCTCAGGGGGTAAATTGTTAATATCAAATAGTAGAACATGAGGTTATTTTGGTAAAATTATAAACTTTTTTCCTCTCTCTTCATTTTCCGTTTAACTTAACGGCGGAATTCAAATATCAGGGGGTAATTTGTAATTTTAAATTTTAGAGGGGGTAATTTGTATTTTCATTTAACCTCAGGGGGTAAATTGTTAATAACCCATAAATAAAAGATAAGTAAAATAAATAAATATTATAAAAGGCAAACAAGTTATCAAGATACGCTTCTAATCATCCAATTGAATAACGACAGACTAACAATGGGGTCATTTGAGGCTAGATCCGAAAACTGGGGTTCACATAACCTTAAGGTAAACCTCGAGGTCATTCATGAAATTTTTCCTTTATATAAACTTCAATTCCAACACATGGTTCGAGGAAGTAAATATATAACTTGGTTATCGCTTTTGCTTTCTCTTATTTTGCATATTATTTCTCATTCTTGAGAGTCAAATACTCATAGGATAGTGAAAGTATACCTGTTTCTAGGATCCACTTATTAGATTGAGCTTGTTGTACAATGTCAAGACTTCTTTTTCACTCTACATAGCCTTGACCATCACATGGTCAACATATCTTTCACCATCATATGGTTTATATAACTATCACTATCAAGGTTTTTATAGCTTCCACCATCATATGGTTTTTAATATCCAGTTATATTTTCCCATTCCTTACAATCTTCCTTTAGAGTATATGATTATTTAAGCATAGAAGTAATTGGATTTATTTTTCATAAAAATAAACATACACCCTTATCAATGATAATACAATCTTTTGAATATAACTACATGATACGTGGGATGCAAAAATGTAGATGTAGTTACCCAAAATAATCTACAATATATTTTATGGTGCTTTAATCACATAATTACTACTGCTCTTTAGGAAAATATGATAACTCTATTTGATTAAATTATAACTCTTTTTTATTATTATTATTTTCAAAATAACTCTTATTTCAATAATAATAACCACCATATGTTTAGCCCTTAATTAATGAAATCATTCCTCTAGGGAATATCTTTTCAAAAATTGAGTTGAGTATGTAACCATTATTTCAATTGATTCTAAAATAGTATTAATGTGAAATTTCTTTAAGAAATGACACTTAATGGTTTGTTTGGACCAATTTTATCTCTGTGGGAATCCAATCTTGGAAGACAATTATCATAAGCCATCCTTTGGGGAACATGACCCTAAGACGGGCCAAGACGAGGCTCATGAATAGCCTATCCAAATAGACCAAGTTGAGGCTTTAGGTTTAAAATTAATTAAACCTTCTCCTACTCAAATGTTTAAAAGATTTAGGATTTTCGTTTAAAGAATGATTAATATAACTTTTTTTAAACTATTTGAAAATTTTATGTCCATATTTTACTTCTTAATTAATCTCATTAATTAATTCTATGATTTATATTCTATTTATCAAACCTTTTGATAAATATATAAATCATTTTATTTTAATTAATCTAATATATTAAAATATTTTTATTTATATACACCATTAATCAAATACTTTGATTAACTATATATAAATCACTGCATGGATGCATGAACATATTATAATGCATAATATGGTATTTTCCTTTTCTCTATATAGCATGTGACATGCCTTTATTTCAACTAACACTTAAATAAAATAAATATACATAAAGCATACATGTTGGTATAAACACTTGGCATTTTTTCTAAAAATATTGCAATAATATTTTCTTAAATTCTTGTATCTTCTTATGTCTCCTTGACAAGCACCTTGTATTTGAATGTCTATTAGTTTCAAGAAAATTTTTTAAATTCATAAAATTGAAAATTTTAAGTGTTCAATGAACTATTTTTCAAAGCTATCCGAAAACTCTAAAAATTTTTACAGACACCACTGTAGATCTGTAATGTTTTCAAATTTGCAGTTTCATCCCTATAGTTGCAACTTTGATTTTATGAGCTATACAGCTTCGAATTTGTCACCGTTTTAGGCTATAAAACCATAAAAACAACATGGATAAGATGGGAGACTACTCAATAAATCAATTGCACTCGCATGGGCCCAAGTTTTAAATTAAACTAAGTTTATTAGGTAAAACAACTTGAAACTAACTTGGATTTAGGTTTGGGTTTAAGTGAACCCATGAAGTCTAACACCACGGCTTTGTTCACTACCAAGCAGCTATTAGACATCATAAAACAGCCCACTAGACACAGCTTTAGTAATAAACAACCAAACTAGGCCGATAGACCAACAACCAGTAGTCTAATAGACTTAAAATAACAAAATCCATGCACTTTGGACTTGGGCTTACCACCCTTAAACTTGGGCTAAGCCAAAATCCAAGAAACCCTTAGGTTCATCAAATCAATAAACCCTAGAACCATTCTAGGGTTGGTTGTCACCTCCAAGATAGCCCCATGTCTAAAAACGCAAACCATAGCTTTATGACCCTAGGTTTCATGTTTCAATGGCTTTTAGGCCCAATATATGAGGCCCAATACCCAACCGTCACACCTAACCGTAATCATGGCCTGAACCATACTCGAGACTTAGAGGCTAGGGCTAGGGCAGCCCTTTGCATGTTCATGTGAACCATGGGTCTAGGGTTTTTAGCGCACAACGCTTGTGCTTGAAACCTTAGCCACTTTGCTTTGTTGATTCATGCTTCTTTGATCTCCATCAATATTCATGTTTTTTCATCAATAATACATCACATGTAAATCTAATTACATACTAATATGTACAAAAAATCACAAAAATAAATCAAGAAAAGATAATAAACAAACATAGAGGGTAGTTATATGACATATAGGCCACCCCTCTAAGATTACATACCCTTGAAAAAAAATATACAAATACAACTCTAAGGCCAAGGTTTAACCACATACAACACCATCTCACAAATTACATCAACATTCATGATATGAATCACATGTAATTAAATGAGAAAATAATACAATATCAAAATTAACATGTTACTTGCATAAAAAGCAACAAAATTTGTACCTTTCTCACTCACTAGTGGAGAGACCAAAGCTCTGATACCAATTGTAGGAACTCGGTGCCAATTCTAAACACTTGAAGACTGAAGAATAGCTTCTAAGACCAGATCTTGTGAGCACAAACCCCAAATTTTTGATTTGTTTTCTCACCTCTTCAGTTATTAGGTATGTCTGAAAACTACCTGAATGAGAAGTGTGGGTGTCTTAAAATCACTAAACTATGTCGGATAAACAGTGACGGATGAATAGTAATCGATGCACAGTATCACGTGAACAACAACCGGTGAATAATATCACATGAATAGTGATAGCTAGCTAGTTCTTTGTTCACTTAAAAACTCTTACAATACTGACCTAATTCATCATTTTATGTCTCTGTTGATCACTGTCCAATTTTGACTAGTAAACCTAATCTTCTTCGTCTAACTAATTTTTGGGGCTTAAGAACTTAATCTTATCAATTCTTGAATTGGGCTTTTAATACTCAATTAAGTCTAACTCAATTTTGTGTGGGCTTTTAATTAATCACATTAATTATAAGATTAGTAATATAATTAATTAAATTTGCCAAATATTCTATTTTTTAATTAATCAAATTAATTAAATAATGAGCACATTTACTAGTCAACTATATTTAGTTTAATACTTGGGCTTTATTTTCTAATAAAACCAATTAAACTAAATAATTAACTCTTCCAATCCAATCCTTGTTCAAACAATTTTTATCAGCTATCCAGTGGACCTTGATAGACATATTTAACTATAAGCTCTAATAAGTTTGACCTAGTATTGTTATCTCATAACTATCGTGGGCCTCACCTATTAAGTTTGGTCCATTTCACTATAGATCAAAAGTTGTACTCTTAAATTAAATATTTTTTACATAAAGTTTAATAATTTAATCTGATTAAATTATTTCTTTAAGCCCTATCTATTGAGCATTAGGTTTACATAACTACGCTTCATAAAATACCAGTAATTAGAGCTAGGTATGATTTACTGTATTACCTTTCAATTACATCTTGAGCCGTTGATTCCAGTTTTACACCATTTAAATGAGTTGAGATTTATTTTAACAAATCTCAATTTAATGAACAACTTTCATTAAACACTCGACCAAAATTTTCTCAAATAAAACCTTGTAAAACTATCAATGTGGTATTTTGCAATCCTTTCGGAGTCATGAATTCCATATCTGTGGTATAGTATCTATTAGCATATAGATCTTACAATCCCAACTATCCAAGGTATTGACCTTGCTATTTTAGATCTCACTTTTTATTCTAGTCAAAAACCATAGCCTGTATACTAAAGGTATACTACCTACTCAAGATTAAGGTAGGAATGTCTGTAGTGCTCAGGTGTAGAAATTCACATTCGGTTACGGTATTTATACTAAATGGATAATTCTATGTGGTCTATGTTCACTGCATTTATAATGCACAAATGTCTTTGCCTTCAAGTCTTCACTTCAAATTGTTAGAGACTCACTATTTTACCATTGAAGACAAACAATACAATAACATTGTCCAAACAAAGCGTCCAACTTTTGTTTATAGATCGTGAACTATTTTTGAGCTATGAAAAAATTATGTCTCAGATATATCTCATATATACAGAAACTTTATCAATATACAAGCTCTGAAACCTTTAGTCATTGATACTGTCACACTTGGATAATTTATAAATAATAACTTTTATTCATTTATAACAATAATGTTTACATATTACAGAAAAAACATTCATACTCTTAAGGTAGATCTTTAACACTAGCAATATGGACGATAGAAAGAGTACAATTGGAGGATGATTTTGTCTCAGGAACAATGTTGTTGCATGGCATAGCAAGAAGCAAAATTCAATCTCCTTGTCAACTATAGAGGCTGAGTACATTATTGCTAATAGCTATTGTACAAAACTCTTATAGATGAAATAGATGTTGAATGATTATGGTATTGATCAAGACTTCATGACAATATTTTGTGATAACACTAGTGTAATCAATATCTCCAAAAACCCGATTCAACATTCATGAACAAACCATCTCAACATAAGATATCACTTCATTACAAAGTTGGTTGAATCCAAAATAATCCACATTGAGCATGTTTCTACTAAGAATCAACCAACTGACTTGTTCACTAAAGCAGTAGACTCAATAAGGTTTGAAAAGTTGAGAAAAGCGATTCGTATTTTTTAGTTATCTGAGCGATTTCTGTTTGTAGTCATGTAAGAGATATCTTAAGCATAATAAGGTAACTTTTAACATTAGTAAATTGAGACCTAATCTTTCATTTAACATTAAATTATATACTGTTTAATTTTAAGCAATTTAATGTTCAATACAGAGAGGGTTGCCTGTATATGCTAAGTGAAAGCCATCTGTTGAGAGTGATCTATTTGTATCTAAGAAATATGTTTAGATTGCCCACTGAACAGAAAAAGGCTACCACTATACTTGTTATGAATAAGGCTTCCATCCCACTCCAAGCGCTTGCGACCTCGGTATTGCTTTTCTAAGCTCCATTCAAAAACTTAGAAGACCATATGAGTCAAGTTATAGAGACAAGACCTAGAGAATTAGGATATTAACCATAGTATCGTAGATCACTTAAGAGACTATGTGATTACTTCCTATTATTCATTGATCCTAATATGAGATTATTTCTTAAGTTATGTTGAAGATCTTGCAAGATTAGGAAAGACATTACAACTGAATAGGAAGACTGTATAAAGCTATCTTCATAGTTTTTGGACGCAGTGCATTCAAGGCAATTGAGTTGTGCAAGTAGAGATCTAGTTCGAATGTGTCTTCATCATGTTTATGAGAGATTAAGCTTCTTTTGAGAGTTAGATCGTGTAAGGCTTAAGGGTTTAAGTGCTTGCATGAGTTTGTAATAGTTTTAGGCCCATAACACTTGAGGGATAAGTGCTTACATAAATCTTTAATTGGTATCGGGTGTAGTGTCATTCTTAACTGAGTGTAATTAAGATATTTGTGACAAAAAAAGTGCAACAAGGTTAGGAAGTTGGTTTACTAGAGTTGAAGTTCTTGGAGAGAGAACGTGGGCTACAAAGAAAGGTCAATGAGAGAGAAATGTGTTTCTTCTCCTATAAATTCTAGTACTTGTAATCATGAACGACTTAGTGGATTGCAGTTTGATTACCCGTGGATGTAGATTGATTATAGCCGAACCATATAAAAGTGTGTTATGCATATTTTACTTTCATGTTAATTACATATGATTTAATGGCTTGAGTTTACCTAACATAACTGAATCATAAACTTCAAAACTTTCACATAACTTTTACCCCGCCCCACCTTGCCCCCCACAAATTAATATATTTAAATAATAAAATAAACACTACTTATGATCAAATTTTTATCTTTAATTAAATATTATGATACAATTGCTCAACTATGAATGAAATTTTAGAAATACAAAGTTATTTTTTTTCCTTACATTTAGGTAATGTTGCAATATAAGATATAAATCTTATATGTGCTTTTTTTTTAATTTTCCTTAGTAATTGCTTCATATTTATTATGATAGACTTCACTTTCAAATTTTAATAATTATAGAATATTGAATCTAATTTTAACATTTTATTTTGTGAAATAAAAGATATAATGAATATAATAAAAATTTTATAAATAAAAAAAACTAAATGGGGTAAATGCGGCAAGGCAGGGATCCTTATTTACTGATAGGGATCCCCCACCTCACCCTAGTTCTTAGAAGTAGGGAATTGGTTGGGGATAGGGATACTTACAAAGAGTGGGTATAGGGATATGATTTTTACTCTCTGTCCTACTCTACCCCACTAATAACTCCTATGTACAGCAAATGCACAATTTAAAATGTAAACATAAATTTTCATAGATGTTATGCGATTGTTGTAAACTTCTTCTAAATTTGATTAAAATCTTCGCAATAGAGAGAGTTAATTTCCTATATATTTTTGAAATGCTCTAGTAAGTATATAAAATTTCAATAAATTTAGAGGTGCCTATATATAGAGGTTAAATTTGAGATTGTGAATCAGTTTGATCAAGATGGATGGTGTCCTCAGTTTGAAAAATATTTTATAGTCAATCAATTTTTTAAAATAGAGGATAGGGATGGGATTCTCAAAATTGAAGGGTGAACATCATTCACGTTCCTAAATAATTAAAATACTATCAATTAAGTTAAACTACATTCGCATACATAAATATGAATTAAGTTATATGAAAGTATTATCAATCGGTAAACATTAAGTGCTAACAAAACAAGCCAAATCATAAATTAAATTAAGTTAAAATATGTTGCCCATATATAGTATCAAAACGAATCCAACCATAAACTAATTTGTTATGCTAGGGAGAAGATTGCTTGAAGGTTAGAAGTGGGATTAAGGAAAAGAGGGTTCAGGCTTGGACGAAAGGGGGAATTGAATTATTAGGCTTTGTTTTTAGACCTGGCCACGATGGGTTGAGGAACACGAATCCTACCGACGACCCGCTGTAAATTCGATGATCATCTTCTTCCCCATTTTTGAAGGGGGCAAATTCTGTGGAGCAGTGTCATATCAGCCTCAATAAATTGAGTAATAAGCCTCAACTTTTTTTTTAATTTAGAAGGTAAATAATTTCTGATAATAAAAAAAATTTACCCAATTCTTCTTTTGACTTTATCCTCTCCTTTATCCTATTCTTTTTTGTTTATTTACATTAAAATAAAGTATAAATTAGAAAAATATAGAAAAAAATAATTAAATTTGGGTGAGTGTTTTGTAATAATAAGTAAACTAAATTTTATAAATTGCTTAGTCAATCGCCAGGATAACAAATAAAATCAGCATCCTTTAGCCCAATCTGAAGCATTTTTGCGTGTTTTTTCTCCTAATTAGATTAGACCATTAAGAAAACAAAATCAAATATGCTAATTTTAAAATATTCCTTTAATTTGGCTATTTATTGTTATTTCTCAAAATTATTCGAGTTCAGAAAAAGTTTATGTCTGACAAAATTTATTAAACAATCATAATCGCAACGAATTAAAGTTTCTTTATCGCAGTTTGATTAGAACATTTTGTGCGCTAAGTTGCGCCAAACCACTTGCATGCAGTGCTTGTATTATGAAATACAAATTATATAAATTTATAATCTTTATATAACTTAAATTTTATAATTTGATAAAATCTTATTAGAGATGTAACTTTCATAATTTTTTTTCTTTTTTTCTCGCTTAGTAAATTTTTGTCATTTAAGCTATTAAATCAGATCATAAAATTTGAATTCTATAAAAGTTATCAGTCTAGTACTACTCATATAAAATAAGACAAACTTGTTCAGATAACATCTCAATTAGTGAAATTAGTATAGTTGTTAGCTTACCTATATTAAATATGTTTCCTTGTTTCCTTGGAGATAAGATCATGAACATTATCATGATTATCATCAATGTGGTTCTTTCTATATAAGAAGTCATCATTTAAAAAAAAAAGAAAAAAGAAATATAGAAAAGACAAGGTCAAAAGAGGATTTAACTTTTGTTTATTACAAATTTACCTTTATTGAAAGAAAGAAACGGGACATGCTAATAAATTTATCATAACTTTTTCAATATTACTTTTCCATTTATTTTTCACAAGCCCGTATCTTTAATTTAAATAAAGATGAAATTATAATAAAATTTTTCACAAAACTTTGATTTCCTTCTGTAATTCTATGTCTTCATTACTATAGCTTTAACAATTTATTGCCAACATTAGCATCTTCTATTTCCCTAATCATGGCAATACCCCCGCATTCTACCACTCAACTCATCATGCATTGTTGGCATTTTTCATTAGCATCAAACACCCAACATTATTCTTCTTCTCGTACTAATCTCCATATTAAAAAATCGATAAAACTAATTTCTCTAGGGCAAACACCAAGCTAGATCCACTCCCTAAAACTTATAACCGTCCTCTTCCTTTCAAGAGCTCTTGCCTTATTAGAATCATTTTAACCTACTTCTCTTCATCTACATCTAAATTACGAGCATAAAAATTACATTACATGACGTGATAATTATCCTTACATTTAGATTTTGCAAGTAGGGAGTTGGTCGTAGATTTAGCCTGTAAATATAAAATTATTCTAGATAAAAACATCCCATTTAACCTTTGTTATTATACAAATTGAATTTAACCAATGAACCTATAATTTAACACACAGCTGAAAAGAAGGTTCAAGATTCATGACCCAAAAGAGACCTAAAGGTCTAAAAGCTCATAAATAATTTGAGCCCAAAACAATTTTTTTTCTCTTTTTTTTTAAATGATTAGAATAATATTATATATATGACATATTTACAATTAACTTTCTTTACAATCTGAGTTGGCAAAATTTTACTAGAGATATAAATTATTATACAATTATCCTTATTCATGTTTACTTTTCCTTCATTAGTAAATTTTTGCTAACTCAGATTGTAAGGAGAGTTAGTTGTAAATAGGTTATAAGTGTCACACTGCTTATATGATTCACGTGTTCTTGAACGACAAGCCCACATTGACAATGTAGAAAACCAAAACCACCCAACAATAACCCTCTTTTTGTCTTCTCTTGCATAAGATCACATAAAATTATTATGCTTCAGACTCCCACGTCGAAAGCTGTTTCTTTATACAATTTTTTTAACAATTGTTTTAAAGATTTTTGAATATTTAACTTTTAAAATGAACAAAATTGTAATAATATTTTGTTAAAAAAAATTAACATATAAGCTAACTTAAATTAGAGATCTAGGGCTTTAGAACTACATTTTTATTCCCATTTGGCTCTTAGGGCTGACCCATGGCGCCATGGAAATTTTCAATACTTCTAGTTACACTCCATTTAACACTTAGGTGGTGTTTGTTTTAATCACTTAACACTTTTTAGATCTAAATACTTTTTAGAACTTAATTTACACCACTTAATAGGATGTTTGTTTGTTTTTTTAGATACCACTAAAAAAAAATTGTAAGAGAATATTTTAGCTTTAATATGTCTTTTTTTACCCTTGTTAAAATAAAAAATGTTTATATTTATATTTATACAATCTTTTAAAAATTAAATAGTTAATAAAATTAAATCAAATTTCTTTTCCATTTAAATAATTAATATTATATTTCTTACAACCTTTAAAAAATAATTATTAACTAAAATTAAATAAAAATTCTTTTTCATTTAAATAGTTAATATTATATTATGTAAACTCGTATGATATCATTGTATAACTACTATATCATTAATATTATAAATTTTTAAAATTTATTCCTCCAATTAGATCAAGTTTAAGCTATATCAATTTGTATTAAAAAATTGTAAGAGTAGTATTTTATCCATTACATTTTGAGGACCGTATTTTGAATCATAAAATATTACTTCTATTAATTAAAGTGTTTTCCATTTCATAAACTTAAAAAGAAAAAAAAACTAATATGATCTTTTAACTGGTAATATTAAATATTAATTTTTTTACTTTAAATTTACACTATTAAATAACATAAAATATCCTTAACAATCTAATTAATAACTTTTGATGTTTCAATAAAAATGTTTCTATAATATATAATAAAATTCTATCAAAATATATTGTCTATTTTAAAACTCGTTATTTATAATGATATCAATTTTTTTAATAGTTATACTCAACATATTATTAGCTAATTAATTTGAAATATTAATAGAAATAAATAAAAGTATACCAATTATAAAAAAATATTTATCATATTTTAATATGGTAATTATAAATATAGTAATAAATAATATAATAATTTGATAATAAATACTAAAACAATCACAAATATACAAAAAATTGTACCTTTTAATAAATTAAAATAATATTCATAAATAAAAATTTAATAAAATTTATATTATTTTAATATGTAGGAAAATTTATGGAATAAAATTTTTAATACCTCATTTGGACAATAATGATTAGAAAATTTGATAAAATTTATATTATTTCAATATATAGGGATATTTATAGAATAAAATTTTTAACACTTCATTTAGTGATTAGAAAGTGATAAATTTTCACTTTTCAATTAAGTGATTTATCACTTAAAAAAGTGCTAAATGAAAAAACAAACAAAAATTTTAAGATTGAAATCTAAACACTTAAAATGTTAAGTAATAAGTAGAAGAAAACAAACATCACCTTAGTTTGTGTTGGTTTATGAATTTCTATTTTTATTTTTAAAAGGATTTTATAAATATCTAAATAATTTTAAATTTTAAAATAGATATACAATTAATTATGAATTTGAAATGTACCGGAGATGTACACATCAGAAATCTTATCTTTTAATTAGCCCATTACTCATTTTTTTTATTTGGCTTTTTGCATTTCTAGAATAAGAATCTGTGATTTGTTGTAACTAATTTAATTATGGACAATACAACGTATTGGTCCATGACTCTATCATCTTAGCATAAACCGTTTATTCCATCAAAAAAGTCTATTGAATAATTATATCTTTATATTTTAAATTAAATACCGAAAAAATAACAACAAAATAATAACAAAAATATAAATATTTTTATATAAAATATCAGTCCCACTTGAATAAAAAAGATTATGTATACATGTATATGTACGTCAGTATCAATATTATGTAGAAAGAAATATCAAAATAAGCTTATAAATGAAGCCCACCATCTAATGCATTCCATGCTAGGCTGCTTTTTGTGTTAAATCATTACAAGACAATTAACTCAATTCACAAAACGACCAAACGATGCCATCCAACTCATAGCATTACGCAAGCAAAAGACAAAATTAATTGGAAAGTGAGACCTCTGCCCGCATCCACCGTTCACCTCATCCCTCATCGCTCATCCTCTTCGAGCTCGTGCCATCTGGCACTCAATTATTGGTGAACAATCTCCTGGCCCACGTGATTTTCCACGGGAAAGTGAACCCCGCCACAGACAAAGCTGCGCGTGGTGTTCCCACTGGACCGCAGTCTCAATTTTATACGGAATCAATCCAATTGGCCAGAATCATCAGTCTAAGGCACGCGCCACCAATCACACTCCATTATTTACCACAAAAATACCCTTTTTCTTTAACATAAATTGGCCACTTTGATTTCTTTTTTCTCAAATTAACTAGTAGATGTTTGTATTTAAAAAATAAAAAATGATATCAATTAATTTATTTTGGAATAAATTTTAGCTCTACGATTTAAGAGATTAGTGTATGGATTCTACTTTTTTTTTTAATTCATTCAAATTATATTGAGTTGGTTTACTTTTTGAAATAAATGTTCCATATAGTTAATACTATGATTTACTGAACTTATTTTATTAAAATAGTACAAAGTATTTTAAAGTTTAATTCGGAATTCTTTATAATAAAAATGTTAATATAAATCTATGCATGGTAGAATTTGTTTATCTATTCAAACAAGCTAAATTCTGTTATGTTCCTCAAAATTTTTAAAAAATTTAGAATGCATTATAAACTTTATATAAATAATTTTTATATGATTGATTGATCTTACTTTATTAAATGGTAAAATATTTAATTTTAAGGCCAAGTTCTATGATAAAAATGAATTATATTAATCTCTGTAGATTTAAGTCCAAGTTTTTTTTTTAATAAGAAATATCTATGTAAAATTGAGGTTGTACATCTATTAAGACAGGCTAAATTATATAATTTGCTTAAATTTTGTAAATAATTTACAGTTACATCATAAACTTTATATGCTAACAATACTTTTTAAATAATAATAACAACAACAACAACAACAACAACAACAACAACAATAACAATAACAACAACAATAATAACAACAACAATAATAAAAAATGATCATCTTTACAAAATTAAGAGAAACTTCATTAACATTCCATAATTTAACCAATAAACACGAAGACTGTATTGATTCCAAGATTGGTCCCAAAACCTTTTATAAATTTCCTAAAAATCATCATAAAATTCTCTTATAACTCTTAGGGCCTGATTTTTTTTGTTTGAAGTCTGATTTTTTTCACACTTCAGAGCTTTTCATTATTTTTTTTTAACTTAAGACTTAATAAAAAATATTTTTGTTTGAATAAAAAAACTAAAAATTTTAGCTTTTATCTAATGTAAATGTATGAATTATTTATTACTCTTCTAACTCTCTTAAATACCCTTATAACATTTATTTATTGACTAATTTGTACATAGTCTAATATTTTAATTTTGAAATATTATTATTTATTTCTAATTTTATATTATGATTTATGATTCTCTATATATTTTTAAAATTAATTTTGGGTCATTTAGCTTACTTATTTATCAAATTATTTTAGAAAAAATAACTTTTTTACCCAATTATATACATTTAAATAAATTAAATTATAATAAATTTTGGTATGCAAATATTTTTACTATCAAAATAAAATCACAAACAAAAATAATATATATATATATATGTGCGTGCATACGCACGTACGTGTGTAGATATATGTATAAAACCATTAGTTTTCAGATATTAAAATTAAAAAAAATATTATTTAGATATTCATATCCAAACTTATTTAGATTTTAGTTTAATTTAGACATATTAAGATTTTAGACAAAAAAAAAAAAAAACTAGTCACTTTCAAGACCTTGCCTGAAAATCCATAAATTTTTTGAAAAAATCTTATTGATATTAGATGATAAATAGAAAACCATATTCAAGAAATCTCATAGATTTGGTAGTTGTTTAGACATTATTAAACTACAAGTAATTTTTTATACACAATCTAATCATATAACCATCTTCATAAATGTGATACGACGGAATATAAACCATTAAAATTTATAAAAGATAAAGGATATGAAAATTTTCGATATAATAACAAGTCACACGACTTACACAAATGATGCATGGAAGTTCTGCATATAGTATTATTAACTGTTGTGATCTTTGAACATAAATCATTAGTCATTTTTCACGCATAATTTAATAAACGAGGTAATTGATAAATTAATATCATTAAATATGATATTTTAATTTTAAATAAAAAATTTAAAAATTTATCAAATTATTTAACATTATTGAAATTGATCATATTACAAAAAATTTATAGGCCATGATCCCATAGAGATTTTAATCATCAGTAATCAATAAAAAAAAACATACATCGATCTGTTAGACATAACCATAACATTTAAATTTTAAATATTAGAGTTATTTTTTAAACCGATGCTTTTGTAGTAATCCCTTTTTGCGATTCTTTCTTAAATTTATAATAATCATTTAGTGAGACAAGAGACCAGAAATTTGTATGAAAATATTTTAATCTGTATACAAATTTTGTGTAAAGATTTTGTATTAAAAAAAGTCCACCCTATCTTGAAAACACATTTACATTCATCTATGACATATAAGTTAGAATTTTTAATTTTTTAAAATTATTTTTAGAAAATTACGCATAAAAATAATTTTAGAAAACACTTTCGTTAATAAAGTAAAAAGAAAAAAGAAAAAAAAACATATTTGCAAAATAGCATAAGAGAAGCATATTCGAAAATGAAGATGATAAATAGGAAGATGCTAAGTGAGAACGGAAAACCCAGGTAGTGCCACGTGTGACACTACCTGGCGTACAGGCAGGCATCGTATCGCAATGCAAACCCAGACCGGACTCCTCTCTCCTCTCTCACCCTCTTCTCTTCTCTTCTCTTCTCTTCTTCCTCGCTTACAAGACAAAACCAAAACAAAAAAAGAAAAAACCCTCTCTTCTCTCCCAGATCATCCCCTTCCCTTTTAACAAATTCCAAAAGAGGCACAGAGAGAGAGAGAGAGAGAGAGAGAGAAAAGAGTGAATTGGGTTTTTTTTTAAATCTTATTTCAGGTAATTTATTTTCCGTTTAGTTTCTTTGAGAATCTTCTTCGTTTTAGGATTAGTTTTGATTCAATCTGGCGTTTTTGGCATCTGGATGATTATATGTTTTTGGATACTAAGCCATGACATAGACTTTTGTTGGAAGATTTGATGACTTGCCAATCCCACATGGTCATGGATAACGATAACCTGTGCCTTTGCTTTGCTAATTTTAGACGTAGTCAACTCTTCTTGTGTTGTGCGTTTGTGTTTTGGCTTCAAAATTCGCTGGTTATGAGTTATGAGATGGCTTAAGTTTTTCTAACTCCCATGTGTAATAAACGAATTGAATGCGTGAACCAATTAGTACTGGACTCTGATAACACAATTGCTACTCAGCAACACCCTAATAATCAAACAGTTTATTTGATGGATTCCCCTTCTGCAACTACACTTGGTTCCGGTTCAACTCCTGGCTCCAATGATGACACCCCACGTGTAAAGTTCTTGTGTAGTTTCTTAGGTAGCATTTTGCCTCGACCCCAAGATGGGAAATTGAGGTATGTAGGTGGGGAGACGCGGATTGTTAGTTTGCCTAGAGATGTGACTTATGAGGAGTTGATGAATAGGATGAGGGAACTTTATGATGGGGCAGTGGTGTTGAAGTATCAACAACCGGATGAGGATCTTGATGCTTTGGTGTCTGTTGTCAATGATGATGATGTCACTAACATGATGGAGGAGTATGAGAAGTTGGGTTCTGGTGATGGGTTTACAAGATTGAGGATTTTTCTGTTTTCGCATCTGGACCAAGATGGTTCTTCGCATTATGTTGATGGGGATGAGAGGGAGACCGAGAGGAGGTATGTGGATGCCCTGAATAATATGAATGAGGGTAATGATTTTAGGAAGCTGCAGCAGCCTGATTCTCCAGTGACTGGTCCAGTTGATGATATGCATGTGGCAGAGCGATTTTTTAACACGATGAGTCTTGAGGGTGGCTCACATAACCAGGCACAGTACAATATGCATCATCTTACGATTCCTCATATGGGATCTGGGCAACCTCAACAGCATGTTACTCAGAGGTATAATGAGATGGAAGGTACATGGAGTCCTGCATATTTTTCTCCTAGGCATTATGGGCACCATGATCCAAGACCGTTACCAGAGTTTCCGTCTTCACCTTCTTCTGCTTGGTACCGTATGCCATTTGGAGACGATAGAATTCCTGAAGAATATGCGCGGCAGCATGTAAATCATCATCCTGCATATGAACACCAGCCGCAATTTTCTGAGAATTTAGTAAGGGTACCACCGGGAGATAAAGCCGGTTTCCCTGGTAATTTACTTCATGGCCATCATGTATTTGATGGGAATGGTATCTGTGATCACTGCCGCGTTACTTTTCACAGAAATCAAATACACTTGGAGCAGCCCAATATGGGGAATGGGCTTCCCCAGGTATCTAATCCATGCGCTGAATGTCGTCCAAACAGGGAGAATTTCATATTGAATGCTGAAACAAAGTTGCCTCATGGGATTTATCCTAAAGATCAGAATGATATTCGACCTGTGTATAATGAGAGTCACATTCATGACAGAGGATGGGTTCTTCAGCATCAGTTGAATCCTCGGGTTGAGGAAGCAAGAACACATATCTCTGGGGCTGGAAGATTGAATGAGCACTACATGGTGGATGGTCCTGGCCTGAATTTTCCTCTTGGGCATGGTAATTTGGTGGATGGTCATCATATGTCTTCAAATCCTGTTCGCCATCGAGCAGGACTTGAAATGGGGACCGAACTGTTTCATGATCAAGCTGTGGCTGCAGCACCCCACCTACACATTCCTCCACCGGAGGAACGTGTTGTTCGGTATGGAAATCTTCCTTATGGAGCTGATAATCTTCATCCCACGACTCATGGTCATGTGCATGCACAAACTTTATGGAGAAATGTTCAGAACTCAGTACATGGTGCTCCCTCTTATGAAACATCCAGCCCACTTGTCAATGGTTCTCTTAATCCTGCACTTTTTCAGAGTACTGTGGATGGCAATTCAAGGTTTGGTGCTGGGTTGGATAATCAAAACTCTTGGACTGAGCCCCTCCCACCAAAAATACCAGGTTTTGATGGGACTGGCACCTCTCCAGAATATTATTACGGCCCAGCTCTAAAGTTGAACACCCAAACCCATAATCATGAAAACCAATGTCCGGATCCTGTGCAACCATCAGACTCTTGTTCGGTTTTGATTCAAGAAAAAATGGTGTCTTCTAATCCTTCAGGTTGTAGTCCAGGATTGAGAAATAATAATGTTGGTGAACCAGTTAGGATGGAGGAGAAAAGTAACATTGGAAAAGAAATTGAATCAAATCTTAGAGCAAAGGTTGAAGACACTGATGTGCAAGGTGTACCTTCTCCTGAACAGAACAGGATGGGTGACAAGCCTGTTGATTCAAATTGCTTGGCTACCGCCGAAGTGAGTGGTAATGTTCGAAAGCCTGGTGAAAATGGTCCTGCTTCTCCGGAAGATACAAAGCTGTCGGATAATGAGTTGAGTTTCTTACCTGAGTTGATTGCTTCTGTGAAAAGAGCAGCACTAGAAGGGGCAGAAGAGGTGAAAGCTAAAGCTGAAGAAAATACTTATTCTGGGAATCCTGATTCAGTGCCAAAAGAAGCACCTGCCAATGAATCTGAATTAGCAGTGAGTGTTGAGGTGAATTCTTTGCTATGACTTGGTGCTTTATGTTCTTTTTTTAACCTCTTGTTTTTCTTATAGAACGCTCATGGGGAGGTTGAGATGGATTCTGATATTGACAATGTGAACACCTCCAAAATTGAGCCAACAAGGGCTGAGGCTGAAGCTATTGCCAGGGGTTTACAGGTCCTTATTCACTGTCCTATGATTAACATGATTATGGTTAATCTTTGTGAATGCCTTAATCTGCATTTTCTCATCTGAGTTGTGATTTGATTTACCATGCCCCATTCTTTTTGCAGACAATAAGGAATGATGATCTTGAGGAGATAAGAGAATTAGGTTCTGGCACATATGGAGCTGTTTATCATGGGAAGTGGAAGGGTTCTGATGTAGCGATAAAAAGAATCAAAGCCAGCTGCTTTGCTGGGAGACCTTCTGAAAGAGAACGTTTGGTAGTATCTATAACCTTCCCACCCTTTTATTAGTTATGTGCCTCAATTGCAAATCAAGACTGACTGTTTAATGCAGGTTGTGGAAGTTTTCTAGTATGACACAAATTAGTTTAATGTTAATGTTATGTATTCAAATGGTACTTGTAAAGCAGTGCCAAGACAGGTGTATATTGTTTGTACCTTGGTAGCTTGTTATGCTGGGGTATTGCTAATGTTATCTGATATTAAAAGCAGGGAAAATAGAAATTGTTGACCACATGGTGAGGGTATTTGCTATCAAATTAGCCTAGACAAGGACTGCAGATTTGTTTTACGGTAAAAGAAATATTGACTGTTCACAGAATGGTTCTGCTCTGCATACTTGCAACGGTTGTGCATTGAGGAAGAAATGAATAATATTTCCGATGCTATTGTAAGGTTTCACAGATCATTAGTGATACATGAACTGAGAGCAAGATTTCTAATGTTGTTAATATTATTATTATTATTATTATTATTATTACTATTATTTTTAACTTTTGGATTTGTACTTATTGTATTTAAGAACCGTGCACTCTGCTTTGTTCGTGGGAGCTCTTCGCTTGACTCTTTGCACTTGGACTCCAAAATTTTGTCAAAGTCTGCCTTATGATTTTTGTAGCACTCAAAAGATTATGCTTTATTTTTTACTTGCATTAGGAATTCATTTCATATACTTGGGGAATTACGTATGACTGTTTATTGGCTACAGAGATTGAATGATGTCTATTTGAGATAGTTCTAAGCATTACATTCTGTTAAGCCCAATCTACATCATATTTACAGAAAGTTATCATTACTATATATATCATATCTCACATTTTGTGATTTATATCATCTTGTTAATTCTTGAAATTGTTTGTGTGATTATGATTGCGTCTGTTTTGCTTTGCAGATTGCAGATTTCTGGAAGGAGGCTTTGCTATTGAGTTCCTTGCATCATCCAAATGTTGTGTCTTTCTATGGTATAGTACGTGATGGTCCTGATGGATCTTTAGCAACTGTGACAGAATTCATGGTTAATGGATCTTTGAAACAATTCTTGCAGAAGAAGGACAGGTAATCATGTTGATGGCAGTATTGTGAATGCGTGCTGATATATATGCTGTTTTCTGCTCTTAAGAATTGTTATCGTCTGCACAATGCGTGATTGAAGTTTTTTTAGAGCTAGACATGATTGAAAGAAGTATAGAAATATGGTTCTTTTTGTGTAGAATATCTGATTTTATATTGTTGTTGAACAGAACTATTGATCGTCGTAAGAGACTCATCATAGCTATGGATGCAGCATTCGGCATGGAGTATTTGCATGGGAAGAACATAGTACATTTTGATCTAAAATGTGAAAATTTGTTAGTTAATATGAGAGATCCACAGAGGCCAGTATGCAAGGTATTCTAAGTTAGATCTGTTATTGCAATTGACACTTTGAATTTTGTTCTTTTTCTTTTTCTTTTTTTTAAAGCATGCAATCATTATTTTATTTCCTTTTTTAAATTTTTGGGTGAAATTACTTGGAAGTTATGAATTCTATGCTCAGTTTCTCTCATTGTTAAGTTATATTCTGCAGAAAAAGCTTGTTATAATATCAGCTTCTGAAGGTTTCTTTGGTTTCTGACTTTGTCATACTTGTTCCTTTACTTTGTTGCTTCAAATTTTCTCTTGAGCTCACTAGTAATTGTCTCGACGTGCGGCCTTGATTTTGTGACTGACATAGCTTATGCCTGCATTTTGTGACTGATGTAACTTATGAGTACTCTTCTAGATTGGTGATTTGGGCTTGTCAAAGGTAAAACAACACACTTTAGTGTCAGGAGGTGTTCGTGGAACTTTACCTTGGATGGCACCTGAACTCCTGAGTGGAAAAAGTCACATGGTAACAGAAAAGGTAATATTATTTTGTGTAAATACTATCATTTCAACTTAAATGGTTTTATGTATTAATTCTAGGGTATTTTGTTTTCCTTTTCTCTTTTTTTATTTCTTGTTTTTGTTGATTTCTTTTATGTAGATTGATGTATACTCATTTGGGATTGTAATGTGGGAACTACTGACGGGTGACGAACCTTATGCTGATATGCATTGTGCTTCTATTATTGGTAAGCATAAAAATAATAGTGGACTCTATTTTAGTCCAAGTTGCATATGATCTGTTTTTCCGTGTTTTGACATATAATGTTGTTGTTTGCCAACCCCAAGGGTTGGCTAAACAGAATTAAGCAAACCTTCTTGGGATTTGGGATATATAAATCTTACAAGTTTCCTAAGTACCAAGATTATAGGTTTAAGTTACCCTTTGTCTTATTAATTTCTATTATATATATATTCTACATTGATGTGGAGATTCTGATTGCCTGGGCTTGCAAAAGTAGCTGCTTTCAGTTTGCCCTTTGGGGTTATATTTGATATCTCTTACAACTATCATCTAGTAGGATAGTCCTGTTCTATTGTGGCCTTAGCTCGAATATCTGATCTCTGAATTCTGTCAATTATACTTGATGCCTTATCTCTTTGGAATAATTTGAATGGTGAAGTTTTGATTAGTCTGTTGCCTGGTGTTTTCTGTAGTTGGATCGTCTATTTGAATGTTGCTTGTGTCATACTCAACTTCTAATTGAATTCTGGTATTGTTGCATGAAAGATTAATCGATTTAGAATTTTGCAGAAAACTTAAACCTCGAAGAATCGTATTATTTTAACCAAGTTTTAACATTTTTTATTGTCTTGCTTAAAACCTTTGTTTGTCTGACATCAAACTTAGTTCATCCTTTTAGATTTTCACTCCAATAACTTAATTTGAAATCTTCTTTACTAGGAAATTTAAAACCTCAAATATCTTTCTGTGGTGTTTTACCTG
Source organism: Boswellia sacra (assembly GCA_013180625.2). Taxonomy (NCBI): domain Eukaryota; kingdom Viridiplantae; phylum Streptophyta; class Magnoliopsida; order Sapindales; family Burseraceae; genus Boswellia; species Boswellia sacra. The sequence continues at coordinate 339,845 of SNVD02013979.1, read as the reverse complement.
TATCTAGTAATAAAAAGGAGTGGGGCTATAATGTTTAATTTGTTGTTTAATCATGGGGTTCTAACTTAAAATATGAAAGTAACCCATTAGGCATTTTAATTCTTTTGAAAAAATCAAAATCTTTTACTTTCTGAGTAGAAGATAGAGCATATTTGGGCTTTACATATCCAACAGGGACTTGTGGTATGCATGTATTTTTCTGTCAGCTCGAATATTTTTGGGTCTAGGGGTGGGAACCATTTGGCCAAGCCGAAGCACACAACAGATTTGCTAGTTCGTTCGGTTGGCTTGTATCGTTTTGCCGGCAGAGTGATCTGACATCTGATAACCAGGACTCAAGAGAAAACAAAGCGAACAAAGCTGTCCAAATTTATTCTTCATATGTTTCAAGAGTAAATTAGACAAACAGATAAAATAGAGAAGGAAAACTGAAACGTGTTTTTTGGGGCACTGGAATTCTTGTTTGTTTTGACAAAATCTCAAGTTGTCAGCATAATGATTGGTAGTGGTGAAGATTGAATAAGAAAATGCTTGACTTAGAGACTATGGCTGGCTTGGATTTGCAAAGTTGGCTCGAGTTGGGATTGCAGAGAGAGAATACAATTGCATCAGGGAACTTAGGGTTAGGAGTAATGTGGTTTATCCTAGACTACTGCAATATTTTCTCTTACTCAATAGCTATGCTGCATGTAAAAAACATTTTAAAAGTTATGAAACTGGTTCATTTCTTATGGTTTGAGAGATTTGAACTGCAAGAACCAAACCGAAACCAGTCATTTTATGGCTTTTTTTAACTGTTCAATGTTATCTATATAAAAATCGAACCAAACCGGCTTGTCCGGTCTGGATTTGCAGTTTGTTTTGGTTCTTCGGTTTCTCTGTCCACCCCTATTTGGGTCTTGGTTGAATATTTGAAATGTGAGCGAGGTATTAAAGTGTGATCATGATCTTTTCATTTGTATCGTCTTTTTGATTTGCAGGAGGAATTGTGAACAACACACTACGCCCAAAAATTCCTACATGGTGTGATCCTGAGTGGAAGTCTCTGATGGAACTTTGTTGGGCCTCTGATCCTGCAGGGAGACCATCATTTTCAGACATTTCTCAGAGGCTACGGACCATGGCTGCTGCGATCAATGTGAAATAACTCTTAATATAAAGCAGCAGATTTCACTTTTTGCACTCTATTACGGGGGGGACGATGGAAAATAAAATTATATATATATATACATATATATCAGTTTAAGGTCACATCATGGTTTGAAGTATTGCAGGCTAATAATGTTGTACTCAACCTTGGTGCATCGTTAGTGAACCTTCTATTGTACTGCCACGAAAAGTATCGGTCTCCACAGAGTGCTTTTACATGGCTCTTAAGACTGGATTCTGCCCTGAAAACACCATAAAACGCCAAGGGGGGCATTGAGCGCACAATCAGACTGTGAGTTCTAGCTATTTATATGATCATGTGATTTTATGATAGACCTCCTAAAGGATTATTTATCGTAATAACTGTTTGATCTTAACCTATATAAGGTTTTTTTCTTAATTCATTATTGATTTTATTATTTTTTCAGATATGATCATGATGGCAGTACAGTGGTGATTCAACTATTATTTGATCGGGGACTTGAGTCTTTTTTTTTTTTTTGAAGGATTTGTACATAGGTTAAAATATATTATCTGTGTTCTAAGTTTTATCATGACAGAACACATTCTTACTGCTTCAAAATATCAGATGAACTTGGAACAGAAGTTCGATATGAATCTTTTTTTTTTTTTGGGTGCTTCATTGTTTCTTCGAGTTTTGCATCTTTAGGGTCCTTGTATTCATACGACAAAAACACACTTGGCTCTTATATGTGTAATATACATTATTATTTTGTGGGGACTCCAAAAGGCCATTTACTCTGGAATAAAAATTGCTGCTGTGAAGCTCTTTCAAATGGCATACTGGTAATAATTTCTTGTGTTGGCTGGGAGATATTATTTTATTGATTGCAGAATATATGAAATACTCTGTACTTGGTTATCTGGGAATGTTCAATGTGGACTTTTATGCACAGAAGAATATTGTTGTTAACGGTTGAATAAAGTGTGTGATTTATTTTCTGCACTTCAATTAGTAATTTATGCAAAAAGTGGAAAGGTAGTTTTGAAGTTGAGATTCTAACGAGCCATAAGTTCGATACCAAGTAACAGTATCACTGTATTGTTCAAAGAGATGCTTGCATGCGTGGAAAAACCCGTTTTCCTTGTATATCTGAATTTGGTGTACTCTCAAGCCTGTAGGAAACCTTCTCGAAGGATTGTGATGGCTTTTGTTACTCTTACGTTTTTTTGTATAATTTTCTTCCTTAACCATCATGCCAGGTAATTAGAGATAAGAAGGTTGGGAGGGTTGGTCAATATAGGAATGAGAGAGTTATATTTATGATCAGCAATTATAGTAGTCTGCACAACATTTAAATTTAGTCATTGATTAAAAGAAAAATATAGTACCTTGTCTATATTTCTAATTTAATAACCAAAAAAACGTTGGCAATACGAGCTATAACATAGAACATTTATCAATATAATTCTATTATTCATGCATGACAATTCTCAAAACAATTTGAGAATATGAATGGGACAAATGCAGAGTGTTCCCATTGCATTGTAAGCTCCTCAAAAAGTGGCGGCGCTGGGCTGCACCCCAGCATCAGCCGAAATTCGGTATTTACATTACACTTAATTCTGACCACGTTACTTTTTCGCACAAGCTTTATTGTATAGTTCACATAATCCTGCGTAGATTGACTGCAAAATTATTGTAAATTAGTCTTTGTTGTGGGTGGAGAAACGCTTTCCCAGCTCCAAGACGTGGACTCTGTTACACTTTTATCATCAAGTGCCATCTCAAGTTCTCTAATGTACCATAAATTAAGTTAATTAGGTATAGAATGAAGAGAAAACGAAGACGATGTAATTGGTGTAAGGCTTAGAATATCAAGGCATTGATTCTCCTAGCTGGGGTACTCTTAGTGGGTTCCACTGTTACCAACTCTAGGACTGAGTACCGGAAAAAAATTTAATCACAAAAATGAAGAAGACTTAGAATTGATTGTAGGGGGAGTATTTCATTTTCAAACACCTGGTTGACTTTATTCTTCTTGTAAGAAACATGTCATTGAAATGGCGTTCGTGATCTTTTGTATTAATGGTCTTCTAATGATTGATTAAAGTATGAGAAGGTGAAGTAGGAGGGCATGGCATCACCAACTCTGGTATAATAAGGCAACGAAAATCCCTAAGGTCAAATTCTATGACACCATCATCATCATGCATTCATTCACCTTCTCTAATTTTCCTCTAGAATCTCATCGCGTGCCTTTGAATAAACCACATTCAAGGATATGATGGCTTGTAAATTATATATCATTATCAAATTTCTTCATCAATATTGTGAAACTAATTCCATAGTCTATATATAGATAATAACATGGCAACTGACGTTATTTATACTCCCAAGTCAAACTACTAAATGTCCAATTGTATTTGAAAAATTGTCTGATAAATATGTGTAATTGGTATCTTTTCTCCTTATATATGTAAGTTACATATAAATTTATTCTTTTTTTATATTGATTTGTACCGTTTTGTTTTTACGGTAATCTTGAAAGATCTCATAGGTTCTTATATATATGGATATAGTTTAGTGGCTATCCTATCATACGATCGTTATGGGATTCTAAAGCTAAAAATGCATCTTCATTTCATCCACATTGACCAATTTATATTAGAATATGTTGAGTTTTCTTGCTATAGTAACAACTACAACAACTTAACTTAAAATTGTCATACGAAAGAATAAATTAATTAAAATTATCATATAAATTAATTGAAATATGGAGATTGGCCCCAATTGAGAAATTGCCTGGAAGGTGGATTGACACAAAATCGCTTGTTATGATGCAACTTGGCAAGAGATGATAAGCCAGTCAATCCCTTGGATGCTCACTGTTATGGGTTTGTTACCAAAACAAAATTAAAATAAAGAAACTAGGGTTGACAAATGTTAGTAACGTGAGATAGGGGAAGAGAATAGAGACCCATTTTGAGCTCAGCAACAGCGTCTATTTGTAGCATATTGGCACATTATTTTACATAAAGTGCACGAAGATAATTACAGATTTAATTAATTAATACGATATCGTTAATTAAGTATTACGTACGTAGTGTTGAAGTTGCCCAAGTCATTAGCCATTACTGTCTTATTCATGAAATTAATTAGTTATTATTGTGATGTGAAGCATATTTGAATTTGTGTGCATAAGTCCACCATTGATTCTCATATTTGTCAACTCCTGTATTGCTAGGTGATCTTTCTCTAGTTTTTTAATGCTTCTTTTTCGTGAAAATTTCAAGCTTATCTTGATCACTTTAAGAAAATTGCTTGAAAATATGACGGTTAATTATATTAAATCAACAAAGCTAGTTTATAACGCTTAACTATATATTGTCAACTATTGTATCCTTATTTAATTCAAATTTCATTTAATAGAGTTTATGCTATTTTTAACACAATTATAATCGAATTGCTTTAGATATATAACCAAAAAAAAAAAAATCTTCTAATTTGGCGAACGGGATGCTGATACATGAAATTTGTATATATAAGTTGACATACCAAATTAATTAAAATGGCAAAATACTTACGATTACCAGAAGCATTATTACTAGTATTCTCTTTTTTCGATGAATTGATTTTGATTTTTAAAATCCCCAACTGGAATTAAATCCTAGTTGAGGTTACAAATTAGAAATTATAGCCTTTGTAAAGAAATCCAGGATATAACTAATTCTTAATAAGGTCTGACAACATGTTAAATCAGAAACCACAAAATATTGCATGCTAACAGACTTGGATTAAAATCTTTTGTTTCCATATATATATATATATATAGACACAAAAAGCGACCCTCTGAGAATTTGATAATTTAATTTGCTAAATATTTCTCTTCTCTAAATGATCTACCATAAAATATTGTACTAATACAGATGATTAATTTAGGAAATTAATTTCCTTGATTGCTCAAAATCATATTTTGCATATTCAAGTGTATAATAAATATTTCATGAGGTTGAATATATGCAAAAAAAAAAGAAAAAAGAAAAAAGGAACTATTGCAAAAAATTCATATATATCTTTGATCTTGATAAACAAGAACGTACAAATAAGAGATATATTTTAAATAGAAGAAAAATGAGTGCACTATATTATTCTCTGTCTCATGATTCAATATAAAGTCTCGATCATATTCTTTTCTCTTCATAAATAAGAGTTTTCAAAGATAAGAATGGTGCCCTTCCATTAGTTGAGAACCAATAAAAGGGAGAGATTCAAGTTCCCAACAAAAAGTCAACAATAATGTGTTCGTCTGAAAGTTATTAATGAATCTTTTTGAAAAGGAAAAAGCCTGGCCAATTAAACATTAAAAGTCTAGATTTTTTCGTTGTAATTAATATTATAAGTTTCATGAAAGAGTAGTCAATAAGTTAGAAACCAATAATTCGATGTTATTATTGTATAATATGCGATGGTTATCCAAGCTTATCTTGATCTTATCATGAGATTGAGGACCACCCTTACCAGCTCTCACTCAAGAGAAGTCTTAAAAGGCTGGTCTTATTGATGATGAAACATCGCTGTGTGCGTGTCAATGCATATATTCTAGGGTTAAGTTCAAGACAAGCAGAAGCATCCTTCTTCATCTTAAAGCTCAGAGTACTTTTGGCATTAAGATATTAGTATTTATGGGAGTGAGAGCTTTTTGAATTTTGATAGTTTCTTCTTGTTATTTCTACGTAGGTGTGGTTCTGGACCTCTTTCTTCTTCCTCTACCAGTAATTTAATCACTAACAAAATATTAATGTAGCAAACCGAGGTCAATGAGTGGTACTTATTCTAAAAGGTTTGAATTTCTCAATGCCCATCTTTTTGGTTTTATCTTCTTTTCTTGTTTCAATAACGTTCTCTTGCTTTCATTTTTTAATTGTATACTGTAACCCACTTGTAACATGCGTCTAGGGTTTTGATAATAATTGTGGACACTGATCTTTTTTTAATTATAGTGATTGTTGATAATTATATAAATGTGATTTGGGAAATCTTTGTTTGATAAACCTGAACATTATATAATTTATTCTTTTTCTTTCTTTTTCATTGTGAGAATCCCTGTAATTGATCGATCTCTTCATGTTGTTGGGGCCTAGCTAACTATGACATTGAGTTTTGTTCCTCTTGCTGCTAAAATCAGCTCAATAATGATTCAGTTTCAGCAGAAACTACACCTTAAATAATGCATCTGGTAAAAGAAAAGTAGTAGAATTCAATTCATGGATAAGCCGTTGAATATTATAAATATATCTAACAAATATATATATATATAGAAAGAAAGAGAGAGAGAGAGAGAGAAATCAATTTTATTCTTTGTGTCAAAATCACATTTTTGTTATTTCATTGACTTTGTAGCAACCCTTTAAAAAAAAAAAAAGAAAGAAAGAAAGCAAATCATAATTAACCTATGTGGTTATATAAGAAAGATCCTGTAATTTCTACTTGGATAAATCACTATTAAGTTAGTTAAACTGCTTGGAAATTTAAGACAGTCAGCGGAAATGATGCCTGTTACATTCAACTTCCATTATCTTAATTGTAGAGATATCATGATAAACAAGAACAAATTGGAGGAGTAAGTAATGCAAAGAAATGGAACAGTGCACTGATGTAATTATCTGTCGCTGTTAATTCCTTTTCACTTTGATAATATTGTGAGACAGATAACCAATATTTTTACATAATTCTTCTGTGGTAGGAATAACTGTTGACATTAACCGATAACCATCATTTTCTAATAAGATAAAGGCTACTATTCCTTTCCTTTGCATTTAACTATATGAAGAAATACCATATGTACATATACAAAGTTTAATTTGTCTAATTTCAACCTTATTAATATGTCAAATATGATACGGCATATTTAAATTGTCAGATTACTTAATTGATAAATTGATTCAACCATCTATGGTGATAATTACCCAGCGCAAGCCAAGTGATTGACATTTATTTTCGATCTGCCTACAACTACAAGTACCAATCATTTACCTACATATATTGATGATGAATAAGGCTCTTAATTTAAGGAAGAGCTTTCATCCTTCAAATTATTTGACGTTTTTAAGGTTGGCAATCCAATACCATATCCTCTTTTCTGAGCTGGTACACCTCTTAGCAAGCCTCAATTGAGTTGTAATTTAGCAGATATATGATGCAAGTACTGTACTCTATTTTAGAACTGGAAAAAAAAAAAGTTCTTGGAAAGTTATTATATAAAAGAATCACGTTATATATTTTCAAGTTAATAGTCAAATATAAGAGAATAAGAGAATTTTAGATTTGTAAATAATGATATTCTATAATTATAAGTATAGTACTAAGCAAGAAATGTATAGATCTTTCAATTGATGATCAGGAAATTAAGTAGAAGGTAACCTGGTGCGATACGTCTAGATTTTGTTTGATTGTACTCGTCAAAAGATGCAACTTGTCATCTTGATTATTTGGTTTTTGCTGTGTCATTTTCCGAAGAAGTTCCCGGCAACATGAAGCATTTATACACATAATAATGTTAAAGTATATAGAGATGCATGCTATAGTCAATCACGTAACTTCTCAGAATTGAAATGGCTTAATCTTATTGACTTCCTCTAGTCTGTTGTTTATAGTTTATACATATAATTGCCGCCCATTTATTGATAGGGTTTCTAATTAACATACAAGCAACATTTACTAACAGTATGCCAAAAAATAAGAGAGGAGCAGTAGTGGGCTAGCAAGGCTATAGATTAATAATGGAACATTTCAACGAAGTTCACGACAAACTAAGAGGATTAATGGAGGGTTCTTTTGATCGAATACCTGCAGCATTGGTTTCAAATAATAAACAAATCAACCTAAAAAAAGCTGTGGAATATAAAATGGTAAAGAGAAGAAAATTTGTGTTGCAGTTTGTCCAGTTGCATGTATATTAAATACGGATGAGCAAACTAAACCAAAAAGGATGAGAGAGAAATTAGACCTTGCAAAAATGCCCAGAAGAGAAAAATAATGATTTTGAATGGTGAGCTACAAGACTTTTTGTCCTCATAAGCATCACATCACCCACTCTTCTTACCTATAAATCTTGGTCTTCCTTCCCCATCTTTTCCCAACAATCCCAGACAGACTTCTCTTTTGATTTTGCTTGAGGAAAAAGAAAGGAAAGGAACAAGAGACATAGAGAGATGGGTCGAGCTCCTTGCTGTGACAAGGCCAATGTAAAGAAGGGACCATGGTCACCTGAAGAGGATGCTAAGCTCAAGGCTTATATTGAAGAGTATGGAACTGGAGGAAACTGGATTGCTCTCCCTCAGAAAATTGGTATATTTAAATTCTAATTAATCACTTGATGATCTCTCTTGGAAACATGTATAGATGTTGTAATGTTAATTTAGATTTTGAATATCTATGTGTCTTTAATAGTTGTCCGTTGGGATTGGTGCAGAATGACAACATTGAATTGAGCACTTGTGTGTATTGATTTCTCACAGGGCTAAAGAGATGCGGAAAGAGTTGCAGACTCAGATGGCTAAATTACCTGAGACCTAACATCAAGCATGGTGGATTCTCTGAAGAAGAGGACAATATCATTTGCAGCCTTTACATTAGTATTGGCAGCAGGTTTCACTCTCTCTCTCCCTCTCGCGATGTGAACTACATATACTTGTCATTTTTTCTTTGTTCATGTTGCTTTTCTCTTGGGATACATTGATTTCGGATTTACTCTTCGAGACTTTTCTTCACTTCTTTGATTCTTTTTTCTTCAATTTAGGCTCTATAAATCAATGATGTTGAAATTGTCTTGTTTTAACTTTTTTAGATGGTCCATAATTGCTGCCCAATTGCCTGGAAGAACAGATAATGACATCAAGAATTACTGGAACACTAGACTGAAGAAGAAACTACTTGGAAGGCGCAAACAGTCCAACGCCACTGGGCTATCTTCCACAGGGCAGAACCCAAATGATGTGAATGGCGGGGATGATAGTCAGCACTCTCAAGGCTTAAGCAGTTCAGCTCTGGAAAGACTGCAACTTCACATGCAGCTCCAAAGTCTCCAAAACCCTTTTTCATTCTATAACAATCCTGCCCTGTGGCCCAAGTTGCATCCTCACCAAGAGAAGATGATTCAAAGCCTTCAATCTTTGAATGGAAGCCATAACTCTTTCACGCAACATGCTTTTTCTGGCTCTCATCAACTTGGGCAGGAAAAAAAGGGTACTGCCCATTATTTCTATGAACAGTCTACTCCTCCTCTGCCATTTCCTCATGATTACCCACCGATCAGAAACCCTAATAAGGCGGCTCATGAATCATCTGATATTCCGATTCCAATCAACAGTTCTGAGAACAATTTAATGGCCTCAAGCACTACTATGCCAAAAGTAAGTGGCATTGAACAATCTGATCATGTGTCAACCCAACAGCTCTCAACCTTCCAAGCTGAGCTTGAAAACTTTCTTAATAACAAAACAGCTGGATTCACAGCACAGGAGGAGCAGATTCCTCAGTTTGAGTGCTTCAATTCTCTGAATGGGTCCAAGGACAATTTAGTGTGGTGGGCAAATGAGTTCGACTCCAAGTCAGCATCCTCAAACTCTTGGGACTCGACTCCTGCTCTTCAACCTGAGGGGATGTTTCAAGATTTCGAATTAGGTTACAATATGTAATATGCATGTGAAATAAAGTTAGGGATTTGTGTAAGCTTATTCGTATTTTCATAAGATAAGGGAGACCGGGAATTTGATATCATAGTAGGTCTTGTAAATTATGTTAATAATAATAACAATATATAATGTTACCATGCAATTATTAATTCTCAGTTTCTTGCCAATATGATTTGCTTTTTACAATAGACTACAAATAGAATTAAGTTGCTATTTCTTTATCTTCCTTCTAGTTAATTAGTGAAGGCTTCAGGCATGCAAAAGATACATATATAGCTAGGTTTATTCTTATCGAAGTGTTCATTAATTGAATGAAATCAGAGATTAAATGATATCCCTTCAATGCATTAAATATCATCATTTGGGTGTGCATGAGCTTGCGATCATTGCAACTCGACTGAAGATACATATATATATATATACTCATGTGCTCACATATATACTCATGTGCTCACCTGGTACTCAAATTTTTGTTTGCTATTTTGAGATTAATTATTTTTAATTGTTTAGCTGTGCTATGGATAGACAATTAACATATTTAATTATGTTTAACTGCAGTTCAAGAGAATAATTTTCTAGCTTGCTAGTTAGATCTCTCGACCAATGTTGTTTATGATCGCTCTGTTAGCATAACTGGCGTCACTTAATACGTGATTTCAACTTTCTAGCCTCCCCTTGTTAGCCTCTTTAACACCATGGTAACTTCAATTTTTTTTTTCTTTTTTCTGTTCTTCCCATTTTTTTAATTTTTAAATGCTATATATAGAGGATCAGTTGTGAAACAATAACAAGTAAATATACTAGTAATTGATTTTGTAACATATTAAGTTGCTTCATGGTAGCAGATCAACTACAATATTTGAAAAGATCGAGTTATATACATATACATATTTAACAATTATTATGTGAGTTTATGATTTGATACATAAGCAAAAGAATATAGATTAAAATACAATTTTATACATACCTTAGATCACTATTTTGAAGTGCTTTAAATTTTAATAACCTAATACAAGGAAAGTTCTTTCTTTAATTTATTAGCCCTAAACTTGTGTAATGAAATAATAATGATAAACAACGTGGTTCTAATCACTTACAGTTAAGAGAGGACAATAAACTTTAGTTCTTTAAAAGATGAATCTCTATATATGCATCTACATGTTAACTAATATTGAGTTGATGAAAAGGGTATAATATGCTTGTAAGTAAGACGTAAAACTAAGGAGCCATTTATAATTCTTGTTGATGCACGGTTTCCGGACGGCCGGGAAGCGGGTCGGAGCTCGGGTCGTACGTCGGATCCAGTCCTGCGAGCACAGAAAAATAGTCAGGGGTGCCGGCGAAGACCCTCCGACGCTCAAGTTAGTTTCCGGCATTTCGGAATTTTCTGGGAGAATTTCCTAGAGAGAGAAGCTCTCAAAAGCAAAGGAAATCTAGAGAGAGAGTGAGTTCAGAAAAGTGTGCATACCTTGAGCAATATTTCGGAGGGTTTATATAGGGGTCAAGATTGATCATTGTGGGACCCATATAGTAGGCCCATATGATGGGCTTCAGTAATGGACTTCCTGAATTAGGAATAATTAGGCCCAGATGATGGGCTTCAGTAATGGGCTTACTGAATTAGAAATAACTAGATCCAGATAATGGGCTTCAGTAATGGGCTTACTGAATTAGAAATAACTAGGCCCAGATAATGGGCTTCAGTAATGGGCTTACTGAATTAGAAATAATTGAGGCCCAATTTGGTTATGGCCATAACAGTAGTCCCCCCAGGCCCAAGTCGACTAACGGGTCGACGTAGGGGCTATTTAGCTATTCTGGGCTATAATTTAAATGTGTTGAGGGGTCAGCCCAAAAGATGTGATTCATTAAACCCTAAATTGGTGCTCTATATAAGACACAAGTGTTGGGGAGTAGGGTTTACTCAAAAATAGGAGAGAGCACCCTGGAGGCAAGCAGTGCAAGTGATCCCAGCAACCAGGAGTCCTCAGTCTGAGCAGAATTTTCCAACCGCCACAAGTAGGCACTTTTTTTTTTTTTTTTGCGTACACACTTTTAGAATGCATGAATTAGGTTTAATTTTGCAATGCAAAAATTCTATACGGATCATGCCCTGCGTGTGTGTGTACGTGATTTGTGTGAGAATATGAAAACGTTTGCATGTGTTTTCCCTCGCGGGTTTGTGTGTGAAAGAAGAAGAAACATGAATGAGTATTCGGTCATGAAGGGAGAAAAGTGAGAATGTATGAGGGAAGGGGTGTATTCGGGCATGTCGTGAGGGCCTGGGCGCACAGCAGGCTCGCGCGCACTGTGGCCTGCATGCGTGCGCGCTGTGGCGCGCTGCGAGTGCTGCCTGGGCGCGCTGGGCGTGCTGCCTGGGCGAGCTGGGCGTGCTGCCTGGGTGCACTGCCTGGGCGTGCTGCCTGGGCGCGCTGCCTGGGCGCGCTGGGCGCGCTGCCTGGGCGCGCTGCCTGAGCGCGCTGGGCGTGCTGCCTGGGCGTACTGCCTGGGCGCGCTGCCTGGGCGTGCTGCCTGGGTGCGTTGCCTGGGCGCGCTGCTTGGGCACGCCGGGCGTTGGGCGCAGCGCGAGGCGGAGAGGCCGGCGACCGGCGAGAGGGAGAGGTCGGCGACCGGCGAGGAGGAGAGGCAGGCGACCGGCGAGGGGGAGAGCTCAGGGTGCGGAGGCGAGCACCCGAGGGGTGCTGGGCGCGTTGCATGCTGCGTGCACTGTTCACGTAGCATGCAGGGGCCTCCCAGAAAAAATTCAAGTAATTGCAGGGACTCTTCTGCAATTTCTCCAAGATTTTGATTATTTACCCGTGGGGGTATTTCTGCCAAATTTCAAAACTTTATTTTAATTGCGGGGGTGTTTCCGCAAAATTTTTAAACTTTTATTTTTTCTCCGCGGGGGTGTTTCCGCGAATTTTTAAACTTTTATTTTTATTTGCGGGGGTGTTTCCGCGAAATTTCAAACTTCAATTTTTATTCCGCCGCAGGGGTGTTTCCGCGAATTTTCAAACTTTAATAATTTTTCCTCCGCAGCAGTGTTTCCGCGGATTTTCAAACTTGAAGAATTTTTCCTCCGCGGGCGTGCTTCCGCGGATTTTCAGACTTGAATAATTTTTCCCTCCGCGGGCGTGCTTCCGCGGATTTTCAGACTTGAATAATTTTTCCTCTGCGGGCGTGCTTCCGCGGATTTTCAAGCTTTAATCTTTTTTTCTCCGCGGGCGTGCTTCCGCGGATTTTCAGACTTGAATAATTTTTCCTCCGTGGGGGTGTTTTTGTAAATTTTCAAACTTTAATAATTTTTCCTCCGCGGGGGTGTTTCCGTGGATTTTCAAACTTGAATAATTTTTCCTCCGCGGGCGTGCTCCCGCGGATTTTCAGGCTTGAATAATTTTTCCTGCCGCGGGCGTGCTTCCGCGAATTTTCAGACTTGAATAATTTTTCCCTTTGCGGGCGTGCTTCCGCGGATTTTCAGACTTGAATAATTTTTCCTCCGCGGGCGTGCTTTCACGGATTTTCAGACTTGAATAATTTTTCCTCCGCGGGCGTGCTTCCGCGGATTTTCAAGCTTTAATATTTTTTCCTCCGCGGGCGTGCTTCCGTGGATTTTCGATAAAATCCCCCAGCATTTTTTTTTTTACCTCTTCCTTCTCTCAGCAGACTTGGTTTGATGACTAACGACCCCTCTTTGACTGTGCAGATGGCTAGAGTTAAAACCACTGTGAAAGTGCTACGGGGGGAACCGAGTCATCAAACCCAGTCTTCCAGGGACAAGGATCCGGCGACCAACCGTAAAGAAGTTAACGAGTTTTATCAAAACTTCTTCGGTCCGGATCGGGAGCTGGGACAGAATTCTGTCAACCATAAGGTGGTAGACACTGAAGGGGATAGTGATTGGTCGTCCTCCGCTACTTCGGATAGCGAACCGGAGGTCGAAAAGTGGTGGGAGGCCGACCATATTGATAACCAACTTCCGGACGATCGACTAAAGATATATAGAGCCCACTTCCTCATCCCGGCTTCAGTCATCCTTTTTCTTCCAAGGAAGGGTTGATCGGTGGAGTAGGCCACCACGAGGTGTCATTGGTTTGAGCCTAGAGCTATTGAGAGTCGGTCTCCGGGTGCCTTTTGATAACTATGTTCGCCGTATACTCGATGCTATGGGCATCGCTCCTACCCAACTGTCGGCCAATGGGTGGAGGCTTCTGATAGCTTTCCAAAGTTTATTCAAAAGCGCCGGCCTTGGTGACCCTACCACCAACCATGTTAAGCATATTTTTGCTATTCACCCACCGAATGGTGAGAAGACGGGTTACTACTATATATCCCAGCGAGGGAAGACAGATGACCCCAACCGCCTTTTTGGTATTCCCTCCCATGTGAAAGAATGGAAGTTTAAGCAATTCTGGTGTGGTGGCGGTTGGAAGTACCAAGAAGGTGTTCGCCCAAAGGGGGAGAAGTTGAAGATCAGGAGACGTTTTGGTGTTTGTGGTACCCTATTATAATGACACCCTATCTGCCTCTGTTATGACAACTCTTGATCAACTGACATTTTTTTCTTTTTTTCTTTTTTTCTTTTTTTTGCAGCTCCTTAGACCAAACGTCCGCTGTTATCTCAGAAAGAGAAAGACGACTTGCAAGTGGTGCTCAAGTTACCCGTTGACTCGAAGAACGTGAACAACCTTACTGATCGAGAGCAATTGGCCCGTCTTGGCTTATCACCTCCAATTCCTCAGGAAGGTAAACTTGATCATTACTTTCTGATCTTACTTCATCAAGCATGTGTTCGTTGTCTTACCAGTTTTATTTTCGTGCAGGACTATTTCCTTTACATCCTACCAAGAAGCAGTTCGCTATACTTGTAGCCAAGATGCCACTTAAGCCTTTCACCCATGACAGACCTAGTTCTTCCCAGAAGAAACGGAGCGGAAGTCCTCCAACTCTTGGACCCCCGAAGAGGAGAGCTAGTGGTCACAAGGAGGTTCCCGTACGGAAGCCGGTTCCTGATAGATCTGCCTTCGTTCAGCCTGCGGATGATGTGGCAGCCTCTCAGCCTACTAGGAGCGGGTTACCCTCAGCCTCTCAGCTACCCAAACGTTTTACCTTTGACAGTACGGGCTTTCAGAGTGGATCAACATGTGGAGACTACCTTCGGGAATTGTCTCAAAATGCTGCACGCCTCATGCCTACCAATGTCTTTCCGGAAAATGTGAAACTCACATACTTTGATGCGATCGCCGTCGAGATGGGCATCATCCTTCAGGTCAGGTTTTACTGAGACCCTTTCTTCTTTCTTTATACTTTTGAAAGTCATGCCTTAACTCCTTCCCTCTCTTTGCCTTTCTTTCTGTAGGCGACAGGACCCTTGGCTCAGGGAGAGTCTACCAATACCAACCTCCTTAAGGAGGTTAACCATCTCACTTCTGAGGTTGACGACTGGAAGGCGAAACACCTAGTCTGCCTCAACAACTTAACCGAAACGGAGAGAAAAATGGCAGAGATGAAGGAACAGATGGGCAGAATGAAGGCAGACTTGTCCGAAGCCAAGAAGGAGGCGGCTATCCAACATAAGAGGGCCAATGATCTTGGCCGAGAGCTTCGAGAGAGAGCTGCTACTGAGCAAAGTATGATTGACAAAGCAGTCGCTCGCTTCCGTAGGGGTCGTATCTACCAGCAGGCTATGGAACGCTCCTATATTGAGGGAGTCAATGGGGTGCGCAGATGGTTCCATGACCGCCACCCAGAGATTGATCAGTCACCCATACCTGAGGAGTTAAACCTGGTGGAAGAGTCTATCCCGACAGTGAATTCTGATCCTGAGCAATTCCATCGCCTCATCCTTAAAGATAAGACTATGAGTCAACATTGGACACAGCAGCCTGGGCGGCCAAGCAAGGTGGCTCTTCCTCATCATCTTCAGATGAAGAAGGGGATGATGAGGCCACTTCTTAGAGTCAATTTGGATTTGGTTTTATCTTTTATTGTTTTTGCTTTCAATTCAATGTTATAGGTGAGGAGTTGTCCTTACTTGGACTTGTACGTATGGCACTCCCTACCCAATTTTGAAATAATAAGAGCTCCAAGAAATTTAATTTTTTTCTGGTGTTGTATCCTTTTACTCTTTCCATCCTATTGTAATTTGATCATACATGTGTTCTAAGGAGGTATAGTCACAAGAATTCTGAATAAAACGAACACTTTTATTGACAATCTCTTTATTGGTCTTTCCATGAGAGTTGTTACACATGCATAAGCTCCTGGGTGGAGTTACTGCACATATAGAGAGATTACAGGTAGTACTTCTTCAAGTGCTCAATATTCCATGGATGACGGAGCGACCTCCCATCCATAGTGATCAGTCTGTAGGTGCCTGGTCGGATGACTGCTTTAACTTGATACGGACCCTCCCAGTTGGGCCCTAGTGCCCCATCAGTGGGATCTCGGGTACCTTGTAGTACTTGCCTCAAGACCAAGTCTCCCACTTGGAAAGACCAGCGCTTAACCTTAGAGTTGAAATATCGAGCAACCCTCTCTTGGTAAGCAGCAACCTTGACACTAGCGAGATCCCTCTCCTCCTCAAGAAGATCTAGGTTGAGTTGAAGGCTTCTATGATTAAGCTCTACGTCATATCCCTCATTACGAGGTGACGGAAGGCCAATTTCAACCGGTATGACTGCTTCCGATCCAAACGCCAAGGAGTATGGGGTTGCTCCTGTTGCAGTATGGACAGTGGTTCGGTATGCCCAAAGCACTTGTGGAAGCTCTTCTGGCCATGCACCCTTCCTAGCATCCAATTTGGTCTTGAGGAGGTGTTTAATGGTTTTGTTAACAGCCTCCACCTGACCGTTTGCCTGAGGATGAGCTGGGGATGAAAAGCACAAAGAGATGTTCAACTCCTTACAGAAGTTCCTGAAGTTGGAGTTGTCGAATTGTTTGCCATTGTCCGTAATGATGGTATGAGGGATACCAAACCTATAGACAATTGACTTCCGTACGAAGTCCGTGGTTTTCCTTTCAGTAATCGATGCGAGGGGCTCAGCCTCTGCCCACTTAGTGAAGTAATCAATTGCCACAACAGCATATTTAACTTGACCTTTACCCATTGGAAGAGGTCCAATGAGGTCAAGTCCCCATTGGGCGAACGGCCATAGGGCTGTCATTGGAGTCAGGTTTTCAGGAGCTTTCCTTGGAATGTTGGCAAATCTCTGGCATTTGTGGCACCTAGTTGAGATTGTCTTAGCATCATTCTTCATGGTTGGCCAATAGTATCCTCGACTGATACACTTATGAGCTAGAGACCGTCCACCAGAATGGTTACCACATATCCCCTCGTGGATTTCTCTGAGAACATAATCAGCTTCTTCTGGGCGAAGACATTTTAAAAGAGGAAGGCTGAACCCTCTTTTGTAAAGAACACCATTGACCATAGTGTACCTTGACGCTCTCCCTCTTATCTTGATTGCTTCATTGCGGTTAGCTGGAAGTTCCCCCGTTTCTAAGAACTTTATGATAGGGTCCATCCAGCAAGGGTTACCATTAATGGTCATTGTCTTTTCTGGTGGAAGCTCATGTTGTGATATGCTTAGAGATTCCAGGACGACCATGTGATAGGCGGTCGGTAGAAGGGGGTCTATTCCTGAAGCAATTCTGGCTAAACTGTCAGCCTTTGAATTTTCCGTCCTTGGGACTCTCACGATGTCAAACCTTCTAAAACCGCGCAAGAGGGAGTTAACTCTACCCAAGTAAGCTATCATGGTAAAGCCTTTTGCCTGATAGTCTCCACGGATTTGGTTAACCACAAGTTGGGAATCGCTGTGGATGACGATCTCTCCAACCCCCAAGGCAACTGCCAGCCTAAGTCCTCCAAGGAGAGCTTCATACTCTGCGACATTATTCGTGGCTTTAAAATTGAAACGTAGTGCCACAGCTACCTCTACTCCATCCAGGGTTGACAGGATCAATCCAGCTCCACTTCCGACCTTATTAGATGACCCATCTACGAATAAGATCCATGCCATTTGTGTGTCAATTTCCACGGGCACTGGTCGATCATGTGACCCTGAGCTGGTTTCTTCATCCTCCTTATCTATACCACTTGAAAATTCAGCAATGAAATCAGCGATTGCCTGCCCTTTGATTGATGGTCTTGCAACATAATGTATGTCAAATTCTCCCAACTCAATGGACCACTTGACAAGTCTTCCAGAAAGCTCTGGACGATAGAGTATCTGTCGCAAAGGGTGGTCAGTTGGGACCATGACAGTATGTGCTTGGAAATACGGACGAAGCTTTCGTGCTGCAACGACTAGGGTGAGAGCCAGCTTCTCCATAGGAGGATATCTACCTTCAACTTCAGTCAAGGCCTTACTCACATAATAGACTGGCCTCTGAGTTCCATGATCCTCTCGGACAAGAGCTGCACTCACTGCGCATGCTGAGACTGCTAGATACAGAAAAAGTGGTTCCCCCAAAACTGGCTTGGAGAGGAGAGGAAGAGATCCTAAGTACTTTTTCAGCTGTAGGAATGCATTCTCACACTCACTTGTCCATTCAAACTGATTGCACTTCCTCAACGCTTTGAAGAAAGGGTGACATTTGTCAGTCGCCCTAGATATAAAGCGATTCAAGGCGGTCAGTCGTCCAGTGAGGACTTGTATATCCTTTGGAGTTTTGGGAGATTCTAGCCGCATAAGTGCTTGGATTTTTTCAGGATTGGCCTCTATCCCTCTTTAGGTGACAATGAATCCCAAGAACTTCCCAGAGGATACCCCAAAAGCACATTTGGTGGGATTCAGCTTCATATCATGCTTCCGGAGGATGTCAAAAGTAGTTCGGAGGTCGTCCACGTGGGATCTAGCGTCCATGCTCTTGGTGAGCATATCGTCCACATAAACTTCCATTGTCTTTCCTAAGAGAGGAGCAAACATGGAGTTTACCAATCGTTGATAAGTTGCTCCAGCATTTTTCAATCCGAACGGCATCATCCGGTAACAGTATAACCCTCTATCAGTGATGAAGGCCGTTTTTTCTTCATCCTTCGAATACATGGGAATCTGGTTATAACCAGAATAGGCATCCATGAAGCTTAGCAGCTGGTGGCCAGCTGTAGCATCAACTAATTGATCTATCCTGGGCAGTGGGAAGCTGTCTTTTGGACAATGCTTGTTCAAGTCCTTGAAGTCGATGCATACACGCCATTTTCCATTGGCTTTTTTTACTAATACAACATTAGAGAGCCACTCAGGGTAGTTTACCTCCCGAATGATTCCACTTGTCAAGAGTTTGCTTACTTCTAAGGCAATCGCCTCTGAACGTTCTGGGGCTTGGTGCCTCCTTTTTTGTCGGACAGGTTGAGCTCCAGGATTGACATTAAGGCGGTGGACAGCTATATTCGGATCTATGCCAGGCATGTCTTCGTGAGACCATGCAAAAACATCGCTGTACTCTTGAAGAAAACTAATCAGCCTATCCTTGATTGGTGGAGGAAGATTCTCACCCACCTTCACTGTCTTCTCCGGATCATTCAAGCAAACAGGGACGTCATCCATCCCTTCTATTAAAGCTACAACCTCCCCTTTCTCTTGGTCTCGTGGATCCAAACTTTCCACTCGGAAGGCTCTCCACGAATCATCCATAGCTTATATGCCTTCTCTTTGAAAGCCATGTTGTAGCATTCCCGAGAAGTTCGTTGTTCTCCTCTAACTTCTCCTATACCAGCGGGTGTTGGAAATTTCAAGACATGATGATAGACACCCATCACGGCCTTGAAGTAGTAAAGCGACGGCCGACCAAGGATGTCGTTATAAACACCCGGATGATCTACCACAAAAAAATTCACCATCCTGGTTGTCTGTAGGGATCCTTCTCCCAAGGTTACAGGTAATGAGATTACTCCTTCGGGGATAACCTTTCCACCAGCGAATCCCATCAGAGAAGTTTGGATGCCTCTGATATCTCTACGGTTGAGACCCAATCGATCGAATGCATCCAACGACATTATGTCAGGCGAGCTTCCATTGTCAATCAACACTCTTCGTAGCCTTTTATTGGCCATTATCACTGTGATGACCAAGGCATCACAATGTGGATGGTGGATACCCTGCGCATCTTGTGATGAAAAGGAGATAATATCATGATCTCCTACATTGGTGGAAGGGGCCGTCAGGTTGACCTCGTGGTGAGGGAGGTCGTATCTTGCTTGCCTAGCCAGGTGCCTTCGGGCTTGGGAGCTTGAACCAGCCACTACTCCCCCAAAAATTGTGGCTACCTCTTCTAACGGTTCCTTCCCTTTGTCATTCTTGTTGGATGATTCAGGAGGCCGATAAATGTATTCCTGCAGCTGGCCATCCTTGATAAGACTCTCAATTTGTCTCCTCAGTTCGAAGCAATCCACAGTATTATGACCATGAGCCTGGTGGAAATGACAAAACTTTCTTTTGTCTCTTGTTTTTGGATTCGCTGTAAGGGGGCAGGTTCTTTCAGCAGGCCTTTATCTTTGATTTCTTTCAGAATATCCTGCTGTGGCATGGTAAGCAACGTGAATGTACGGTGCTCCTCCTGAGGTTGGTCATGATGTTCTTGGCGGGGTCGGGTGGATGACCCTTGTAACAGGAAGCGATCATTTCTGACTATGTCTCGTGCAGAGCGTCGATCCGAAACTGATATACTATTTCTATCATGAGGTTCTCCTCTATGATTATCATACGGTCGTCTATCTGTGCGTGAGGAATTAGGTACCACCGGAGTTTGCCCAGGGTAATTTGCTTGGAAAATTTCCTCTGCATCATCATGACTAGAGACCCTTGTTAATGCTTCTTGATACGTACGTGGGAGGTTGACGGAGAATTCCCATGCTAGAGGGAGCTCCCCTCTGATTCCTTGAACCAAGCCTTGCATAGCGTAACCATCATGAAATAGATCCACTCGGGCAACCTCCCACTGATATCTGTCTAGAAATGCACGGAGGGATTCATTACGACCCTGCTTGATTGAAAGAAGGTTCTGCGCTGGTCGACTTCTCGTTTTCATATTGCTAAAATGCGTAAGAAAACTACGGGCAAGCTCATCAAAGCTGGAGATGGATGCAGCTGGTAGCCTTCTATACCATTGCTTAGCTGATCCTCCAAGGGTAAGAGAAAAGGTCCTGCACATGATTCCCCTTGAGACTCCTTGTATCTCCATATGAGAAACAAAAGAGTCTAAATGCTCCCGGGGGTCTGTTGTCCCTTGGTAAAGCTCGAGTTGCGGCATCCGGAATCCGTATGGGTATCTTTCCCTTAGAATATCTTCAGCAAAGGGTGATTCCCATTGTGGACGACCATCTTCTTCTCCTCCTGAACGTTTAATCAACCTCTCCAGTTTATGGATCTTTTCATCCATTTCTCGCTTGAACTCAGCATAATGATTGTCTGATGTCCCCTCCTCCGAGACATCCATTGGGGCAACATCTGGGCGATGCTTCTTAACTCTGGGTGGTGAGCTGGGACGATTTCTTTTGGACTGATAATTACGCCCTGGAGCATATGGACCATGATAAGAATAGGCGGGCTGATCGACATTACTTCCCCTTGGTATCTGCTCAACGCTTGTGTGGCGTTTCTTGTTCAGAGAGTGTCGAAGGTCTACTGCTGCCAACTGTTGTTCGGATATGGGATGCGAGGGAGAGGGAATCTGTGGACGCCCATCCCCTCCTTGGACAATAGGATGGGGAAGATTTGGTTGAATAACCTGATGGCGAGGTAATCCAGTAGTCTGGGCGACTAAATCAGGGCGTCCACCAATATCCGTCTGGACATTTGGTACTACCATGGCACTCATTGGGTTATTCCCAGTAGTGTTGGGAGCCTGCTGAGCACTTTGTCCAAATGCTTGGTTGAATACAGTCACCATACGATTCATCTGTTCACTGAAATTCCGCATGGTATGTTCCATGGTAGTTAACCGATTCGTCTTGCCCTTCCTCGGTCTTCTAAGCGGAAGTCGGGGTTGCCTGAGGTTAGGCCCCACCCCAGAGGATATCACTAAAGCTCTCCCTGTATCAACTACCCTTCGGCGTCGGGGAGGCGCTTCAACCTCGATTTCTTCGTCAACCTCTAGGGAGGTTGAGTGTTGGGATTCGTGACTCATGATGAGTTTGAGTACGTTCGGATGGGAGCAACAACTAAAGAGGCTTAGATTGTCTTTCCCACAGACGGCGCCAACTGTTGATGCACGATTTCCGGACGGCCGGGAAGCGGGTCGGAGCTCGGGTCGTACGTCGGGTCCAGTCCTGCGAGCACAGAAAAACAATCAGGGGTGCCGGCGGTGGTGCCGGCGAAGACCCTCCGACGCTCAAGTCAGTTTCCGGCACTCCGGAATTTTCTGGGAGAATTTCCTAGAGAGAGAAACTCTCAAAAGCAAAGGAAATCTAGAGAGAGAGTGAGTTCAGAAAAGTGTGCATACCTTGAGCAATATTTCGGAGGGTTTATATAGGGGTCAAGATGGATCATTGTGAGACCCAGATAGTAGGCCCAGATGATGGGCTTCAGTAATGGGCTTCCTGAATTAGGAATAATTAGGCCCAGATGATGGGCTTCAGTAATGGGCTTACTGAATTAGAAATAACTAGGCCCAGATAATGGGCTTCAATAATGGGCTTATTGAATTAGAAATAACTAGGCCCAGATAATGGGCTTCAGTAATAGGCTTACTGAATTAGAAATAAATAGGCCCAGATAATGGGCTTCAGTAATGGGCTTACTGAATTAGAAATAATTGAGGCCCAATTTGGTTATGGCCATAACAATTCTAAATTAAAATTTAAAAACTTGGATATATTGGAGTTTCAGTTAGAAAATAGTTATTTTCTCTAATTATTTTCGTATCTTAAATTACTATACATTCACATTCAAAAATTGTTTTGGAAAGTGTATGAACGAAAAGCTTTACCTTGAAAACAAGATAATATATATCCAAATCCTATTGCAAGTCAAGCAAATCACTTCACCTATTAGGAGAATTTTAGTAACATGAGATTTGAAAGAAGGCTACCGCAACCAATAAAATTGTTGGCAGAGCCAAAACTTCCCCAGTTAAGGAGATCACATGTTGAAAAAAATAAAAATAAAATAGGACTAGATGAAAAGTACATAAAATTTCCTTAGGTGCACGCGGCAGGCACTGTAGGACATGATGCACGGCATGTGCCCACAACAAAATCCATGGACATGGTGTCGACTAACAGCCACTATGGGTTTTCAAGGGTAGATTTTCATGGTTTGGTTTGTCGACAAAAAATGGGCTTGAACTCAATGACGCATTAAGATGTATAGAAAGCTATACATCGTTGAATCAACTTCGCCGTCGGTAAAAAATTGGGCCTCAACGGAAGTAGATGTTAACAGTAGTGCTATGTATAAGCCACACCTTTATGGCTTTATCCTCGCATTTAAATGAGTACTTCCATTCAGCATTCACTTCTTAAGCTCGTCAATTCTCATTTTTATTTTTTTTAGTCTTACAATAATTATATCCTAAAATAAAATTAAGAGGGTTAAAAAATCTAAATACACTTTTGGGGATATCTTATTTCATTTTTTTTTATTTCCCTGTTGCCGATTAAAATTATTTGATATGCTAAATATGATTTTCAGTTGTATAATAGACATTAATGTCCGGAATCAAATTATTGGCAAAATGTTTCAAGCCTCTCTTACCAGAGAGAGATCACCGGCAAAGCAAGTCGGAAGCTTTTAACAGCCACAATTAGCGCACGAACACCAATAACGAAATCTATATTCTATACACCATGCAAACTTGAGAATTCACAACTGGTATTCCTTTTATTGATTCTTATTGGCTTGATTTCAGCTGCCTTTTGAGTTCCTTGCTTGGCTACATATACAAGACTAAACTATGACCAATAAATTTTGCATACATACTGCAAGAGAGAGGTGTGGTGGATAACGTTTACTAGATGGTAGTGGGATAGTGATAGAGTGGCCACAGCATAGGTTCGTAACATTTCAATAAATAAGAAGTGACTTTCTGAATGAATCATATGATAGATGGCATTATTTCCTTTGGCAAGTTGCTGAAAACCCTCGCCACTGAACCAAGATGCGCTCAACCCTTGCATTACTGCCTGTTTATAATCATCAGTCATCATCTACAGCCAATAAATAAATGCATTGCAATAATGGGGCTGTTATAATATACACAATTGATAAATTAAGATCCTGAACTCGAAAATTAGTTCTCGACCTCACGATGGTAACGTGCAGAAGTCCTGATACCCTGGCTGACAAGTATGGAGGACCATTATACCTTATTTAAACTTTTAACAAATATTTTTTTTTTCTTTTACAACATCTGTATGAATTTCACTAATAATTTCCTCCTCCTTCTTCTTCTTCTTTTTGTTTTTTGTTTTAATATAGATACCCCATTCCTTATTTAAACTTTTAACAAATATTTTTTTTTCTTTTACAAAATCTGTATAAATTTCACTAATAATTTCCTCCTTCTTCTTCTTTTTGTTTTTGTTTTTTTTTTTTTAATATATATACCCCATTCCATTTCGTTGTATTCTTCATGTTAAAATTACATCAGGATTTTGGGATGGTTTTCACGATAAAATTATGTTTAATGATGTTTTACTAATTAAAAAAATACTTTGGAAATAGAATTTTTTTATCCTATTCTTTTCTAGATATGATATTAAATTATATTAGAAGTAAGAAAAACATTAACAAATAATTATAAACTTAATTACCATTCCGTATTGTTCATATCTTGCATATGTATTACATTGTACAAATTTATTTTAGACAGAAAATATACTTTTTATTTGTCAAAAATTTTTAAACCAATAACAATTTAGGGTTTGAATAAGATGAAAAAGTAGGCTTTATGTAAAGAGTTTAAGCAAATAAATTAAATATATCTGCCCTCTCATTTAAATTCCAATAAAAAAAATCCTACGCTAAAATATGTTTTAATTAAAAAATGCTTCCTGAATCCTAATCTTAATTAATCACATGAAGTTTGTATTATTCTAATCTGAACACTAAGGGCCAAACAAGATACTTTAACGTCTTTATTAGAATCCATGGCATGTCACTTCCCGCCACTACAAATATTATATCATTAATAAAATGAAGTTCCCAAATGATAATCAACAGAAGAACTTGAATCCAATAATTAAAAAATAAAAAATAAAAAACATAAACACAAAAAAATGGTGTTTTTTGTTCCCTACACTCGAACGAAAAAGGAAAAAAAAAAAAAACAAACTCACTTTTTAAGCATTTAATTTTCCAATTAGAAGTTTATTTTTATGTTAATTACCTAAATATCCAATGTCATTTTGACCAAATCCTTTGGGGGTTAAGTAATGTCTCAATAAATAAATATGTTCGCTTCACGCTTTAGTAATTGGACCCGAATGGGCCAATTCTTTCTGCAATATTTGCTAATTATTAAAAGGACGTAACTTGAGGATTTTTTTAACAGAATTTTTTATTTATAAACTAAAAATTCATTTTCTTGTTTGTTATATTTTTTAATTTATTTGAAATTCAAATATCACTTTTACAATTAATTACTAAATCAATTTTTTTTAAATAAATATCAAAATCCTTTTTGCATATACCAAAATTCATAATTAGTTGTTCAAATATTAAAAAACACAAAATTTATAACCAAATACACTTAGTTAATTTTCAACTCTTTGTTTGGAATTTGTTTTTCTTGTGTCTAGCAGAGTCCTTGTGGCAAAGCTAATGCATATGATCAACAACAACTTATAGCAATACTCTAAGAATGAATTTTCCCAAATTATAATATAGCTGATAGAAAACTTTTAGCTTCACAGTTTGCTTAGGATCAAAGAGACAGAGAGAATATTCAAGTCTAAAATGTTTGATTTCAAGGGCAGATCTAGACTCCAAAATTTTGAGGGCCTGGCCACCCTAAATTAGAATTTTTTTTTTAAAAAAAATTTAGTGTAATTTACTTCAAATTTTATCTTGAGATTTTACTTTTCATATTAATGGCCCCTCCAAATTATATAATGATTTTATAGAGTTATTTATTATGACTTATGATTTACTTATATTATTATAATGATATATATTTTATTTATTATTTTTAATTATAGTTAAAAGAAATCGGTTCTAGAGCTTAGATAAGGAGAAATTTTATTTCCCATTGGAACTCTTTATCGCAAGAATTTGGGAGCCATTTGATAGTCCCAACCTCCCACGTTTGATAGAGATACAGGGACAGGGGCAAAAAGTCCATACTTAAATTTACTCCCGTCCTGTCCTGTCCTGTCCCCTCTTTGGCCTACCCTAAAAGATTAAAAAGCAATAACGTGATATGATAAAGGCAAAATTGGTATTTTGTTGGTCAAAGTCGATCCAGCGTCAACAAAAACCCATGGTTGAGGAGTTGTTGCTAGTTAGTAATTTTAGTGGAGACTTTTTGACCAAATCTTTGGGGTTGGAAAGTTTATCGTGTGGTTACCTTGGTATTGGTATCGGACACTATAAGATGGTGAAAGGTAATGTGTATACGTGTTTACATATATATATATATATATCTTATTTTAAAAAAGACAATATAAAATATGTAATTATATATTTTTAATTGTTTAAACAAATTTAAAATTTAACTAAATAATCTTATATTCAGTTTAAAATTTAAAATTAAATCTTAAATTAATTAATTATGAGTTTATTTTTAATTTTTTTTATATATAATGCTGTACGGTCATTATTAATTACATCAAACACAATATAGTATTGACCTAATCCAATCATACCCTCTCGTATCTAATGCAGTCCAATTTCCGAAAATCAGTACAATCCAGTACAATACGATGCAGCAAAAAACACACCCTAGTCTAGACGCGAGACATAACAATTATTAACAAAAGTATCAGTAAATTACTTAATTGCCAAATCCTAGAAAGTGCTTGGGAAATTGTAGTCTGCACAACATTGAAAGATCTATCAAAACTTGGAAATGATCTGTGTGAGAGCTTTGAAATTTGCAGTAGAGCTACCTTGAGTTTCTACAGCCTGGTAAGCAAGTTGTTTGAGGGCAATGACAGCTTCTCTCATTTTCTTCCCATGTTCAGTGGATAATATTACTTTAAGGGCTTTCACTGTTCCATCTTTTGTCAATTTCCCACCCTCAAGCCCCAAACCAATCCCCCAAACTGTCTCCAGAGTCCGCTGGTTCAGCCTTTGATCCCCAAAAAATGGCCTGCAAATCATGGGCACGCCACCAATGATGCTCTCCGTCACAGAATTCCATCCGCCGTGGGTCACAAACACTCCAACTGAAGAATGTGCCAGGACTTCCAGCTGGGGAGCCCATGGGATTATCTTCCCATAAGCTTTAGTCCTCTCTAGAAAGCCTTTTGGCAATTTCTCCTCAGCGTCGCCTCTGAGTGACCAAAGAAATGGAGTCCTGCTTTCCTCTAGCGCTTCAGCTAATGCTGTTAGCTCGGGAGGTGGCGGTGTGATCATTGTACCAAAACTTATGTAGGCAACTGATGATTTCTCACGCTCGTTTAACCATTTCAGGCAGCCATGTGTGTCAGGTGGAGGTGTTGGTGGAGATGTCGATAAGAATGGGCCAATATTGAGGAAATTGCTTATTCTTGACTTGAGATGGTTGACAACAAGAGGATCTAATTCCTCAAAAGAGTTTGTGGTAACAATGGTTGCCCGTGTTATCATTTGTGCCATTCTGTGCAGCATCGTTGACATGGGTGAATCTATGGGTCCAGAGATTACGCCATCGGGGATATCCGCTGTACGTATGGTAGAAAATCCTGGAAGGTTTTCCAGGATCTGGGATTCATCAAAAGCCCCTGCACAATTGGTGGTTCATAGTTAGAAACAAGAGAAGAATAATTTAATTGAAAAGGTGATGATGCAATGTAATATTATAGTCAAACATGCATATATACATACCATTGGGTCCAAATTTTTCTCTGAGATTATCAGTTTCAAGATGTACAAGTAGGGCACGCGGTCCGGCGGTCCAGAAGGAGATCGAGGGGACTCGCATTTTCTCCGCCATATCCGCACCGAACCAATGGAACAAATCAGTGATCAAGCAGCAGAACTCCATACCCGTTTCCGCCACTGCTGCTGCCATAGCTCTCTCAAAATTCCCTGGCGTTGCCTTGAGGAAATACTCCACTGGCTCATGAGGTTGACCCTTGAACATGTACCCTTCTGGTAACCCGGAGTCAACATTGAAAGGTTTGATCTTATCAACCACACCATCAGCTTTCGAAAACAATGAGCCATTGGATTGAGCTGTGCTAAAGAAAGAGAATCTGAGATCGGGAGCAGCCCCTGATAGCCTCCGGATGAATGTGAGAAGAGGAGGTGCATGAGTGCCAAAAGGAAATGCGAGAACCGCTACGTGTTTTTGGCCCCCGTTGGCTCCAAGCATGCTCTATGTTGGCTATGTTATAACTACAAAAACAATTTGATATTGGATACTTTTAGGGTTTCACAAAAATGATGAGGCAGTGTGTATATAAAAAAAATTTAGTAATAATTAAAGTCAGTGAGGCAGGTTGGTGGCAGGTTTGCTATTCTCTATTTTCCTAGCTAGCTTTAAATGATAAGAGAGGCCAAGAGTGTGATCTGAAGTGGTAAGGAAATCGAGTTTTTTACATTCAAACCCTAACAAAATTTTCAAAGAAGGTAATATCCCGTTAGCATTGACAAATAAAAGCCACCCTCAATAATTCAGGGAAAACTGATTTTTTTTTTTTTTTGTGGTGGTTAATGTTAGTAGGGTCATCGTTAAATTTCTAACTAGTGGGATCGATCTTATCGTTCTTTCACCCATTAGTGGGGGGTTTTATGTAATCATCCCAAAGAAAAATTAAACTAAGCATTGAAAATTGCAAAGCCACTGATAGAGAAATGGGGGACCAAGAGGCCAGCAGTTTATAAGGAGAATGGTTGGCAGGGAAAAAGTAGACAGGCACGTGAAAAACGGCAGCAAGCAAACGTGGAGATATCAGAATCGTTTACTTGTTTGTGGTTTAGATACAAGTTGCTCATGGAAGGTTTGGTGGGCATTTTATGGCATCATTAATTTCATCACGGAATATAATATTTAAAAAAGAAAAGAACAAAGGCAATACTTACCGAAGAATTAATTCATGGCTTGTCAGAAAGAATAGGGAAATTTTGAAAAAAATTTGAAAAAAGAAAAGAAAAGAAAAAGCTATAAAATATTCCTAATTTATTTAAATTTTGCTTTAATTTTTTGCAATACTAAACTTAGAAGCCCATTGGAACAACATGATCTGTAATCTCTTGGGACCAGATTGATTAATGAATGTCTTGTACTACTTTATATATTATCAAGAGAGATTACACAACTCTTGAATTTTTCTTATACTTCAAAGTATATAAATAATGGGTAGGGTTACATTTAGACCTTTTGGGGATTTGCTCCTCCAAGCCTAACGGTTTTTTTTTTTTTTGGTCAGAAATCTGAATAGGTCTGAATTAAACTGAATTTGAATAGACATGAGTATAAAAATCTGAAAGATTTTTTTTTTATTTTAACATCTGAATTAAAATGTCTAAAAACTAATAGTTTTACATGTATATTCCTATTTATATATATTATTTTTATTTGTAATTTTATTTCACATAGTAAAAATATTTATATACCAATACTTATTATGAATTTAATCTATTTAAATTTGTATAATTGGTTATAGAATTTTTTTTAAAGTTTGATATTTAAATAAGCTAAATGACCATAAATAATTTTAAAAATATATAGAGAACCCTAGTATAAAATTAGAAATATATAATAATATTCTAAAATCAAAATATTAGACTATGTACAAATCGATTATAAATGCATTTTATAAGAAAATTTAATAGAATTAGAGATATAATAAATGATTCAGATATTTGCATTCGGAAAAAAGCTAAAATAGTTTTTTCTATTGAAATGAAAATGTCTTAGACTAAGGGGTTGATTAATTTTTTTTTTAAGTATGAATTTAACTTAGTCTCAGACTTTAGATATTTTTATGATGTTTTTCTTTTTTTTTTTAACTTAAGAATTAATTTAAGATATTTTCATCAAAAGCTAAAAATTTTTAGCTTTTATGTTAATTCAAATATCTGAATCATTTATTATTCTTCTAATTCTCTTATATGCCTTTATAAAATTCATTTGTGATCAATTTGTAAATAGCCTAACATTTTAATTTTAGAACATTATTATTTATTTCTAATTTTTATTATGATTATGTATATATTTTTAAAATTATTTTATGGTCATTTAGCTTATTTGAATATCAAAAATCTATTAGAAAAAAAAACTTCTTTACCGAATTATACAACTTTAAATAAATTAAATTCATAAAAAACTTTGGTATATAAATATTTTTAAGATGTGAAATAAAATTACAGATGAAAATAATATATATAAATAGAAATATGTGTATAAAATTATTAGTTTTTAGACATTTCAATTTGGATACTAAAATAAAAAACAAACATATAATTTAAATTTTTATATTCATACATATTCATATTTCAATTTAATTTAGACCTATTCAGATTTAAAAAAAAAATAGCTCTCTAAGTTTTAAGTAAAAAAAAAATTAAAAAAAAAAAAAACAATAAGCTTGTGGCTGAGATGGTGGCCGGAGTCCATATATACATACACATCCCTGCTGTGATAATTCAAGCGAGGGTGTTCAGTCTCCATTCACATCGCCCTCTCTCCTTGTCAATTTCTCTTTGGAGTTTGCTTTAATTTCTTTGGTCCGACCACTGATTCATTTTTAATTTTTAATTTTTTAAAGCATCTACACCATTTCAATTCATTCACGTGGCTTCCCACTTTTAAGTATCCCTTTCAGTAGCCAATTTGCAACAAAATTTAGTAAGTATTTATTAAATTACCACTATACTAATTCATTGGAAAATTATCTTCCCGGGTCTCTAATGCTCTCTCCATATTTTTTTCTCTAATTTTTATTCCCTTTTTCATTTTGACTCGTTAATTCTTAAATTTTTGTTTTGTGCAGTTTCTCTTATTTTTATTTCAAGAGTAATGCTAACTTACAATATTCATGCAAAATATATTTCATAAAATGAGTGGAAGCGTACATAGCCAAAATTCACTGAAAGAGAAAAAAATAAAAATAGATGATGAAGATTATATATCCAATAAGATTTTGTCACTTAGGTTGTCACTTCATGTTATAAAATTTATGTTGTATAAATATTGTAAGTCTAGTATTATTATTGTTTCAAACATCAAAATTTAGTTTATTATAATTTTTTTAAAGCTTAGGGTTTTCTTAACATTTTTATGGGTGTGATTTTTATTTATTTTTCTATTCTTCCAATTCAAATTGTTTAAATTTGTTACATCTATTTATATTATAATGATGTTAATCAGTGTCATATTTAGTAATAATTTTTATGTTTTGAAAATATAAGACAAAATGGAGATTGATTATAGATTTAAAAACTTAATTTGTTTCAATTTTGTAGGATTATTAGAATAAATTTCATCCTCAAAGCTTCGCAATTTGTCAAAATTTAAAAAATTTTCAGATTTTTTTTCAATCTCGCCTTTATTTCAATGCAAAATCGTATGGAATCTTTAGATTGAATTTTATTGACAAAAAATTAGATTTAGAAGGTAAAAAAAAAAAACTTTCATATTAGTGCTTGTGCCATAAACTGTAAAACATTAATGAAAAATTATAGATTAAATTAAGTTGTGTTACTCTTTTAATATATGTTTGTAATATTTTTTTCTTGTATAATTGGTGTTGTTTTGAATTTATTTTAATAAAGTGTAAAAACTTCAAAATATTAAGATTGGATTAGAGGCATTCTAATTATTAAAGGATAGAATGATAGTTTTATTTGGAAGATTCTAATTTGGTCATTTATATTGAATCATTTAATTATTCGTATAAGAAATCTAGATATAATACAATATAATTATTAAAGGAAGAATAATGCTAAAAATCTACAACTCATTTGGAACTATGATTTTATACGGCCTAAATTGACGAGATATTATTAGAATAGTAATTAATTATCATGTCATTTAATTTAGTATCTTTTATTTATTTTTATTTTTTACCTATTCAGTGATAGCTTGCCAACTCAAGTTATATAAAAAATGATTGTAGATAAGCTATAAATGTAGCATTACCGAATAACAAAATAGAACATGTAGTCAACATGACAACATCCGCTATAAAAATAAAAGGTCTATATTTCTAACCGGTCTGCACATTTCAAAATGTTATAATTGTTTACATGTGTTTCACATATGTTATAACTTCTTTGCAAAAAGATAAATACAAAGAAAACGAAAAATAACAAAAAGTCCATCCAAATAATCAAATCTCTTGATCTCATCTAGATTTCAAATACAAATGTACACCTCAACTATGATAATGAATTTTTCTATAATATCACCACAACAGGAAAGACTATTTACGACGGGCCAAAACCGCCCTAAAAACACATTTACAACGGTTATGCGACGGTTTTCAACCGCCGTAAAAGCAACCGCAGTAAAAGTTTGTACGACGGTTTTGACCCGTCGTAAATAGTTTTTTACGTCGATTTAGTTGTTCGACGCAAAAACAAGTGACGAAACAGGATTGGCAATAACCACATCTTTTTACGACGGTTTTGTGTCCACATCTTTTTACGGCGGTTTTGTGTCCGCTGTAAAAAGTCAACATTTGCGACGAACAAAAAACCGTCGTAAAAAGTCAAAAAACCGCAACAAAAATTTTTTATATAATTTTTGTTCAACTGTCGTGGTTTGATGAAAAACCGTCGTAAATAGTTAGGAAAAATTTTTTGCGTCGACCAGAAAACCGCCGTAAATAGTTAACAAAAATTTTTCCGAAGTTTTACTGCTTGTGCTATTCTATATTTATTTGCTGCTTACAAAATTATTAACCTATCTCAAAAAAATGCTTCGATATAATTTTGTAATCATTCATTCAATGAATATAATGAAATCAAATCAAATACAAAAATATCTCATATAATGGTTCAATCATAATCCAAGAAAACCAAATATAATACAATCATCATCCACATTATTCAACATGTTATAATCAAACAGTTAAATAACATATTAGTTAGATAGTTCAACAACCTTCACATAGTTTAATCATCTGATAAGTAAATTTATACAAAACTTAGTAAACAACCTGAAAGTTCAGGTGATTCATATTTTTTTCAAGTGGTGGAAGCCCATCTTCAGAGTCATCAGAGTACGCTTCATTTTCATTGGTTTCAGCTCCTAAAGATTTAAGATGATTCATATTTTTTTCAAGTGGAGGAAGCCCATCTCCAGAGTCATCAGCAGATGCTTCATTTTATTTTTCTTTACTAGGATTATACATCTAGTTTACCTCTCCAGTTCCTTCAAAACAGGTGAAAGAGTACCTTCTCCTTCTGGGAGAACTTTTGGAACCTGACTTTGTTGGGGCCAAGAATTTTGGACTGAAATTATATCTGCACTGTTTTCACATTCAGAGTATGCCTTCAGCAGTTCCCTGCATTTGATTGCATAAGTCCAGCACAGCACCCACAAAAGAACATTTTAGAAATAAGAGAAGGAACAATAAATTTTCAACTGAATAATAAGTTAGAATAGTACTCAAAATGATTCTATAGGTGTGCTTTCTTTGTTTTATGTACTTGAAAGTGCACCTCAATCAATTAAACCAAGGTCTGTTAATACCAGACTATAAATTCTTGCAATTTCAACTTCTTGTAATAATTGAGTGTAACTATTAATTGACAAAAAAGGAAAAAGATACACAAAATTAATAAGAAAAACGATCCCAGAATCTGAATGGGAGTATGCCAGTATTTGTCGAGAGATCAGAGAGTTAGGACTGGACTGTCAAGGGGAGCATCTATTGAGAGGGTTATATGCATCAACCGTAAAAGTCCAGTACAAAGAAACGAAGTGCAGTACTTTAGAGCAGTCGGAAGCTATAGCTAAAATGCAGGAAGCGAGAACTACCAACTGATAGCTTTTGGTTATCCTGTTTTTAACAATTGCAGGAGTATTCCAATTTTGACTTTTAAACAAATTTTCTGTATCTCTTTCAGAATAGGCTTTTATCTTGGCAAGTGTTTTTCCAATTCTGAGAGAAGAAAAAAAGATGAACACTAAATTACCTGTTGAGGGACAGGAATGCATGACCTCGTTTGAACTTGCCTAGCAACAAATTTGCAGTTTCCTGTTCCCAACTGTTGGAAGTATAAATTAAAATGTGAAAACACATCAAATTCTTAGACAAAAATTTCAGTGGTAAGCTCAAAACAAGCTGATGAGAACAAAGCAGTTCAAAACAAGTTCAAATTCTTACCACGCGTATCATTCTATTACAGAAACTATTTCCAGTTAATCACAAATCGCAGAAACAAGCTAAAGAGTGCCAACTTTAGTTCCTGAAGACAAATCCCACATATACACACATCCATCATCTGTAGCAATGATCCCATGACCAGATAATGCACCAATTGCAACAGCCCTGCACAATGAGTTAATAATTAAAACATCTGACACCTCCGATGTCTGGGGAGTGCTAAAGTTATTATTTCTTTCATCATTGTTTACTTTTTATAAACCGTTGAAGCCAATACACTCCAGACCATGACATATAATGTATGAAACAAAATTCCCACAAAACTTTTCTTTCCTTATTTACACAGCAATTGATCTTGTTCCAACGGTACTTTAAGAACTGCAACTTTGTTTAAGCCATAATTCCATTGATGTGCTCGTCCACATTGGTTCCTGCAAAAACAGAGCCATTTCTTTGCCAGCAAAACAAATTGATTGGAAAGAATTGATAAATTGAAGAACTTGGAGCAGAGAACCTTGAGACAAAGACTCGTTTGGATATATCCCTGAAAGAAATAAATTTGCCATTAAAAAAGAAAGATAAAGAGCTAAAGTTCAACTACCAAATTGCTTGCAATAAATAGAAGACAATCTTCACGCAGAAACAACATGGGTAGAAGCAAAATAACATACACCAAATTCCCCAAAACCACTATGACCAACAACCAGAGTAGCACAATTTGGGATTCTCTTCAACTTCACTATACAAGGATATATGTAATCATCAACTGGTATAGTAAAATCTTCTATCTGTGCACTGCAAATGGTGAAAATTGAAAGCAAAAGAATTTTTTATTTTTTATACTCCAGAAAAGATTATCAAATAATAAAAGCAACTTCATATATTAAAAGAAATTGATTTCAACTGATATCAACCAAGAGGCAGACAGTATTTTAGGGACCATCAGTTGCAAATGAAACATGTAATGGAAAGCATAACAGAAACAAGGCATTTACTCCAACCATAGAAAGGATGCACATTAGATGATAAATTCACCTCCATGTTGAATTCATTTCCCAGAGATGCAGGGTTCCACTCTCTTCAACAGCAATGACATGGTTAGGTTCACAAACCAATATACACTGCACACTCTCGTCTGTTTTCAATTTTGCAATGACTGAAACATAACCATGTTTTACTTGTATGATCTTAATCATATTTTCCTTAAAGCAGTTTGATGTACATGTTGAGCACAAACAGTCAATTCTCCCTTCCCTGAGAACATGTGTGGGATATTAGTTCAATAAACCTTGCTATTGTTTCATCTCATTCTCTCTAATATACTCTACTGAAATAATTAACCTGCAATAAGGTGTTTTGATGCTGCCAAGTAAAATAAGGCACTGCTCATCTGGAGTGAATATTATAACGATAATCACAATTAATTAATTAACTCTATAATCTTAATGTTTGGAAGCAGCAGTGTTTTGGCAATGTTAGTACAAATCTTATTTAAAATAAGGAGGCTCAGTATCAGTTTTTTAAATTTTCAGATCAATTTTCTGACTTTCAACATTTTTAAGAAGTTTTATATTAATTTATGGGTATTACATGTATAACAGTTAACTTCGATTATAATTACTTGCATAAATATAATATTGTCCATCCAATTCCAACAAATCGTCCCTTTCGTTTCTCTTCCTCGTGCTCTTCTCGCTTCGTTCCCTCTACTCTCTAACGTGATAAAGCAACTAATTACATGGTCAAATTTGTACGTAAAAGCAATGTGAAAGAATAATATTGCACATGGTCAAACCTCAAATCCGGAAAAAAGTGCATCCTTTTATTGCATATGAAAGAATAACATAATGATAGGTAAAAGCAAAAGTGGAATATGGTGGCAACATGCTTATCCAAGTCCTCCAATATTGCAAAAAGTAATGATTTCCACTTTAATAAAGCAACTCAATATAAGAGCTTTATAAAGACTAAGGCTAAATTCTCCCACCTAAGATAATGAGTTGGAACCTCCACTTTCTTTATTCAGAAAAGATAAAGATGAATGGATGTTTACTATTTCTATTCTTCACCATGCTAATAAAAGCTCCATAAAGGTTTCAAGAGCATTACCTTTGAATCCATGGAAGGTGCATATCAGCATAATTAGTAATTTATTTTTTACGAGAAGCTAAATAAATTCCTTCACTCTATTGGACATTTTTTCCAGATATAGAATTTGCAGGGCATGCATCAGTGATCGGAAACAATAACACAGAACAAATTGATAAATATTTCACCCAACACCATCTAAGTATAGCATTTATTTATTTCATTTCCCCCCAAAAAAGCCAATAATGTCATTCTACTGTCCCAGAAAATTAAACCGAATGAGACATCTTTAAACAATTGTAAATTGAAAGCATACATAATATGGGAAATAAAAATGAGTTGTCACTCTATTGTCTTGACACCTCATTCCTGGTTATCAAATTCAAAACGATATCATATGGATGAAATTACTCCAAAAGGGAAAAAATGAAATGAACAAAATTCCAGCAAAAATGAAAAATCAAGTTTAGCTCCAAATTTCTTTTATGAATAAAGATCCCACAACGAAGCACAATTCAAGTAACCTTATAACATTATCTTGCTTCACTGAAGCTTGATATAAAAATCTTTTCTAATAATCAAGAATTATGTATATTATTAAGTATGAATGAATACCTTAATCTCCCAAGAAGAAAACGTCCCGTAGTTGATTCTTTTTGTGTGTTGAATTCTCCACAGTTAATAACAGGCAAGCTAGGAGGCAGGAAAGCAATGTGCTGCCATGTGAGCAAAACACTTCGGGCATGGGCACTAACCTCATCCATGTTTGTATTCACAATTTGAAATGAAAACCCCGGTGGTTCAAGTCCATTGAATTGGAATGTGTGGGCATCACATCAAAGAAACAAATTATGCAACATTCTTCTATAGTATATAGCAAAAACATTTTAAAGGACAAAAGAAATTAAGTAAAACAGACAATTGGACTTTATTAAGTAAAATAAGCAGGATATCGCCCAAGTTGCGATACCCAGAACTTCACAAGCCCACGATTTTCTTCCAGTGACAGAAGGTGACTCAGACAGCCAGAAGGTTCCATCTTCTAGAAGCTCTACCTTCATTTTTGATATGAAAACTGCATTAAGATAGTACCAATATTTTGACAAAAATATATTATAAAGCTCGATGGGCTCAACAAAAAGATCTCATACCTTTTCCTTGTCATTGAAAATATTGTGGAAATATCAAAGATGATTGTAGAAAATAAATGATATAACCATGAGAACCTAGAAGCATACCAGAGGAGACTACTGTGGCAGAGACAATCGGAGAGTGGAAGCATGGAGTTGCGCATGGAATTGGAGCTTCAAGCAATCGTAAGCAAAGCAAAAAAGTAAATCGCCGCCATGAATTTGGGATTGAGAAGCACATACGGTTAAGCTAAATGAAGAAAGTTGGGTTTTTCAAGTTGGAGGAACCTGAGAGGAGAGGTGAGAGAGAGGACAAATAGGGTTTTCGAATTTGGGGGAACTTCAGATAAGAGGCAACAGAGAGGGAAATTGAGAGGCAAGGGTAGATTAGGGCGAGATCGTTGTCAGGATCTACGGCGGTTTACCAAACCGACTCAGATATATAGCGCATAAAGCTATTTACTTCGGTTTTTAAAAAGGGAAAATTGAAAAAATGGACAAATTTAGGGGGCTGGTTTGAAAAATGGACATATTCTGAAATATTTTCATCCCATAGACACTTTTGTGTCTAAAAGATAAAAACACCTCTGTCCTAAAATAAATTCTCAAAACCTTGTTATTTCATATCCTTCGGACAAATTTTTTTAAGAAAGACAGTAAAGCAAGACACAGAACAACGGAAACCAGTAACAGCTCGAATCACTTAACTTCACTGTCCCGAAACAACCTCAATATCTGAAGCAGTAAGCAAAACGCGTAAGAGCAACTTTTCCTTAATCTCTCTGTAAATGGCATGAAAATTTAATGTATGTGTAGTGTTTTCGTCATTGCTCGCATTGGTAACTGACAACCGCATTATATAGCTTAAAAATGGTTTATGTATGTGAACTAAGGGTAGAGATAGTGCCGTCTGTGTGAAAAAATGCTGGAAATTGGCTGTCGGTGTGCAAAAATGGGTTTTCGCAGTCGAAGGTCGAAGAAGACGACTGTCTTCGAGTGTCGTCGAGTGTAGTCGAGTGTCGTCGAGTGTAGTCGAGTGTTGTCGAGAAGTTCTGTCGGGACCGAATCACGACAATTCGGATGATGGTTTCGAGTGTCTGGCCATTGCCTCGATTCTAGGTTTGAGTGTTGCGTGTTCGAGTTCCGTCGAGGGTCTTGTGGATTGTCAAAAGTTCGTGTGTCGCGTGTCGAGAGTCGAGTGTAGGACGCGTGGAACCGACCTGTAGATGTCTCGAACCATTCATGTCGAGTGTTTCGAGAGTCGTGGACACCATTTTGTCGAGCTTTCGAGTAAGAGAGTCGAGTGTACAAGTTGACGAGTGTCGGACGACGAAGTTAGTCGAGTTCGAGTGTCGTGTCACATATGTCGAGTGTCGAGTGTTTTTGTCGAGTCTCGTCGAGCGTTTTGGCAGAACGCTCTTTTTTCCCACTTTTGCAAGCTATTTCATAATTATTTTTTGTCCACGGATCTTATATGATATGATATATCTCAATCATGCAGGAAATGGAAACTTTACGCGTACTCATTGCATATAATGGTTCATGGATTGTGCAAGAGAACGGTAGTTATTTGTATGCCGGTGGGACGGGGAAGCCATTGATAATTCGTAGATGTGCTACTTATAACGAGTTGGTTGACTGTATTAGTACTAAAATGGGTTGGGATCTTCGTAAGAAAAGAATGAGTTTAGAGGTTCAATTTTCTTGTAAGGGTGTTCTTCCAATGCCGATTCGTATTGAGACTGACGACGATGTTTCTTTTTTCATACAACATTGTTTGGAGGACCAACAATCATATACACCGTTAGTTGTTAAAGTTGAAGATAGGGAGAAGCAAAGACAGAGGTCAGGGTCAGGATCCGATGCAATCCGTTGGCGAGAAGGATGTTCTCATCCCTCATTCTTTCGTTCAGCAAGT
This sequence comes from Boswellia sacra, assembly GCA_013180625.2. NCBI lineage: Eukaryota > Viridiplantae > Streptophyta > Magnoliopsida > Sapindales > Burseraceae > Boswellia > Boswellia sacra. Next base: position 300,475 of record SNVD02013979.1, on the reverse strand, counting down.
GGGAGCAACCAATTAAGTGAGTCTACTCCTGTTTGTGGACAACCAGAATTGAATGACGATGTTGGCGTTGAATTTGAGCAGTGTTTAGGGCATGCGGGGCATGAGTCATTTGGGGTAGGGGTGTTATTTCAAAATGAAGAAGGAGTGCCTCCATCGATGCCATCGAGATTGGTACGTCATCTTGACAGCATTAGAGAGTTTGAGAGTGTAGGTAATATTGATGATGTTAATGATGACGATGGTGGGAATGAATATTGCGAAGATACTGACGATGGTGGTGATGATGTTCGTGTGCATGTTGACGATGACAATAATGATTACACGGTTCATATTGAGAATGATGTTGAGGGATTGGATGATTTTGTTGTTGATGGGCACAATGTAGCCGGTTCACATTTCGATAATGAGGGAGAACGGGAGATCTTGAATGATGTGAACCAGGATGAGCCGTTTACCGTGCCTTATCCAATTCACTCCACACCTACCGTGCCTCCTCCAATTCACTCCACACCTACCGTGCCTCCTCCAATTCACTCCACACCTACTCGTCCAGTATATGGCCATCAGGAAGATCCGATGTCGAATAATGACAGCTCTCAGGCTAACACATTCAGGTGGATGCCGCCTATCGTCCATCCACCCTCCACAGATGGCGATGATGCCTCATCATTTGTAGTTGACGAGATTGAGGTTGGGGTTGGACAGATGTTTAACAGCAAAACGGAGCTTCGAGAGAAGTTAGCGATGTTGGCATTAAGACGAAACTTTCAATTCAAGGTGAGGAACTCCAACGCCACAAGGTTTGAGGTTGTATGTCGTGCTGAATCTTGTAAATGGCGTTTACGTGCCATAAAGGTGGCCGATTCACATTTCTTCCAAGTGAAAACGTATAAGAACCACCACACGTGCTCCGGAGCCGGACTTCACCCAGTTCACAAACAGGCAACTGCACATGTCATTGGCAAACATATTAAGAGCAAATTCGTTGAGGCATCGAGAATATATCGTCCAAAGGATATTATGTCCGATGTTCAGGAGTCATTGGGTGTTAACATCACGTACAATAAGGCATGGAGGGCAAAGGAGGTAGCTTTGCAAGAACTTCACGGATCTCATGATGAATCATTCACACTACTCCCTCAGTACATGTACATGATTGAGAAAGCAAACCCGGGGACCAAAACGTCGTTAGAAACTGATGAGGATAACCATTTCAGATACTTTTTCATGAGTATGGGGGCCTCGATTGCTGGATTTGCATCGTCAATTAGGCCAGTTATTGCAGTTGATGGTTCCTTTTTAAAAGGGAAATATAGGGGTACAATGTTTTTGGCTTCTTGTATGGATGGTAATAAACAAATATACCCCTTGGCATTTGGAATTGGGCATTCTGAAAATGATGACTCCTGGAACTGGTTCATGAGACAGTTGCGTGATCATGTTGTACAAAATATCCAAGATCTTGTCTTCATTTCTGACCGTCATCGTAGTATTGAACGTGCTGTGGTTGCAGTTTTTCCTAATGCACTGCATGGATTGTGCACTCATCATCTCAAGGGTAACTTGAAGGCAACGTTCAAGGACAAGACTTTGTTGGAATTGTACTACCGCGCTGCAAGGACATATCATTGTGCTGATTTCAACTATCATATGCGACAAATTGAATCGCATATGCCAGCAGCAGCAACTTATCTTCGAGAGATCGGAGTCGAGAAATGGGCACGTTCACAGTTTCATGGTCGGCGGTATAACATAATGACAACAAATATAGCTGAGTCGATGAACAGCTGTTTGCGACACCATCGATTCCTCCCGGTGACGTTGTTAGCTGATTATTTTCGGGCCAACTTGCAGAAATGGTTCTATGAGCGTCGACAGCTCTTTGCTAACTCAGAATCACATCTCTCACCCTGGGCAAACAAGTTGATGGAGGAGCGTTTAAAAGAAGGAGATCGTATGAGGGTTAGTGGTATATCTCTTACTATGTATGAGGTTAGAGGCAACGACCGTGTTTGCATAGTTGACATGCACGCGCGTACATGCACGTGCCGTGTGTTTGATCTTGACCAGCTTCCGTGTGCACATGTATTAGCGGTATGCAAACGTATGAATCTCCTTACATGCCATGATTACTGTGCCCATTGGTATACCACCGAAACATTGTTACATGCATATGCTCTCCCAGTAGTTCCTGTTGGAGTTAGTGAGGATTGGGTGGTTCCTGAGGAGGTTCGCAGTAGAGTGGTTCTCCCGCCAATGATGAGGAGACCAGCCGGTCGTCCTTGGAGGAATCGAATCCCTTCTGTCGGTGAGTCTAGCTCCTCTCGATCTTGCGGGCGTTGTGGAAGTTCCGGGCACAATCGTCAAACATGCCGAAACCCAGTTCCGCTGCATGACAGGGGATGATGTATACCAAATGTGTAAACCAAATGTTGATGTTTGCAACATTGTCTCTTTTTTTTTTTTTTTAACAAATCCTAAGCTTTTGAAAATAATATATTTTGGGTGTTGGATTTTGGCACTGTAAAGCAGTATTATTGTATTAAACACATCTTTATGGGCGTTGTTGTTAAACAAAATAATCTTACCTGACGCCCAACCGAAAAATAATTTGGTATCTGATTCGAAATCTCTAAGAAACAAGTGTTCTGTCCAATCGCTCGACGACACTCGACGGTAGAAACTCGACGCTCGACTTAATTAGCGGAACAGAAAATGAAATGAAATGAAGGGAATGAAAATGAAAAAAACGAATGTTCGGTCTAAACGCTCGACGCAACTCGAAGGTATAACTCGACGCTCGATCTACACGACACACAGCCCCTCGAAGCTCGATCATATTGAACACGAACACGCGAAGCTCGATCAACACGTCACACGAACACTCGAAGCCCGACCAACACGTCACACGAACACTCGAAGCGCGACCACCACGTCACACGAACACTCGAAGCGCGATCAACCGGTCAGACAAACACTCGAAGCGCGGTTCACTTCGTCACACCAACACTCGAAGCTCGAGCACACGTCAGACAAACACTCGAAGAGCGACTAAACCTGTCACACGACCACTCGACGCTCGAGCTCACGGCACACGAAGACTCGAACCTCGACTCTCTCCCCGATCGACCTCTCCTATCGTAATTTGCCTCGTCTCGACCCTCGACCCGCGACTCGCGATGACTGACACGTGGGGAGCTCGAACTTTGGGGTTTAAAAAGTTCTACCGTCACTTCCCGCTTCACTGCCATTTACTCCTACAAACCGTTTCAACTCTCCAAACTCACAGTAACGCACAGACAACGGTTGGGACGCAAACAGACGCGCAGCGACAATCATCTCAACTCCCGGCGACCACAGCACCGATCGGCATTCAGGTACGGCGTTTATTTACCGGCCATGCATGTTGTTTTCACTAGTTCAGTGGATTTAGGGCTGTTTAATAATGTTTAGGCCGTTTATGTTTGTATATGTGATTTGAAAATGTATTGTATGTGGTTGGTTTCGGCTGTCGTTGCCGGAAATTTACAAAGGAGTTATGTTGTGGTAGTGACACACTCGACACTCGGCAAATGAGTTTTGTCGAGTGTTGTCGAGATATGTCTAGTGTTGTCGAGACATGTCGAGTGTAGTCGTGTTATGTCGAGTCTTGTCGAGTTTGTCGTGTTTCGTCGAGCTTTATCGAGCGTTTAGGCAGAATGCATGCTTTGTGGCTGTTTTTGGCTGTTTTTTTGCCTTTTTGTTTCATATTGAACTATAATGGACTTCTTTTTGCCAATTTGAAGCAAATGGCTGGTGAATTTGGACTGTCCTTCACGCTTAAGACACCGGATACGGAACACTACCAGGCCGTGGTCACAAACATGGCAGGTTAGGACTGTATACAATGGATCCGGGCGAGCTTCAATGCGAGGCAGAAGGAGATGTTTCGTGCAACATGTTTCGGATTTCTCCTAGACATCCGTCGGCTCTCCTTTCCGTCTCAGTTGGCGCACCACGTGCTTCAGTGGGAGGTTAACACCGTGGGGTACGACCGGGAGATGTGGTTCCTTGTTGAAGGTAAAAAATTGGTTTTCATGTACAATGTTGTTACAAAGTCATAGTTTTGCACGTATGATATTTTTAGTTATTTAACTGTAACATCGTTGTCATCTTATGTAATTTTTTTCCTTATTTGCAGGACGACTCATTCGTTTTTCTGCGCACGAGTTCGGTTTGATAACCGGCTTACGATTTGCTTCCACGGTGCCACCAATACCGACGATGTTGCATCCGTGCCGATTGTTGGATACATACTTCGATGGCATGGACTTGGATCTCATCGCTTTGTATGAAAATCTTAAGAATATGAATGTGTCTCGTATGCCAGACGAGGATGTCGTGAAGCTAGGCGTGTACTACGTGCTTGAGCGTTTCTTCATGGCCCGGGATAGACGCCGACACGTGTCTAGGACATGGTTGAATTTTGTGGACAGACTGGATGAATTTAATACGTATCCATGGGGTTCGTTGTCCTACGAAAAGACATTGGGCTCGATGAAGAGGGCTTTGGTTGGGAGGTTAGAAAATTACAAGAGGCGAGCCCAAGCGAAGACGAGGCAGGTGGAGCGCTATAACTTGGAGGGGTGCCCGTACGCCTTTCAGGTACGTTCTGCTATCCATGAGTGTGACCGTGTTGATTTCTGTTTGATGTAATTTTAGTCCATGTCACTAACTAACCTGTTCGATGTAATTAAGGTTTGGTTGTACGAGGCCGTGCCTTACTTTGGCACACATTTTGGTACAGTGCCACAGGAATGCGCGGCGAGGATACCACGGTTGTTGAAGTGGGAGACAGTTAAGACCCCGTCCCAGAACGCTACCTACACTGATATACTGAGGGTTAGGAGGCGGGTTAGTACGAATCCTGTGTTACATCGAATTGTCTTGTTTTTTGTTCAACCAAAAACTGATAACAGTTTCGCGTGATCTGATTATATGTTGACGCAGGCTAGGCCGCTCGTCGTTTTAGAGCCGTCCGTTGTGGAGCAGCAGACGGAGTGGTATGCACGGCTCAATGAAGTAGTTGGCATCCGTAGAGGTGCACATGTGGCTTGGGCAACAGCTACGGATGCTCCTTTACTGGCGGCGGAGAGCATTGAGCCACTTCCTGCTGAGGCGGCTGCAGCTCCACCTCCGGAGGGACCAGCAGCTCCACCTCCGGAGGGACCAGCAGCTCCACCTCCGGAGGGCCCATTAGGTCCACATCCAGAGGGTCCAGCAGGACCACCCCCTGAGGGACCGGGACCAGCAGCTCCACCTCCGGAGGGTCCATCAGCACCACCTCCGGAGGGTCCGCCAGCTCCACCTCCGGAGGGTCCATCAGCACCACCTCCGGAGGGTCTGCCAGCTCCACCTCCTGAGGGACCGGGACCAGCAGCTCCACCTCCGGAGGGTCCATCAGCACCACCTCCGGAGGGTCCGCCAGCTCCACCTCCGGAGGGTCCATCAGCACCACCTCCGGAGGGTCTGCCAGCTCCACCTCCTGAGGGACCGTCAGCTCCACCTCCTGAGCTCTCATCCGCTTCACCTCCTGCTGGCATCAGTTCCCCTGTTGACCCGGATGTGGTTGCAGCAACAGACACGGACAGTCCTGACATGGACGTAGGGCCTGGCAGTCCACCGCTGGAGCCTTTAAGTCCACTGCCAGAGCCGTTCCATAGTTCCGGAGCTCCAGGAGCATCGACGACGGCGTCGGGTCGGCAGGTAAGAAATGCCAGTCGGCATTAATATTCTTGTACGTATACATTTGCTGCTCTGTTGGTTAATGAAGACCCTTGTTACAATTCTCATGCAGGTGCCGCCGGTCCATGACGACTTCCAGAGCACAGTTTTGCGTGAACTTGCTCTGTTACGGGCGGAGAACAGGGAAATGCGTGAGGAGATAGCTCGTCTCCGCGAGGCCGTTCTGGACCTCGGTGCGAACTTCGGAAATGATGACACGGTACTTTCCAATATTTACATACTGGATTTTGACTTGTTCCACACACGCTTAAGCTGATGGTTATGTTTGTCTGATTTCAGGATTCAGATGCTGATTCCGACGGAGGTCCGGGTGATGACGGTGATGGTCCGCCGCCCGCGATTCCTGATTCCGTTAACCGGAATGTTCCTGCAGCCGATGCTCCTCCGGCAGCCTTAGTTTCACGCAGGGGTCGCCGCCTCCTACCAGCAAAGCATAAGCGGAGCCCCTTTGTCAGTCCACCAGGTAGGAAGAGGCCGAGGGTTCAGCAGCAGGAGGAAGCCACTGACCAGCAGCAGCCACAGCCCTCGAAGGAAGCCGCAGACCAGCAGCAGCCACAGTCAGAGGCCCCTTTACAATCCGAGGCGCCTATTGCTCAGTCGGAAGACAATCGATCTCAGTGGCCATCAGCAGATGTAGGAACTGGTCTCATTTTGTGCCCTCCGGTTCCACTTTTCGACCCACGTGCCCCGATAGCAGAAGTTGACATGAAGGGATTCCACGCGTGGCTGGCGGACGACACCAGAACAGATCGCGCTGAGTTGGCAGTCTTCAGCGCAGATCGTAAGTTCTTCACGACGCTGATCAGCCCATCAGAATGGCTTGAAGCTGAGGTACTTTCATATCATCTCTGGCTGTCGAATATTGCTATATACAATTGGATTCCTTATTGATAGCAATTGTTGTTTTCAGCACATAGACAGCTACTTGTGGGTTCTACGGTGCAGAGCTCGCGCCATGACCAGACCTGGTGTACAGAGGTCTGCTTTCCTCGACACCACTTTTTGGGTACGTAAATCGTAGACATCTTACATTAACAATTTGTCACTTGAAATTTATGATTCCTTCAATGCGCTAACTGAACTCATGAACTTGCAGTTGAAATTGAAGTCGTTGTGGGCGCTATACTCGGAAAGATTGGACGACATTACCTGGGCAAATGAGGAGGACATGGTCCAGTATATCCTAGGACAGGTGCCCCTCGCTGGAACACCATGGGTCGACGTTGACAGGGTGAGAACATTTATATTCACTGAATTAGCATGTGCCATCTTATTTAAAATGTTGTGATTCATTTCCATTTCCGTGTTGTCAATTCGTTTTCAGCTCTATCTCCCAGTACACCTCACCGATGATCATTGGGTGGCAGCAGAGGTGCATTTGAATCGCCGTCAGATTTCCATATACGACTCATCTATTGGGCATACTTCTACGGACATAGTCATGCAGACAGTCCGGTGCCTCGCTGAGCTACTACCCCGTATGGTGTCAATGGAGGTTTACGGTATTCCTGACTATCCCACAACCCCATTTGACATTATGCGAATCGAGGACGTGGAGCAGGTGCCACAGCAGGAGCCTGGGGGAGGGGCATGCGGCGTGTACTGTTTGAAGTACATCGAGTTCCTAGCGGGGGCCGTTCCACTGACCGAGATTAAGGCATTCCAGGACGACGAATGCCGGGAGAGAATGGCATTACATCTTTGGCTCAGCCGCGAAAACCCACAAGAGGCGGCCCCGCCCATCCTGGTGCCCTACGACATCAAGGCGCTGTTGCCTCAACCGGTCGTGCCTGCTGATGTTGCAGCTGCTGATGTTGCAGGCACTACCGCGACTGGACATGATGTGTCAGGAGATGTTTTGACCACTATTGCCCATGACGACGTTGATTCAGCGAAGGTCAAGTAGCAGCCGAGCACGTTGGGACCATGAGATCACCTATTTTTTTGTATATATTATGTTTAGTTAAACAAAATTGTTTTTTTTTTTTTTGTTTTTGGACACTAACACATTATTGTATAGTACATGTTTTTTATAGTAGCACATGGTTACGATGTATAGTTGTACGAAAACTTGTAAATACACAATATTCTATAGTGACATTATTTAATGGACTAATCACACATACCTCCCCTGGGCTTTAGCTTAATTTCATTCATAAACACTGTTTACCATTTTCCATTATACGATACCCCTTACTTTTTTGAAATTAATCATCGAAACCCCTTCCGTCAGTTTTGCCGTTAATTGTATGAAAATAAATGTAATGAATAAGGGAAAAAAAGTAAACCCATCTAATTAGTTCTGCTGGCCAGTCTCACGGGAGCTGCTCACAGAACCCAAGTGCTCTTCGCTGCCTCCCCTGCACTGCGCACGCTGATAGCAAGAGTTCAGTTGAGTTGAGTTGATGCAAAATGAAGTTTAACATAGCAAACCCAACCACTGGTTGCCACAACAAGCTTGAGATCGATGACGATCAGAAGCCCGAGTCTTTTTAGATAGGAGGAGCTCCCAAGAATTTAGTACAGATGCTCTGGGGTCTACAATTCATGGATATGTTTTTAAGATCATGGGAGGCTGCGACAAGCAAGGATTCCCAATGGAACTGGGAGTTCTGACTCCTGGTCGTGTTCATCTTTTGCTTCAAAGAGGAACCTGTTGACCCAGGTATGGCAACCCAAGAGGGGGGGTGATTTGGGTTTTTATTTATCAAAATGGATTTGTAAAACTTTTCTTGAATAACCAAAATTAGTTTACTCTATCTTTATTAGTTTACTCTTTCTTTAGGAATAAAGGTGAAGAATATGAAATTAGAAGTTATGAAAGATGCAAAGAGAATAACAATAACGAACAATCACAAGTGCAAGTAAATATAAAGAGATAGCGATAGAGAGAGTGCAAACTCAATTTACGTGGTTCGGCAAACCTTGCCTACGTCCACGGGCTCCTAGCTCCAAGCTAGGCTTTCCACTGAGTTGTAAAAATCTTTACAACTTGCTTGATGAACAACAACACCAAGACTTTTTCTTCAACTCTTGACAACACTACACCAAGAGTTCTTCTTGATGAACAACCTCACCGAGGTAACTTTCTTCAACTCTTCATAACACCACACCAAGAGTTCTCTCAAGGATAACTTTTATCCTTTACAAGGAGATCTCACTCTCACCACAATACAAGAACGAATAAAAAAACAGCAGCCACAAAAGCACAACTCTATTCAAAGAGTAGATAAAGAATATAAAAGTTCTGTAGACTTGATATTTCTCTTGTTTTTTGCTTGCTAGATGCCTCTCTTGCTCTGTTTGAATCCATGGGAGAAGGGCTCCTTTTATAGGCAATTTGATTGAACTTAATCAAGTTAAGACACCAACTCCAAATTTTCTGCCCACCATAAAAAACGTAATCTTGTCTGCCACTTTTTTCAATGTTCTGTTTGAAATTTGAAAATCTGCAACAACCAAGTCATTTGGATATTTGTAGCTCAAGATATGGCCAAAACACCATTCGGCGCTCATGTGAATTGATTTTTCTTCCATATGTCAGTCCACCGATTTGCATGTGTATTATGTCGGCCTTCCGTTTCAAATTTGAATTTCTTCAAAGAATATAAAATGTGATCCATTGAATCATCTTTCCAATGCCACAAGAATCAAGTCATTTGGATATCTTTAGCTCAAGATATGGATAACAAATCATTCGGTACTCATATGAGTTGATTTTTCTTCTCTGTGTCAGTCCACCAAATTGCATGTCAATTATGTCGGCCTCCCATTTGAAATTTGAATTTCTTCTAAACATATAAAATGTGCCCCATTAAGTCCTTTTTTCAATGCCACAATAATCAAGTCATTTTTATATTTCTATCTCAAGATATGTCCAAAAGAGTATTCGGTGCTCATGTCAGTTGCTTCCGTTTGTCTTTCAAATTGCATAATAATTTGGACAACCTTACACTTGAAATTTGAATTTCTTTAAAACGTATGAAATGTTATAAATTGAGTAAACTTTCCAAAGGGTCAAGAATCACTTCATTTGGACATCTGTAGAAAAATATATGACCAATTGATTGAACATTGCTCATGTGACGCATTCCTTGAATCAAATCTTGTTCTTCAACTTTTGTGCCTTTAACATGTAGTATTCTCCTTTGGCTTCAACACTACTTTTGTGCCTTAACATGTAGTATTCTCCTTTGGCTTCAACACTTCATTTTAATAAGCCCCATCTTGATTTTGCAATTATTTCAATAATCTTATTCTTGCGCATAAATATAATCTCAATGAATCAATGTGTATTGTTATCATCAAAATTATCATGTAGCCTTAGGGCTAACAATCTCCCCTTGCTTCAGAGGTTATGGAAGGCGCAATGGAGAGCGAACGAGGAAATCTGTTCGTGGATGCATTGTAAATCAAGATCTGTCTGTATTGAACTTGGTTATAGTTAAGAAGGATGAGAACGATCTACCTGGGTTGACAGACAGTGGAAACCCAACGATGAGCGGTCCAAAAAGGGTATCCCAAATTAGGAAGCTTTTTAGCCTCTCAAAGGAGGATGATGTTCGGAAGTATGTGAACACCTACCACACAACATTCACAACAATATCTGGCAAGAAAGTTAGGGGTACCGTATGATGTCACTTAACGGCAAAACTGACAGAAGGGGTGCCCATGATGAATTTCGAAAAAGTCAGGGCTACCGTATGATGAAATGTAACAAACAGTGTTTCCGAATGAAATTAAGTCAAAACCTTGGTGGGGGGGGGTGTTTTCTTTTTCTGGTCCAACAACCATTGTATACAATAAGTATGTGTAAACTTTCCATTTCCTGCATCGATTGAGACATATCATATCATATAAGTTCGTGGACAAAAAATAATTACGAAATTGCTTGCAAAAGTCCAAAAAATAAGTGTTCTGCCAAACCGCTCGACGACACTCGACAAATTCACTCGACACTCGACGCACTTCCTCGAAAGCTCGACGAAATAGTGTCACGGCTCACGAAACACTCGACATGCATGGTTCGAGACATCTACAGGTCTGTTCCCTTCGTCCGACACTCGACTCTCTACACTCGACACACGAACTCTCGACAATCCACAAGACCCTCGACGAAACTCGAACTCGCGACACTCGAACCTAGAATTGACGCAATTTCGAGACACTCGAAACAACCATCGGACTTGTCGAGATTCGGTCCCGACAGAACTTCTCGACACTCGACTACACTCGACGACACTCGAACACAGTCGTCTTCTTCGACCTTAGACTGCGAAAACCCATTTTTGCACACCGACAGCCAATTTCCAGCATTTTTTTACACAGACGGCACTATCTCTATCCTTAGTTCATATACATAAGCCATTTGTAAGGTATATAATTCGAGCTGTTACTGGTTTCCGTTGTTCTGTGTCTTGCTTTACTGTCTTTCTTAAAAAAATTTGTCCGAAGGATATGAAATAACAAGGTTTTGGGAATTTATTTTAGGACAGGGGTGTTTTTGTCTTTTAGACACAAAAGTGTCTATGGGATGAAAATATTTCAGAACATGTCCATTTTTCAAACCAGCCCCCTAAATTTGTCCATTTTTTCAATTTTCCCTTTTAAAAACCGCCGTGAATGGGTGTAGCAAATACCTTGCTTTCTTGTAGTCTATAAGAAAATATAGTAGGATAATGTTGTGACGTTGTTAAAAGAAAATAAAATATTTAATATCTAATTTTATGGTAGTATGTTTAGAGACTTGACTTGTGAGCTTCAATTAATTATAAAAGTGATAACTTTATATAATATCAAGTCCATATCAATCCATTAGTCACAAGTAAATTTTAATTTTTTTTGTGAAAGTAATACGTGCAATATATATTAATCCAAAGATTTTAGACTTTTATTAATTTCAAAACTTATAAAATAAGGATACGCTGAATTCGGATTCATATTGAATTTTAAAAAATAAAAATATGATTGATTGTGCTAGTTAAATGAAAGAGACGATTATTCATTTCTTTAACTAGTATTTAAAACACTAGCTAGTATTTTAGTTTTTGTCCTTTCCTTTTTTCTTCCTCCAAAATTTACAGATTATCTAAGAACTTAGCTCTTATATTTTCCTACTCTCTTTCAAATTTTCATTTATAAAATAGCAATTAATTCCTCTTTTTTGGTTCCTTTTCTTTTTATTAAAACTTGCGGTTTAGTTTGAAGAACCTATGTCATTGTTGAGGCACTTTTTGATACAAAATAAGCATCAACACATAGTTTGAGTTAATTTTCTTTAAGAAAATAATAAACAGCTGATTAGCTACATGGAGAAGAATATCATGTTTGCGTCTTTTTACTTCTCTTAAGTACAAATTTATATCTTCATTTTGTTAGGGATTCTATAATCGATATATTAATTGAATTTAGTTTTCTTCTTGTTGGAATGTACAACGTAGATAGTGATTAGAGACATTATTTAAACATCAAAGACCATATTTCTCTTTTCCGACGTAAAAAATTTAAGTTGGTTAGTTACTTCAATCTAATCTGTATGTGAGTTAATTTCACTAAATATTCTTGTATTTTGGCTGAATTTTAAAGAGTAATATTATACTTACTACTCATCTACAATTATTTTATTTTATAACATGAGTTAAATTTTAGTGAAGAATAATTAGCATGTCATGTAATTTAATTTCCTTCTTATTTTTTATTCATCCAATGTTATTTTTATAATTCAAATTGTAAGAAAGGTTAATTGTAAAAAGGTTGTAGATGTGGCATTACTCAAATATTAAAGGGATTAGCTACAATATATCCCATGTATTGATACATTTAATTTTTTAGAGTATAAGTAAAAATAAAAATTACTAGGAGGTCCTATTTGCAATTAAATTTTTTTATAATAAATTAAAATGGGGCAACAGGTTTAACTGGTTTTATAATATCGTTACAAAACTTTCATATCTTCACAAAATAATAAAAAAATATAATAAACTATTAATTATTATATAGTTTGGCATTTTATCGAACAATTACTATTCATAAAAAAGTAATTCAAACATGTCAATTTAATGAATCTAATTAAACTAGAATAACATGACGATGAAATGAAAACTTATAATTACAAATTTAAAAATTAAAATTATATGTCAAGAAAATTAAAACACCTAAGAGCCTTCTTAAATTCATATATCGAACATACAAAAAGATTATTCAATATCAATAATATCAATCAGGATAGACACCTGTAACTATACTCCAATGTGACTAGATTTTGATATATGGATTTAAAATATTCATTTAGAGTGTAGAATGAAGAAATTTTAGAAGAATCAACATCCTTAGGAAAAAAATGAAATTAGGAAACAGCTGTGAATTTAAAAAGTCAGACTCGCGAGACAAGATAAAATGCTATTTAAAAATACAAAACATGGTAAGTTTTGGAATTTCATAATGTTTACTTAAAAAAAATTGTAACATAATTTTGTAAAGAGCTTAATTCATTATACTAACTCTTATTTATAACTACACTTGTGAGCTATAATAAAGATAAATTAATTGCTAAAATTACCACTCTATAACATAAAATATTTTCTAAACTTTTCATTAAATTATCTTATTATAAATCTGAAGTAATTTTTTTCAAAATCTTTTAATATAAATCTAAATAAATATTCATAGTTATTAAAAAGAAATAGTTTAACATTTTCAACTTTTGCTACATTGTAATTACATAGATACATATATTATTGTCATATACATTTAAAATTTTTTTTTATTCAATTAACACATAAAGTAATTGGTGGATTGTATTACCACTTAAAAATAATATCTAGTAATACAAATTAGTATATTATGTTAACTTAAACTCATTGTAAATATAAATTTAATATTTAACAACAAATATAAATAGCATAAAAATTGTAAATTAGTTGTAATTATGACATTTAATTTATGTAATGTTATACAGAGTTAATTGAAAATGTTTTTACCACTTCAATTGAGAAATTATGTTAATCTTAATAAAAACTACAAATAACTCATAATTTATAATTTATATTGTTTAAACTTCTTTTATTCTAAAATACTTAGAGTTTAAAATTATTTTACAACTCAACTAAAATGTAATATCATCATAGGTATAATTACATTATTGTATAACACTTTAAAAACTAAATTACTTATTTCCCATTGATAATTATATTCTAGATTAGGAGAAAACAATTTCACCAATTAGTTGAACTTTTACGAATAGCCGATAGCCCACAGCTTAGAAATTAATATATATTACAAGAATAATTTAAGAAAAAATATATTTTTAATAATTTAAAATGGTGCTAGTAATTTCTCATCAATGAAATGGAGGACACCTAAATCTAGTAAAATTAAATTTTTAAACTTGTAATCAAACAGGACATTAATAAGAAATGATGAATTTTTAAACATAAAATTCAGTTGTAAAATATTACATAAAATCTGCAAAAAGGTTAACCAAAATTGTATCAACCCACATTGAAGTCATAGTCTAATACCCAAAAGTAGCAAATTAAAAACCTTCAACATGCAACTAAATGTAAACTTGTTAGAATGAACGATCAACTTGTAAAAAAATAACATTCACTTGTAAACATAATGTAAAATTTGAAACAAGGATCATCAAAGTTTTAATTAAGAAAGTCTTAATTACTGCATGACATCTAAAAGTAAACAAAGCGTCAACTTGCAATCATATATGGACCTGTAACATAGAATGATGAACTTGTAAAACTTAATGTTAACATAAAAAATACAATATGAAACTTGCAATAAGGTTAACCATGAATATAACAAAGAACATCAAAGTTGCAACATGACACCTAAAACTAGAAAAATTAAACCTTCAACTTGCAATCATATGTGGACTTGTAACACAAAATTATAAACTTGTAAAACCCAACGTTAACTTGTAAAATAAAACATGAAAGTTGCAATAAGGTTATCCAAGATGGTAACAATGAACATAAAAGGTGCAACATAAGCCTTAAAACTAGTAAAATCAAACCTTTAACTTGTAATCATACATAGTCTTGTAATACGAAGCGATAAATTTGTAAAACCTAACGTTAATTTGTAAAATACAACATGAAACTCATAACAAGGTTAACCAATATTGTAAAAAGGAACAAAAAAAAATTGCAACATGACACCTAAACATAATAAAATTAAACCTTCAACTTGCAATCATACGTGGACTTGTAACATAGGATGATGAATTTGCAAAGCCTCATGTTAACTTGTAAAAAACAATATGAAACTCACGACAAGGTGAACCAAGATTGTAACAAGGAACAAAAAAATTGTGACATGGCATCTAAAACTAGTAAAATCAAACCTCTAACTTGCAATCATACATGGACTTGTAACATAGAATGATAAACTTGTAAAATATAACGTTAACTTGTAACACAGAACATGAAAGTCGCAACAAAGTTAACCAATATTGAAACAAAGAACATAAAAATTGCAACGTGACATCTAAAACTATCTAGCAAAATGAAATCTTCAACTTGCAATCATACATAGTCTTGTAATACAAAACGATGAATTTGTAAAATCTAACGTTAACTTGTAAAATATAACATGAAACTTGTAACAAGGTTAACCAAGGTTGTAACAAGGAACATAAAAGTTGCAACATGACATTTAAAAATAGTAAAATCAAACCTTCAACTTGCAATCATACATGGACTTGTAACATGGAATGATAAACTTGCAAAACCTCACATTAACTTATAAAATACAACATGAAACTCGCAACAAGGTTAACCAAGATTGTAACAAGACCACAGGAAAAACAGTTTTTAGCGACAAACTTTTTTGCGACGAAATAAAATTCGTAGCTAAAGGCCACTTTTTGCAATGAAATTTGTATTTCGTCGCTGTATCTCATCGTAAAAAGGGAAAGGTGGAGAATTTTTTCTGAATTCTCTTTAGTGACGATAATACGTCGCAATATAAAATTTATTGCGATGAAAAACTAAATCGTAGCTATATAGGTGGACGAGATGAAGGAAAGCTTTTAGCGACAAAAAATTCATCCCAAAAAATTGCTTTTAGTGATGAAATTTCCTTGCAGAATCTCATAACAAAATAAGGAAAAATAAGAAAAAAAAACAATACGGGAAACCTTTTAGCAACAATAAATTCCTCGCAGAAAGCTTCCTGTACCTCTTTCAACGACAAAAGTTCATCGCAGAATCTCATAAGAAAATGAGGGGAAAATGCAATATAAGAAACCTTTTAGTGACAAATAAGTTCCCGCAGAAGGTTTCCTATATCGCTTTCAGCAACAAACTTTCGTCACAGAATCCGATTACAAAATAGAGGAAAATAGAAATATGGTAAACCTTTTAGCGACGAGAAATTCCTCACAGAAAGTCTCCTATATTCCTTTTAACGACAAAATTTCGTAGCATAATCTCAAAACAAAATAAGAAAACCAAGGAAACCTTTTATCGATGAAATTGTGTTGCATAATCTAATACCTAAAAATGGTGAAATACTAGTGGAAAAACCTTTCAGCGACAATAAATTCGTTGCAAAAAGTTTCAGACATTTCTATCAGCAACGAAATGTCGTCGCAAAATATAATATCGAAATAAGGCAAAATAGGGACACTAAAAACAACATGGTAAACTTTTTAGCGATGACACATTCCTCGCATAAAGTTTCATATATTTCTTTCGTCGACAAAATGTCATCGTAGAATCTCATCAGAAACTGAGGGGAAGATACAATATAAGAAACCTTTTAGCAACAAATAAGTCCTCGCAGAAAGTTTCCTATATCGCTTTCAGCAACGAAATTTTGTCACATAATCCATTTACAAAATAAACGAAAATAAAAATATGGCAGACCTTTTAGCGACGAGAAATTCCTCGCAGAAAGTCTCCTATATTTCTTTCAGCGGCAATATTTCGTAGCACAATCTCAAAACAAAATAAGAAAACCAAGGAAAGCCTTTATCGACGAAATTACGTTGCATAATCTAATGCCTAAAACCGAGAAAAAGCAATATAGGAAAACCTTTTAGCGACAATAAATTCGTTGCAAAAAGTTTCTTACATTGCTATCAGCAACGAAATTTCGTCGCAAAATATAACATCAAAATAAGGGAAAATAGAGACAATATGCAATATGGAAATGAAAGATTATAAGTTTAGCTTGTAACTTGTAAGTTAAGAATAAATGAAAGTGATCAATTATATGTAACTAATTGAGACTAGGCATGGTATTAGTTAATGATTTATACCATATAATCTAATTTAATGTGTTTTAAATAAGTAATACTATAAATCTCAATATTATTAATTAAATCAATTGTCAAAAATAGTTAATATGTACTTTTCTTACATTTAGATTAATTACTAATTAAATCATTTACCTAAAATAGTTAATATAAAATGGAAACATTGTAAAGTTTATTAATTATTTTTTCCTTGCTAATTATTAATTAAATCAAATGCCTATGATAGTTATGGAACAAGTTAGTACAAAATTAGAGCATTAGATTAGATTAATTAAATCTATTAATGGTAATGTGCTTAGTAGATTGTGTCTATTAATTAATCAATAATATATAATGCTTAGTAATTATAGGGTTGTTAATAAACCAAATCTTTTTTGATCTAAGATCATGTTACATTAAACTAATTACAAGTCAATCACATTACATATAATTGCATGAAGTGAAATTGGGTTATGGAAAGTTTATTATTTTTATTTTTATTATAAAACTTAATAGCTAAGATAATATCGTACATATATACTCTAATTTCATTATTTATTATTAAGTTAAAATAATCTTATTTAGTGATTCAATTTGATTATTTTTATTTAGAATTGAATACTAATGAACTAAAATTAGGTATAGAAGTACTTTATTTTGAAATGAATCACCAATCGATTAAACAAATTTGCTTATAAATTTTATTAATCAATTAGAATGACTTAAACTAAGATAATTACATAAACTAACATAATATATATATATATTGTCAAATAAGATATAATATTTGTTAAAATTTTTATAAGTTTTGCAGTTTACAAGTATGTGTATCATAAAAATAGGTGTCAAAATATATTGTAATAGAATTATTAACCAATCACTCGACATTCTTTAACTAAATAAAGACTAATTTATGATTTTCTACTTTTGTAATGATAATGAGTTAATTATTCAAATATTTTAAAATGTACAAATATTTATAAGATTATTTTGTTTAATTTAATTTAATTTAATTTTACTAAGATAAATTAAATTATAACATACAAATAATTAAATAATCTTAACTTAATATACAATTAACTAATGGCTAATATATAAATTTATTTTACTAAAAATATAGACTGAATCAAAATTTTGGATAAGCGGCAATAAAAGCGCCTAAACCCCCCAAAATTTTTGAAACAGGACAAATTTTCATATGCCCAACGCTTGGTTTTTCATGCCTAATCTTATTGGTCCTGAAGTTAAAAGGCTAAACCTAAAATTAAGAAATTAATAGCATAGCGCCTCCTTCTCCTTCCTCTCCTCCGCTGCCCGCCGATAGGCTCTCGCCATACCCTCCACGCTCTACAGCTATCTGCCTATCTCAACTCCTCTCTCTTTCTATTGTGGTGCCTGTTTTGCCTCCTCTCTCTCTACGACCCTCCATGCTTATCTGCCTGGTTTGCCTCCTCTCTCTCCCGCACAGACCACCGCCATTCTCTCTCTTTACCCTCTGGCCTGCACACTCAACGGTAGTCTGCCTGTCTCACCTCCTCTCTCTCCTGCACTGCCAAGCCCTACACACTTGTCTGCTTGTCTCACCTGCTCTCTCTTCCGCATTACCCATCGCCAGGCTCGCCATACCTTCGACGTTCCATGACCGTATCTCCTCTCTGTTCCACTACAAGTTAAATTGAGGTCAGATTCTGGGGTTCAGAGAACTGTGTCTTTGGTGGCTGGTGATAACAGAGGAAAGCAAAGAATACAAGTTGAACTTAAATGCCTCGAGCAAGAAGCTAGATTCTTAGAGGTTAGTTTATTCTTTAATGTTTCTTGGTTACTTGATTGTGTTTGCGTCTGAATGAGAAATGGTAATATTAAAGTGGATTATGGTATCGACAATCTTGTGCATTTTTCATAAGGGAAGGGCAAAATAGAATCTTTTTGTTGTTTTTGAATATCAAAGTTGGACTTGCAAGTTGTGGGCTCGTAGATGTTGGTAGAATTCTTTTTTAGTAGAGTTGATTAATTAGGCTTTTCCTTTTTTTCTTTTTAATAGAATTCTTCACTTTTGATGATCCTTTGCGACAATCATAACTTTAACTCCATTCAACCATGAACTTCATACTGTCTAGACCACCAGTATTAAATATCCTTGCTTTGTTCAGAACGAGTGATACTCTTTTGCCCATTTAATGGTATATTAGAAGCATCAGGCTTACTCTTATCCAGGAAATTCTCAAAGAAATACCCTTTGTTTTTTTTGAAAGATGGATTAGTTTGGAATTGTCTTTAAAATCAACTGGTAAAAATCTCAGCTCTCGCACATTTTCCTTCATGAAGCAAACTAGTATCTGCAACCATGAACTTACATATTCTCGGAATTGTAAGTAGAAGTACAGGGTTTAAGGTAATAATGGGGTTGCTGATTGGATGGATCATCCTGATCTGATAACTCTTCTGGAACCCATCGATCTTCTTCAGTGCAGCTGCTGACTTTAGCTTCTTCAGCTTCCAGTTCAAGAAGTTTTGGTTCAGATGCCACTTTGTTCAAAATATCACTTACTGAATCAAAGTAGTGGTCTCCTTTCACAAGTTTCCTTCTTGAGAATTTCTTAACTCCAGGCATTAGAAAAACTAGATAATCTTTGGAACTGACATATCCATGATTCTTAGGTTGCTCCGAGTGCCATCCTCTTGCTAGCAAACGAGGCCAAACACTTCCCAGAAAATATCATTACATCGAGCTTTGCTTAAGTAGAAGCCTCTTGTTAAAAAATTGATTATGTCGCTGGATGTAAGAGAGGAGCAAGCTTTGCCACTCGACATTGTTGGAAAATCAGGAAACCATTGATTGGTCTTCACAGGCTCGATAGCAAGGCTTGCGAGATCTTCCTTCCCCTTACCAATGCCTCCAGATTCTACAAGAGCAAGAATTCCAACTGTAGCCTTCAAATAAGAGACATAACTCTCTAATGAAGTTCTTCCCTCTGCAAATGACTTGGAAACCTGCCAAGAGATGAGAACCTAAATAAGAGATCGAATAACACAGTGTCCCTCATGTAACTGTTCATAGACAAGACATATTTGTAGTAGCCACAAAGCAATGCATTTTGCATAGCCAATTTGATATAAAATTCATGGATTATCAGAAAAATCTCCTCACATTCTATTATATTCCCACTACTGATTTTCCAATGAATAAAGTATCTTCCCAGAGTAAACTTTTAGTTGTGAAACATAAGCAGAAGAGTGGATCTTTACGGTTATAATCTGGTATGAAGTTCACATTCCTGTGACCCATGGTATCATATTAATGACTTCATTGTTAGCACTGTCCTATGTTTTAAACAGTTTTAGAAGTTCCCTATTCTTTATGCAGGGGAGGACATTAAGATAAACTATATAGCAAGAAATTTGGAGAATAGTAGTAAAACAAGATGAATAGAAATAGTAGCTGACCAGTTAGTACCAAAACAAACACAAGGCATCTTTTTTCAACTCATTTTAAAATACAAAACTAACAATAGAAAATGGAAGAAGAAGAATAAAACACGGTAAAACAGTTCAATTCGGTGAAACCAGTCTTAGCATATACAAGTTTATATCATCAATGACTATATTCAAAATAACATCTCATGTATATAGTAATGCAGTACCTCAAGTAAAGGATTCTGAGACTCTTCCAGAACACTGGGAAGCAAACGAGATAACAATTCTTGCTGCCTCCATCCGGTAAAAACTTTCCGTCCATATACACATTTCCTACTTCTTGGTTTTCTGCAATCTGACCACCTATGGTATTCTTTGGACATATAAAATTCCCCATAGTAAAATGACAATATATCCCCCATGTCCTTGGTCTTGGCAAATTTTTTTTTTCATGTTTATGCAAGCATTGTTTAGGTGTACCTATCTACCCTTTATATCAACCTGAACTGTAATCTCATCCACTTTCAACTTTCAAGTTATACAGCTTTAATTAATATTATAAATAATTTTTCTTAAATTATAATTTTGGTTCTATTAATTTCTGTTTGATTAATTGATATTTCATTTCTTTTTGAGAAATGGCTACTTTGATGAATTTGTTGGAAGGTTGGAGTTGAATATGGAATTCGATGGAGTTTTATCAGTAATTTATTATCTCTTTGTCTTCATTAGCTGAGTTTGTTCTTATTTGATCGATCAGTTGGTTCTGTTTTTGATTTCATGTTGTTGCCTGAGAATATGGGAATTTCATGTAGACCCCATTATGTTGTGTTGTGTGACTCATAGGCATTTGATTGTTGATGCTTAGAGAGTTTAATGAGCTGTCTAATAAGGTTGTTTTTTTTCCAAAAATGAATTTGACTGCTTAGCTTATTTGTAACTGATCGTTTGAAGTTTATGGAGATAACATCTAGTTAGGTATGCTGATTCTCTTCTGTTTGTGAAAGGAAAGAATATAAAAACAATTGTTTTGTCAGTCTCCATTGTTCATTGCTCTTTGTCCAACGGGAGGAAGCTCAGTTGGTTTTGCAGTAAAAAGGCCATGATGAAACTAAGCCGCATTTCTGATTGCTAATTTTTGATTTATGATAATCTTTACAAGGGAACCCTGATTTTTGAATTGATTTTAGTTGTTTAAAAAACCCCAGTTTGTAATTGAAGAACACATTTTCCAGTTAATTAAGCAAAGAATGCTTTAATATGCACTTTGGTTGTTGTTAGCTCTTCTATTGAGTCAAATGCTTTGAACTTGTAGGCCCCAAAAATTTAATTTTCTTGTTTGAACTTGTAATTATTTTGCACTTACCACAACAGACATCGTCAGGACAGCCTTGCTATTGTGCAATTCCTTGTTATTGTGCAAGTGTTTTTCAAGTTATTATGCTTGTTGTTTTCGATGCTTGCTTCACCAAACTGAATTCAAAGGATCATGAACATAGGATCATCAACATATATATAAGCTGAAAGCAAGTTAAGTTGTATAAAATTGAGCACAGTAATACAAACACATTAATTTTTGCGAAGTTTATTTACCTAGTTTTATTTTAATTTTTAAAAATCTAATGACACATGGATTCGATATTAGTAGGTGGTTAAGATTTGATTTCATTCTCTCTTTATTAATATATTTTTGTGATTATCGATCATGTCATTATATTGTATTAAACAAATACTAAAAATGACGAAGCTAACAAAAATTAATGACCACAAACTACATATAGTAATTCCAAAAGAATAATAAACATAAATAATATAAATAGTGTGCATTTGAAGATTTAGGTGAGAAGAAAGTAAAAATAATTTTAAAGTTACAAATTATATTTTCTCGTTAGATAATTAAAATAAAACTTAAAACAATTCAAAACCGATAATTTTTTTTTCATTTTACATTATATATGCATATAATATCATTAAATTCAAGGTTTTCTATTTCCCATTTGAATACATCTTTATGGATCCCTCATTACTGCCCATAAGAGACAAATAATTAGTAGGGATTAATAGGGATATGGGGAGGATTTTGCAAAAATGATCTATCCAAAACAGAAGCACTACCAAGCTCCACTCTATTCCTTTCAGTTGGTCAAAAATGTCACTATAGAGAATTAATCCATATTCCCTGTTATCTAAATCATTATTTATATTCTCCATTAATCTTCTATAAACCTCATTTGCCATTTCTTCTTTAATCGACAAACACCTATTAATTGATTATATGAATCTACTTGTTTTCTTTCGTCTGCCTTATTAAAGTAGAAAAATATAAAATTTCCCTTTAGATCTTGTGTCCAAAACCTATTCTATTTTGTTGGAATCAAGATAGTTTATTTGTTTTAGAAGAAGTTTTTTTTTTTTTACTATTTAATAATAAAAGTCTAGCTTTCTGTCTAGTTAAAACCAACTGGCAATATATTATTCTAATAAGTAACACCATCATTACAAACTCTTAATTTATATAAATTCAATTATACAAATTAATGTAGTACAATATTATTCTACTATTTTTTTATCGTCCAATTATATATTTAATAAAATATCAAAATCTATTTGAGGTAGTATTCAAAAATTGTTTTCAAAATTACAGCTAATGTTGAAAATTAATGAAAGTGCTATGCTGATATTTAAGCAGAACAGAAAATGATCCAGCAGCAAAACATGAAGCAATTAGTGGTAATAAACGGTTGACCATTTCACTACAAGAAAAAAGTCATATTTGGCGGTCTTTGACCGTAAAATATGTATATATTTGGCGGTCTTAAAAACGCCACCAATGGCACCGCCAAATATAATCAATTTAACATATTTGGCGATCATAAGATCGCCAAATATTCACATAACTATACTTGGCGGTCAAAAACCGCCAAGTATAAATAATTTTAAAAAATTTAAAAAATATATATTTGACAGTTTTTAACCGCCAAATATGCACCTAACTATACTTGACGGTTTTTGACCGCCAAGTATGATAGTTTCAAAAATTAAAAAAAAATACTTGGCAGTTTTTAGCCGCCAAGTATTTAAGAAAATTAATATATATATATATATATATATATTAAGTATCATTGTTAAATAATACAATTTTATAGCATTCTTTGTCCATACACTAATCTCATTGCAATGAGTAGAAATTGCAAGTTGAATGAAATCTATGTACAGCTCCCACCTTTAATTCATATTATATTGAAGACCACGAAAATAAGATATTCATTCCAATAAAGCATATCCCTTTTCCTTCAACCTTCCTCCCAGTCAATATCATCCTCATCCTCTCCAGAAGCCTCGGCCTTAACATTCAAGTCATTAACCTTGAAACTTTCACTTGTGTTGCCTGTAGTAATGCAAAGGGAAATGGTTGATGAATAATGACTAACAAACTAGTGTTAAACAGTAAGATCTAGGAACAACAAAATCCAATGCAAAAGTACTAGAAATATAATCCATTGTATAATGGCCATATATAAATGTTTGAAAAAGACAAACAAACACCTGCATGCAAATTGTTTAAGCATATTACTTTGTGTCGGTAACAAATACACAAATATGATGTCTACACAGCACATTATAGATTAATTTAACTCTATAGCATTCCTTAATGGTTTTCTTTATGACTTGACATTTCTGAAAAACTCTACAAACAAAGTTAGCCATCCATGGCTAATTAAGCAAACCGGAAGTTGGAGCATCTCCAAAAATTAGAAAATGAAAAATACAGCAAATCACTATAATATCCGTACCACTCCAGCAGGATCATCATGGTTTCCATGAATGCTGAACACTGGCAAACCAACATTGAAGTGAGGATCTTCATAATTTACATGACCAAATCTGTTAAGATTGACATGCTGTTATTAACAAAAAATATTATCTAAAATTGGGAAAATGATATTATGGTAAGTGATGCATTTTTCCATGTATGACTGCTTAAGTTTGTGTTGTTGTTAGCAAGTTAAAGACTACTACTTGATGTTAGCAAGCTCTAATTTTTACCTCTGACACATAGCTTATCTCATTTTTATCAAAGTCATCACCAAAAATGCAGTCAAGTTTTACTGCAAAAAAGAAAAGAAAAGTTAATAAATTGATAAATATGTTCATTTGTTAATGCTACACACAATACATGCAATGCAGAAAGCAGATGAAGTAATTCTGAAATTACCAAAATCAACACCCCACTCGCCATATTGTTTATAAAGTGACCTCAAGAAAGCTTTTCCAGCTTCCAACATGGTGTTTATGCTCATGAAGCCATGGGGCATCCATTTACAAGCCTTGTCCCGGAGCCCTATATCTTTCGCGCGCCACTGCTTTCCTGATGAATCCACAAAGGCACCACCCTGGTGAAAAGTCAAAATACATACATAATTGGTCAAGCATTAACATTAATGAGTTAAATATTGAAAATGAAAACCAAATACTTTGATATTAATTGTTGAGGAAATTTCAGGAAACAATACCTTGGAAATGTCTAAGATAGGAGTGTTTGCATCGAAGGCTTGGGTACTTAATCCTTTCATGACATGAATCCCAAACTTCAAACCCATGTTATGCACTTTCTTGGCCACTTCAATGAACCCTTTTCCACCTTTTGATGATGGCCATCTATCAGGGTCAGGGACCATCCTCCCCCATTCATCAATGATATCAAATCCAAGAGAATCAGCGTTGGCACCTTTCATTTTTTTTCTGTACCAGAGGTAGTCCACCACAACATACTACATCTAACACATAAACAATGGAGCCAACAGCATCAAGTTTTGTTTTCCATATTGCTGAAACATTACAGAAGGCGACCAAAAAAAAAAAGAATTCAATAACTTAGCTTTTTGTTATACCTCGTATCCGTGAGGACGTAGCCGCTTAGAAATGATGTCAGCAGTTTGCAAGAATTTATTTTCTGCAATGGTCCAGCTAAAGGAATCATAAGAGTTCCAACCCCTTGGTGGCAAGATAGCCTGTTCTGCTTTGTTTGTTGTGGGTTGAGATGATACCCTGAATTCAAACAGATATGTAACTTTGCTTAATCATGCCGAAACCTTAACTATGCATGTGATCTTACAATATGTGTAAGTAGGGTTCCTGGTCAGCTTTGACATATCTTATTGTCTTGAAAGCATGAAATTGATAGGAAAAATTACTAGATAAAAGTTTGATCATTCTTTCAAATAGAGTGGCAACTTCCCTCATGTTACATTAAGTCATAAATTTTCAAAGCGTGAAATGATCGAAAAGTATAAAAAACTTCAGTTCCTGAAAAAGGTCCTTTAATGAGTAATTATGATTTAATTTATAAGTTGCTTTTAACAAGAGAAAAGAAACACCTGCAGATAGATAGACTGAAGAAGAAACAGAGAGTGCTGAATACAAAGACCTTCATGGTTATTAGTAGTTTAATTGTTGATAATGGAAGTGAAAGAATTGACACTGGTCTTTATAAATCCTAAAAATGAGAATTTTTAGACAAAAATGAGGTCATCCAGACATTTAGGTGGAATTGACTGAAGGATGTGTTTCTGCTTTTCTTTTTCTATCAATTTCCAAAATAGTTGACAAATTTGGTGGATAGTTAAGCGGGAGTTCTTTCCTTTTCCACTTTGTTCACAATTATTACCTATTGTTAGGAATGCAATGCAAGTAGAAAAACTCTGTTCAAGAGCTCAACTGTCTAAATAAATTTCTATTTAATCAATAATACCGTTCATTTTACCCAAATATATTCAAAAGTGTGTAAAATTGTTAAATTGACAAAGTCAACTGCCACTTTTTAACTTTAATCTTAAATCTCATCAATTGTATTAAATGAAATGATTGCTAGAAATATGGCCCTAAGATCCTAGCATTTATAACCAATACATAAAATTTTATCACATCAATTATTTTATCTAAAATTATATTTTAGTCAAGGTTCAAAACTTTTAGTGGTTATTTTTCATTAAACTGTGATTTCAACTTTGATCTCTTCACCTTACTTTGCTGAAAGAGAAAAGAGGGTGGACGAGAGATGGTGTTATTTAAAGGATAGATTTCATTGACTTGATTGAATACAACAACAGAAATAATCAGGAAAATGACAATCTGAATGGCATAAATAATCAGGCATGAGAAACAACTTAAAATGAAGCTTATTAAGATAGTCCACTAGGGCCATGCACACCAAAATTATTAAAGTTGATTCTCCAGCTAATAAGTAATCCTAAAACCAATCATGCCTCAGAAATGCAAATCGTGATTTATGTTGCTAGAGGCAACCAATTAATAGATAACAGAATTGCCAAGTAATATCAGAGGACAACAGATGGACCAGATCTATGAACATATATATCGTCCATCATAATTGACAATCCCCAGTGTAATAATGACAAAGTCCATAATTCTGCTAGAATCAGCCAAGAGAAACAAACATCTGCAACTTACAAGGTAACATAAATGCTCAAGTGTAAACCCTTTAGTTGTATTAATATGGTCCATAAGCCTTCCCAGTGTCGCCACCAGTATATCAACAGCACTTTGTAACTCTTGAAAATGATCTTCTGGATCATAACAGATTCCTGCCTCAACCTTTGGCCTTTCAATAAGCTCTGAAATTTCATCAGCAATTGAAGATTGACCCACAGCCAAACCAACAAATAAGCCCACTGCAGGTGCGATTGCGGCAAACACTTCTTTCACCTGAATTACAGAAAGGAAACCAACCGAATGATCAATAAGCATCATATCATGACGAGTAAATCCATCATCAACTCATGTGAAATTCAGTGACCAAATCATCTAGTCTCGTCAACTTGTCAAGTCTCACCAAAGAGGGAATCAAAAAGATTAAAGCTCTGTTAAATTTCAAAAACAACCCTTTGAACTTGATTATTTTTGTAAATTGCCTGAGATTCAGAAATTCAACTTGCAAGGCTAAATCACGTGTAGGCAACACCACTAGAACACGTAGACATCTAACAGCACGATTGGACAGCGCTTGCACTATTGGCAGAGCATAAGATAAAGTTTTCCCACTTCCTGTCGATGAGTTGATGCAGAGGTCTCGTTCAAAAGAACCAGGACCAATTGTCTCTTGCCAAACCGCAACCTGCACTGGGAACAGTGAAGTAAAACCCATGTTCTGCAATGCCACCTTCAACCTAATTAATCAGAATTTAACAAACCAAATAAATGCAAGCATATTATGAGAAAACGTAACATATAATAAGCAATGTAGATGTGACGTGGGCACCTGGGGTTGAGACAGGGGAGTGTGTCGAGAGAGCAGTCTGCAAAGGCACTTACGTCAACCGGGTTTTGCATCCATGGCAAAATCAGGGTTTTCCTTTGCAAAACCAGCCCTATAATCGGAGCATTAGGCCCCTTAAGCTTCTCAATATGAATTTCAATTCGAGTTTTATAGCTGTGCTAGGCTCAGGCGGCTTACTGTTTGAGCCGATGAGTGTGAACCAGTCAGAGATTAAGTCACCGGTCGCGATCTTCTGAGCCAAGATTTAGGGAGTGGAATGTTTTGGGGGAGAGAGAGAGGTTTGAAAGAATGGAGGCGTGAAAGGGTGAAGAGAAGAGAAAATGATTTTAGGGTTAAAGAGTTTTAGGTTTATTTCAAATGGGTTTCATGAGATGTAAAGCATGTGTATGTTTAAAATTTTATTAATCAATAAAAATGTGACATGTGAGATATTTTAAATACACTTGTATATGATTTAGTTTTTTTATTTTTATAAATATTAATTGTTTTTATTTAATTTCTAAAATAAATTACAATAATATTTACTTAAACACAAATATTATATTATTTCAAAACAAGATTTTATTCAAGATTTTTAATTTCTTAATTTTTTATGAAAAAATTAAAAAAATGTGATTTTAATCATTTTAAAAGTATAAAATAATTTATTGATTTCATATAATTTTTATGTTTAAAAATTTACTTCTTATTAATTTGATTTTAAAAATTTATTATTTAATTTATACAAAAATATTATCTTTTATTTAAATATGTTTAAAAATTATTTTTAATTAAATATTAAAATATAAAATTGTATTATTTAATTATTATTTTGAGATTTTTTACTTCTCTATTTATTGATATTTAAAATATTATATTCATAATGCTTGGAAGAGAAGATGAAAATATGAAAAGGAAATGAGAAAGATTACATATTCACATATGTGTCACATTTTTATAAAAATATGATAAATATTTGATTGAATAAAGACAAAAGTGACAAATAAGATGAATAGGCAGGTTTGACTTTTAGACCAATGTTATATTTCTCACTTTTTTAAAAGAATGCCAAATAAAAAAATCATAAAGTGACAAATATATAAAAACTTCTTGTAGTGTTTGTTGGTCGAGGCATGATATGTGCAATGTCTATGAAATAATTTGGTTACTAGAGTGTCAATAACTGCTAGTCAAACCAGATTTATTGATTAGTATATTTAAGCTGCAAAAATAGAAGTGAACACCAGCACTTGTTTGTTTAAAAAACTCATCCGGACACGGCTTCTTATTTTTCACTTGTAAGTAGTACATATAAAACTAAATTTTAAAATATAAAATTATTTTGTTTGTCAAAATTATATACTATTATAACTTTTAATTACGATTATAGTTTAAAATTATTATTTCATTAAATGCTTTTATAATTATTTTAAGTTTATGGTGGAATGTTTACTCTCTTATAGTTGCTTGTAATTGCTCCCTTATTTATGTTATTTTGCGAAGTTTATCTAATATTTGGCCATTTCATCTTATTTATGTTATTTTGCGTCATGGGAAATGTCGTGTGGTATCTACAACAAGTTCATAATCTAATACATATTTTTTCTCTTTGGCAGTCTATGTTTACTCTTTTTGGCACATTTAGGAGAGGTTGTCAGCGTGCGATGCAAGTAGCTGAATAGGTTGAAGCTTGGGGATTTTAAATTGCCTCAGGTTTTGCATTGGTAAGTCTTTTGATTTTTTGTTTCTTGCATAAATTCTAGCTTATGTTTAGTATGTGCTCCATAAATTATAGCTTGGCCTTCCTCTTTGTATTATTTGTAAATAATTTGATTTAATTTCCTATTTTGACTCTTAGTTTATATACTTTTTATGTAATTTATAATTATATATGCTAGAAGTTGTGAAAAAAAAGTACATTAATCTTGAATGGGATAGGGCCTTATCGATAGTGTGGAGAAAGGGGGTAGGATGCATTATGCATATCTTTGTGATATACAATAATCTTAATTACTAATTAATTACGTATTGCCAGGACGTAAGTTATAGATAAATCTTGGATTCAACTTTCGGATAGGCTTTCACAGGAATATATTCAAGGCATCAAGTCCTTTATGATAATAGCAACAAATTGTTCAAATAAGAAAAATGGCCAAGTTCGTTGTCCATGTCGTAAATGTCAAAACATATTTTGGAAACCATTGGATGTTGTTGAGAGTCATTTACACAAACCTGATATGTCCCCTAGTTATCAACAATGGATCTATCATGGGGAGGAAGCTGACTATGGTTCTTATAGTAGCTTAAACTTCATAAATACAGAGGACGAAGTTGATAATGATGTGAGTAGTCAAGATGATGATGATGAGATGTGTGAATTGATACATGATACATATGGTCCATCCATAATGGCTAATGATCTTCCAACGGATGATGTCATTCCTTCATCGGATGAAGGAGATGTTGTGGAGGAGTTTAGTTTATTAAATGAATCGAGAAAGGCTCTATTTGAAGGGGCTAGGATGTCAATATTGAAATTTGTAGTGCAGTTGATTCATAAAAGTTATTATTAAATGGAGTAACAATTCATTGAATATGTTACTTGACTTGTTAAATAAAACGTTACCTGAAAATCATAACCTACCAAAGTCAATGTATGATGCTCAAAAAATGTTGAAAGACATTTTGTAGTTACATGTATATATAAGCTTTTTGGACTAACTTCTTTTGTAGTACATTTTGAATCATGTGGTGCTATGGTTTAATATGCTTGACACTAGTTAAGTAGGTATTACGAAAATTATATTACAGGGAAAGGTAATATAAAAGCTAAAAGCAAAAAAAAAAAAAAAGGTTTTGCGACGAAATTTCGTAGGAGAATCATACATTCTAAATCTTTCAACGACAAACAAATTGTCACTATATGCTACACACAAAAACTCAAGCACCCTTTAGTGAGGCAAACTTTGTAGCTAAAACATCCTTTTGCAATGAAATGTTGTCTCAATAAATATACATTATAGTTCCCGAAGAGAGCAAAATTGTGGGAAAATGTTAATAAAAATATCAATTCCATATTAGGGAGAAAAATATTGTAGTGAGAACATCCTTCTGCGACGAAAGTTTGTCTCTATAGTTGTCAATTCATGTCCATAGAGACAAATAACTAGTTGCTGAATGTTTTAATGATTTTGCGACAAAAATATTTGTAGCTGAAAAACCTTCTGCGACGAAAATTTGTCTCAAAATACTAGCTGAAATCTTACTACTATAATTTAGTGAGGAAATTCATTGTAGCTAAAAACCGCTCTGCGACAAAATGTTAGTGCAAATCATTTCGCGAGGAAATTATTTCTAGCTGAAAACATCTTTTGGGACGAAATTTTCTCACTAAATATTAGCTATCCTCCAAACATTATCAAGTGAGGAAAACCATTGTAGCTGAAAATCTCTTCTGCTACGAAATATTGTCGCAAAATGATATTCAAAATCAGGTAACAACATTTCAGCGAGGAAATACGTTGTAGCTAAAACATGTTTGGGCGACGAAATATCGTCGCAAAAAAGTTTTCAGCAACAATAATCATTTCCTCGCTTGGTTTTTCTGCGACGCACCTTCTGCTTTGATGATGCGATGAAATTTATTTCGTCGGTAAAATTTTTGCGACGATTTTTTGGCCTTTTGCGACAAAATTTTTCGTCGCTAAAAGTGATTTTTCATATAGTGAAGGAACATAAAAGTTGCAATATGATACCTAAAGCTAGTAAAATCAAACATTTAACTTGCAATCATACGTGGACTTGTAATACGAAATGATGAACCTGTAAAATCTAGCATTAACTTGTAACATAGAACATGAAAGTTGCAAAAAAGTTAACTAAGATTGAAAAAAAAAACATAAAAATTGCAATGTGACACCTAAAACTAGTAAAATTAAACCTTCAACTTGCAATCATGCGTGGACTTGTAACATCAAACGATGAACTTGTAAAACCCAAATTTAACTTGTAAAATAATACATAAAAGTCGCAACAAGGTTATCCAAGATGGTAACAATGAACATAAAAGTTGCAACATGACACCTAGAACTAGTAAAATCAAACTTGTAATCATACATGGACTTGTAACAAGGAACGATGAACTTGTAAAGTCCTATGTTAACTTGTAAAATAAAACGTGAAACTCGTAACAAGGTTTACCAAGATTGAAACAAGGAATATAAAAGTTGCAACAAGATACTTAAAATTAGTAAAATCAAACATTCAACTTGCAATCATATGAAGACTTGTAACACGAAAACATGAATTTGTAAAACCTAACCATTAACTTGTAAAATTAAACATGAAACTCGCGACAAATCAAAATAAAATACAATAGAAAGCATAAACTGTAACATGATATAATAATTTGCTAAATCAATTAATTCCCTTTATTTTGTGATAGAATTAAAACTAAATTATCAAATTAAAATAACTTATAAAAAATATATTTTTAAAATTTATAATTAATTATAATAAATGTTTTTTTTTTGAAGAAGTTGTCTTCTCTTTTTTATAATTCAATTACATACTAAGCAAGTTTATATGTTTAATATTTAATTTAATCAAATTTTATTAAAGTTAAAAGTTAAAAAATATTTACAATAATTTTATAAAACAAAAACATATAAATGTGTAACCTGCTATTATAGGTTAAAATTTTATTTGTTTATTTGTCACATGGTCCTTCAATATGATACATATTTATTTTTTCTCCCAGAAACGGAATGTACGTATTGTAGCTAATCCTAATATTAAATGACAGGTAAGAATTGAGTTCCAAAAAGTAATCAGTTATTCCCTATTTGAATTTTTTGAAAGTTAAAAGCAACCCAATAAATATATTTTGTCAAGTTATTTATCTCTCTTTCTTTGAGCATCTAATGAGATTATTTCTACTAGGAAACAACTATTCATAATACACATTATACATGCATACTTCTTAAAAATAAATAAAAGTAAATCAATTTATGCTTTTATATACTAATACCTTTTAAAACTCGGAAGGGATCCCAATTTTAAATACTTTATAATCTTATATATATATTGTTTATCTTTATTATTAGACCTCCTAGAATTTTATATAAACATATTTTTAAATTTATGAGTACAATTTTTTTCTACTTTTATGCTAAACAGTAAATAGTGGTTGAGCAACTTTTGGAGCATATATGTGAGGAGGAAAGTGCACATTAAAACAAAGTAATATTCAGTATCGTTAGAGATTAATGTACTTTATTTGAGGATAATGGTATTACAGTCCATCTCAGTTGATATCGTATATATTCTAAACTAAAATGAATACTAACCTGGATAATGCATTAATGCTTCAGAAAGCATTGCAATAAGCCCTAATTCCTAATATTAGATCTTGGTGATAATCTCAGCAAAATCTTTGAAATTTGCCATTGAGCTACCTTGAGATTTTATAGCCTGAAAAGCAAGTTCTTTGAGGACACCAAGCTTTCCTCTCATTTTCTTCCTTTCTTCAGTTGACAATATTGCTTCCAGGGCTTTGATTAATCCATTTTTTGTGAACTGGTCACCTTCAACCTCCATACCAATCCCCTATAACGTCTCTAGGGTGCACCTATTTATCCCTTGATCTGTCGATTATCGGCTCGCCACCAATGATGCTTTCCAATACCAAGTTCCATCTACAATGCATGACATGTACCCCAACATAATAATGTTCCAGGATTTTTAACTGGGGAGCCCACGGCATAATCTGCCATGCGCTCTAGTCCTTTCTGAAAAGCCTTTTGGCAGTTGCTTCTCTTCATTGCCTTTGAGTGACCAAAGAAATGGAACTTTCCTTTCCTCTAGTACTTCAGCTAATGCTTTTATCTTAGCAGGTGGTGGTGTTGTCACAGTACCAAAACTAATGTAGGAGATTGAGAATCTATCGTGTGAGGCCAGCCATTTCGGGCAACCATGTGTATCAGGTTGAGGGGGTTGCAGGAATGCTAAGGCGAAAGGACCAACGTACAACAACTTGCGAAGTCTTGACTTGAGTGCATCAACGGCAATTAGGTCCAGTTCCTCAAAAGAGTTCATGACAACAGCATCTGCACGTGGTAGGTTTTATGCCATTTTGTACAGCATTAGCAAGATGGGAGAATCTATGGCTGAGATTATCCCATTTGGCACATCCATAACAAGCATTGTAAATCCTGGGAGGATTTCCAGGGTTCTATTGCTAGATCCTGTAACATGAAAGTAGTCAAATCATTCACTATTAAATTGATAAGCAAAGGTCGCCTCACTAGTGATACAATACCATTGATTCCCATTAGCTCCTTTAGTTTGTCCGTTTCAAGATGGAGAAGCATAAAACGAGCTCAGGTTATTAGTGGATTTTATTCACTAATTTAATAAACCTTAGGTTTAATTTTTGATTAGTTTTTGAGTAAAATAAGGAGAAAATAATGTGCTATTTTAGTTAATTATAGATTCTTTGGAATGGAATTTGATTTCTAATAAAGCACATCAAAATAAGGAGTAAATAAAGACAAAAGTGGAAAGGTTTCGAACTACTAAATCACAGACTTGGTGCTCCAACCTATTACAAGCAGCGCAGTAGCGCAAGATCACTAACGACAAAGCTTTATGAACCTGAAAGTTGGCACTCTCGTGCCACTATAGCTGCACTCCTGCGCAAGACTAATTTTGAAAATTTTTCGGATTCCTCCTTCAACTCCGATTTGAATTCTCTCTTATAGACTATAAATAGACGAGTTTTAAATCTTTTTGAGATATCAAAGGCGTCATTAGAGGTGCTTAGGAGGCAAGGAAGCAAGCTACAACTCCTGGAGGCACAATTCGAGGGAAAATCTTCAAGGAATGTTCAAAAATCTCTAAGTCTTCCTTCTTTATACTCTATGAATGCTACTTGATTTTCTTGTGTTATTTTTCTTTACATTATGAACTAAATCCCTTTTTCTAGGGTTAGGATGTAGCCAAGTTTGATACTCTATTATTTCAATTCAATTTATTGATATTTATTCAATTCCTTGTTGAGTGAATTTTTCATGTGTTTAATGCTTGTAATGATCTGGCCAATTGTTGCATGATTTGAGATATAAATTAAACTAGAAAGTTAATTTATGTTAGTCCTTAATTAATTCACCATAAACTCACATGAGATAGAAATATAATTGTGATTTGTGCAACCCAATATGATTTCTTGTTCTTAAAAGCTAATTATAGGTTGTTAGATGAGACATGCATGCGATTCTCCCTATATTTATACATTGTTATTGCTTGAAAATGAATAACAAATGCCTTAGAGAAATTAGTTGGCAACAAGATTGATGAACATTAATTAAACTGGATTAAATAATAAAGTGGATAACTTAGGTGAAACTTGATACCCTAGATCTCATTACCATTGAATTTCTCTCAACTTAGTTTTAATCTTATCTCTTTACTTAGTGTTTAATTTTATAGTGTTTAATTTTATGTCAGTTATTTAGTTAATTAGTTCTTTTAAAATTTGCTATTTAAATTATTGTTCAAATAAAATCATAGTTAGATTAAGTTTAGTTGTTAATAATCAATCCTTGTGAGATGATAACTCATTATTATATTGTTTGTTTCAATTATGTGCACTTGTAGATTTTTGTATAACAAGTTTTTGGCGCCATTATCGGCATTTTTTTTAATATTAAATTAAATAACTTGATTTTAGTTTGAATTTTATTTTCTATTTTACTTAAGTTTTACTTTGTTTGATATTGGCAGTCGCATGCGAAAGTTTAGAGACAAGGACGTATTGCCTTTGGATTCTGAGATAGAACGAACTTGTCAAAAGAATAGAAAGGAGAAGCGCGAAAATTCCAAACAAATAAGCGTGACGGTTGACAATATGGAAGGAAATGAAGGAGCTGTAGTTCAAACTAATGCAAGACTCATGGACTATACTCTCCATACGGTGACGATAATTCACCAAGCTATAAGGAAACTGGCAATCCAAGCAAACACCTTGGAAATTAAACCAGCTACTCTACAGATGATTCAATCATCTCCATTTTGTTAAAGGCACTCATATTGCTAATTTCATTAAAATTTGTGATACATTCAGATTTAATGGAGTCTCGGATGATGCTATTAGACTGCCTTTGTTTCCTTTTTCATGAAAGATAGAGCTAAGAGTTGGTTGAATTCTTTGCCTGCAGGTTCTATCATTATTTGAGAGGATTTGGCTAAAAAATTCCTTGCAAAATTTTTCCCACCATCAAAGATAGTCAAGTTAAGAACAAAGATCTCCAACTTTACACAATATGATGGAGAGTCTTTATATGATACATCGGAGAGATTTAAGGAGCTACTTAGAAAATGTCCTCATCATGGTCTAGCCAAATGGATGCAAGTGCAAACATTTTTCAACGGTTTGGGACACTCAATAAGGACTTTGATAGATCCAGCTTCTGGAGGAGCCTTTATGAAGAAAACACAAGATAAGTCGTATGATATAATTGAAGAGATGGCCATGAATAACTATCAATGGAATGGTGAAAGAAATAAATCAAAAAGAGCAGCTGGGGTTCATAATTTGGATGAAATTGACTCCTTGAAAGCACAAATGACTTCATTGTCCAGACAATTACAAAATCACACTATGGTAGCCAATGCTATCCATATTCCAACAGCTGTGTGTAAGCACTGTCAAGGTAACCGTCTTAGTGAGAGGTGTGGTGAAAGGAATCCATTCAAAAGACAAGCTGAGCAAGCTAGCTATGTTGATTACAACCGTCCTAAGAATAACCCTTATAGTAACACTTGCAACCTAGGCTGGAGAAATCATCCAAATTTCTCTTTG
Source organism: Boswellia sacra (assembly GCA_013180625.2). Taxonomy (NCBI): domain Eukaryota; kingdom Viridiplantae; phylum Streptophyta; class Magnoliopsida; order Sapindales; family Burseraceae; genus Boswellia; species Boswellia sacra. The sequence goes on along the minus strand of SNVD02013979.1, from coordinate 263,887 downwards.
GGTAACCAAAACACCATGAAACCTCCTCAACAACCCACTCAACAAGAAAAGAAACCATCTCTAAAAGAAGCCTTGGCCCAATTGACAACAACCACAACAAGCTTCATGAAAAGAACTGACCAATTTATGGTTGAAACACATAACAACTTCCAAAATCAATCAGCCCAAATTAGAAGCTTGGAGACTCAAGTAATTCAGCTAGCTAATATTGTCGGTGGAAGACAACGTACAAGGTCATTTACCTAGTACTACCGAAGTGGACCCAAAAGAGCATTGCAAAGCTATTATTTTGAGGAGTGGTAAAGAGTTAAGCAAACCAACAAAGGGTGAGAGGCCAAAGGAGAAGGTAGAAGAAGAACCGATCATTATCCTTACTCTAACAAAGAAGGCTGACAAAGACAAGCTCAAAATACACCATTGCCTACTCCAAAACCAGTTCTTAAAGTTCCATTTCCTCAAAGGCTACAAAAGAGCAAGATTGATAAGCAATTCTTTAGGTTCTTGGAGGTCTTCAAGAAGCTACACATCAATATCCCTTTTGTAGAGGCCTTGGAATAAATACCCAGCTATATTAAATTCATGAAAGACATATTGTCCAAGAATAGGAAGCTAGAAGACTATGAGACTATGGCTTTAACCAAAGAGTGCGGCGCCATATTGCAAAAAAAGCTACCACCAAAGGTCAAGGATCCAAGGCCATTAATGAATTTTTGATGGGTTTTAAGACTGTGATGGAAATATTGCTTAAGGAATATGATTAATGACATTGTGCATGGAATGTTACTGATTTAAAATTGTGCATGAGCTAATAGCGATTCGCAAGATTTGGATGTATAAATTCTGTGTATATCAAATAGCCTTTTCATGCATTGGCCGTGAACAATTGATTTCATATGCATTTTGTTGTGCGACTATATTTTGTTGTTACATGATTTATGCCTTCATGAATGTATATGAGTTTATACATATATAATGGTGTTTGCTTTGCATGGTAATTTTCATTAAGGATTGATAAATATGCATAATTGATATTATTGCAGTTCATATGATTTTTGATTTGACATTAACTCTGCAGGTGATAGCATTTGTTATACCGTATTTGTTGCGTATATTTAGGAGTCATGCATACTATTGCGATACTTGTGTTTGCTCGCTAATAGCATTTTGACATTATAATGATGTTTGAAACACACTCTTGTTTTCATCAAGTTATAATTTGATAAATTGGATGCCTACATATCATTGAATAATGTGAAATGATTGTTTCCTTTATTATTCACATCTTATTTAATGGTACTTTGTTAGTTATGGCTTTATCAAGCATCATGAATCCAACATGGTTTTTTTTTTAATTATATGGGTTATGCACATGAGCTATTTCATTTGGGAATGTTTGATTCTATGTGTTGGTTTTGGATTGCTATTGGCTTTTGTACAAACTCAATTTTGACTTTTGCTCAGGAGCACGATGATGCACTTGTGTCAAATGTAAGCAATATTTAAATGTTTGGAAGCATGTTTGTTTTACTTTTGTGTGCAGGGTTATGGCCGAAAAAATGAAAGGTTTCTTCTACAGTTGTAGCCTCATCCTCATCCGCTCCTACATTCAACTTGCACATTTTCAAGAGTGTCAAAACTACCGCTCGTTACCACAATATAGTGTTAGCCAAAAGCTGCCTTCAAGAGTGTGGCATTGACATATGCAATGACAATTTATGGAGCTTATAGGCAGAGATACGTGGCAAACTTTCATGGGCCATCCGGAGCTTGCCATTTCAAAAATTTTATGCAAATGCAGAGGAGAGGACTGCAAACAATGTGTTTGTCCAAGGGAAGCAAGTTTCCTTCAATCTCGTTATCATCAACCAGTTTTAGAAGTTACAAGACATTGGTGAGTGCGTGTATTATCGTTACAAGCTCAATCTGAGTTTTGACGAGATTTTCACCTACCTCAATCTAGCAGGTACTCAGTGGGGGTCGTCTAGAGCTCATAGAGGAGAGGCCAACATGTTTCTAACTAGGGATGGCAACAACCCGGGGCTGGGTCCGGGGATTCCCCGTCCCCAAAAAATTTTCCGAAAATTTCAGGGCCAGGCCAGGGCCGGAGAATTCAATTCTCCGGATATGTACCCGGATTATAGTTAAATATGATACAAAAAGATAAAAAAAAACAAAGCTAAAACAAGCAAACTGCCAAAACGCTCGACATAACTTGACAAAACTCGATAGAGCTCGACACGACTTGACATGTATGTGTCGAGTGTCGGATGATAAATCCGACATCATCTGACACTCGATGTCTTCTAAAATAGACTGATATCGAGTGTCGGATGCATCATCTGACACGACTCGACATATAGGTGTCGAGTGTCTGATGCAGCATCCGACACTCGATGTTTACATGTATGTTATGTCAGATTATGCATCCGACACTCGACACTTATACATCCGACATCGATATCAGTCTATTTTCGAAGACATCGAGTGTTAGATGATGCATCTGACACTCGACACTTACATGTCGAGTCGTGTCGAGCTCTATCGAGTTTTATCGAGTATTGTCAAGCGTTTTGGTAGTTTACTTGTTTATATTGTTGTAAATTAAATAAATTAAATAAAACATATTTTTATATTTATTCTGGGCTGAGGAGCCTAGTCCCTGACCCCCCTGTCTGGCCCCGGGCGTTCCCCCGGATTACTCTCCTCGGCCCGGCTTAAATCCCCAGAATTTTGGGTAATTCCCTGGACATTTTCGGGCTGAGGAGGCGGGTACCCAGACCTGCTCGGATATAATTGCCATCCCTATTTCCAACCTCCGCCATGCGAGTAGAGTTACAGGCATTGAACTTATTTGTTTGCAAAAAAATGTTGCCCAATACTTATCACGAAGAGGTTTCAAAAGAGTGGGCCACATTATTATATGCATACAAACAAGGAGTGACGATTAATGTGGGGCAATTGATCACGGACAACATTATCCATTGCATTCAAGCCAAAACCAGTGGAGGTCTCCCACATCCATCCTTAATCACAGCTCTTTGTCAAACTGTTGGGGTCGTCATTGATGCAGCTGAGGAGCGATCATTGTCATTGCCTATCATCAATATGTAACTTCCCTAAACACTAAAGCAGGCACGCTTGAGACAGCCACCTCAGCTATAGCCACAGCAGCAGCAACAACCTCCACCTTCACCTCACACATTAACCACTGCACAACGGATGGACATATTTGAGCATGAGCTCACAACGGTGTGTCAGGATGTCACATATGTTAAACAAGTGGCGATATATATGATAAAGACCAACTGCACATTCCAGCAGTTATTCATTCGTCAAGGGGCATCTCCAGATTTATTCCCCCTTCAGCTGCTATTTGCTTAGGATACGAGGTAGTCTACTAAAGAGCTTCCTCATGATCCGTTGATTGATACAGAGATGATACTATAGAGACAGCTACTTTCGTCTATACCAGAGCGCATGATGCCGATCGTGGAGCCGATCTTGATGATGTTTTTGACGACGACCTTTAGGATGACTAGGATCTGGCGGGCTCTTGAGTTTTTAGGGAAGTTTTCTTCACTTTCTTATCTTCTTTTGCACATTGAGGGCACTGTGCTTCTCAAGTTTGGGGGTGTAGTCGCTTTCTTTTGTTTTCATTAGTTTTTACTTAGTTTATGTGAATATTTGCCTCTTTTGCATGTTTTGCATATGTTTTTGTGTGTTTTGCATATAATGTGTATTTGTGTTTAAAAAATATTTCAAAAAAAAAAATTCTTTCTTGCTTGTACTGTGATGGCCAATGATAGTGTGATGATTGTTTAACATGAATAACTCTTAGAAAAGGAAAATTTTGCATATAATCTATGGGTTTGACTTAATTGATAGTTTTGTCTTGTTTTCAATTCCTTGAACATCATTTGAGCACATTGAGTTATGATAAGTGAAATTGGGTGTTGATTTAAAGAAAGATTATGTAATGTAAATGAGTTATAAAATTTCAAAAAGATTCTAGAACTTGCTTGATTATTACTTGAGGTGAAATTATAGACAACTCAATATTAGGAAAATGATTTAGGCCATTGTTAGATCCTTTAAGCCTTTCAAGCCAACCCATGATTGAAATTAATCCCTAGTTATCCCCTTTGAGTTTATTGAAGCATTTTTCTTTATTAGCTCACTAAATTTATCCCAAACATATAAAGAATATATCTAAATAGTGTCCCTTACATGTTAATCTTTCAAAACTTTTGATTGATGCATGAATAAGGGTGCGTAGGGGAGGATGGGAGGTGTTTTGATGGTATATGACAATATTAGCTATGTAGTTTGGGATTAAAGGTTGATTTTGAGTTCGATGATTTTGATTGAAGTCTAGTTCATTGTAAATTCAACTCTTTGCATTATTCTCTCTATTAAAAAAAAGGGATGAGTTGATTTCGTAGCCCTTTAGTTTAAGCAAATAAACTCTTAGGGATGGATGTCTTCTCATCTAGTACCCTAAGGCCAACTGGCTTAGGAGTTACTAGCCAAAAGCTTGTTAAATGAACTAAAAAGAAAGCTTAAGGGAATTGCACTGTCCAATAGAAAAAAAAGGGAAAAAAAGGGAAGGAAAAAAATAAAGAGAAAGAAAAAAGAGAGAATCTTGCAAACAGTCAAAAGAGCTGACAAGATAAGGGTGATATTAAGTAAGTATTCAAACACAAAAAAGGGAGGTGAGATTTAATTAAAGCTTAATGGTGTTGTATTGAAAATATGGGTTGATGAGAATGAAAAGTTTATGAAGTTTTGAGAGATTATATATGCTTGATGAGTACATTGAACCACAAAATTTATCTTTTTCCACACCCTTATTACCTTAGCCATCCGTTATAAGCTTTAAAAAGTCCTATTTGATCTTTGATGTTGAGTTGATCTACAGCAGCGGAGAGTAGCATGACTAGCAAGCATATGGAGTCTTAGTTTTCATACAGCACATAAATGTTTTGTTTGACTCATTTTCTTACATAATCTCATTTGCATTGTATTTTACTCAATGATATGATATTGAATTAAGCATACACTCACTCAAGGAATTAGGAATGGACTTGACTGATGTTGAGGAGAATCCTAGGTGGTTTTGCAAATTTGAAATTTCTTTTGAGTTAAAATTGTTGCATTTTTAGAGGCTAATCGTAGTGTTAAGTACAAGCTTGATTTTACATGAGTAATTTTTGTTCTAACTATACTTGCTTGCTTTTAGTAATTGTTTTTGTTTTGCTCAAGGACTAGCAAACTGTTAAGTTTGGGGGTATTTGTTAGTGAATTTTATTCACTAATTTAATAAACCTTAAATTTAATTTTTGATTAGTTTTTGAGTAAAATAAGGAGAAAATAATGTGTTATTTTAGTTAATTATAGATTCTTTGGAATGGAATTTGATTCCTAATAAAGCACATCAAAATAAGGAGTAAATAAGGCCAAAAGAGGAAAAGTTTCAAACTACTAAATCACAGACTTGGCACTCCAGCGTAATACAAGTGGCGCAATGGTGCAAGATCAAGAACCACAAAGCTTCATGAACCGGAAAGTTGGCGCTCCCGCGCCACTGTAGCTACGCTCTTATGCAAGACTAATTCTAAAAATTTTCAGGATTTCTCCTTCAACTCAGATTCGAATTCTTTCTCTTATAGACTATAAATAGACGAGTTTTAGTCTTCTTTAGGTATCAAAGGCATCATTAGAGGTGCTTAGGAGGCATGGAAGCAAGCTACAACTCTTGCAGGCACAATTCAAGGGAGAATCTTCAAGAATCTCTAAGTCTTCCTTCTTTCTTTGTATCTATGAATGCTACTCGATTTTCTTGTGTTATTTTCCTATACATTACGAACTAAATCCCTTTTTTCAGAGTTAGGATGTGGCCAAGTTTGATACTCTATTATTTCAATTCAATATATTGATATTTATTCAATTCCTTGTCGAGTGAATTTTTCATGTGTTTAATACTTATAATGGTTTGACCAACTATTGCATGATTTGAGATATAAATTAGACTGAAAAGTTGATTTATATTAGTCCTTGATTGATTCATCATAAACTCACATGAGATAGAAATATAATTATGATTGTGCAACCCTATATGATTTTTTATGCTTAAAGGATAATTACAGGTTGTTAGATGAGACAGGCATGTGATTCTCCCTATAGTTATGCATTGTTATTGCTTGAAAAAAAATAACAAAAACCTTAGAGAAATTGGTTGACAACAAGATTGATGAATATTAATTAAATCAGATTGAATAATAGTGAATAACTTAGGTGAAACCTGATACCCTATATCTCATTACCATTGGATTTCTCGCAACTTAGTTTAAATCTTATTTCTTTGCTTATTTTTAATTTTATCCCAGTTATTTAGTTAATTAGTTCTTTTAAAATTTGCTATTTAAATTATTGTTCAAATAAAATCATAGTTAGATTAAGTTTAGTATTTAATAACTAATCCTCGTGAAAACGATAACTCACTCATCATTATATTACTTGTTTCAATTATGTGCACTTGCGAATTTTTGCGTAACACTGGCCAACCAGAAAGATATCCATAGAGCACACTTTTCTTCAGCCATATCGGCCCTGAACCAAAGGAAAGCATCTGAGATCAAGAAACAAATCTCCATGACAGTCTTTGCCACGGCTATTTCTAAAGGTCTCTCAAAGTTGCCTGGCATTATATATCTTTAAAAAGTACTCCACTGGCTCACCAACTGGAGCTCCTTTGAGCACGTACCCCTCTGGCAACCTTGCATGAACAATGTAGGGTTTAATGTTGACAAACTTATCACTGTTCAAAAATAATAAACCATTAGATTTGGTCTTGCTAAAGAAAGAGAAGGTCACGTTCAGACAGCGCCCTCTGATAGCCTCTAGGTTAGGCAAAGAAGAGGAGCTACATGAGAAAGGAATAGGAAAGCAAAAACAACAATGTGTTCTTGGCCATGTTTGGATTTTAGCATTGTGGATATTGGCTATGTTACAACCCACCTTTGTGTCAATTTTGCTTTAAGACTCTTACCAGGTCCAATCTGATAACATTTCTATAATTACATTTGGAACAACTACTACCTTTTGTTTGGTTATGCCTTTTGGTTTGTGTCAAGTCCTAAGATAAGGAAACGATGGTTCATTTAGCTAAGTCTTTGTTCCGAAAGCCTTGAACCACCAAAGGATAACATATCACTCACAAACCAACCAATCCAAAAACATAAGGTAATTGCCACTTACTCAAATCCTCATTTACTGGACATGTTGTATAACCCATTTAAATTTTTATGCTAATTTATACTGAAGTAAGGGCTGTAGCAATTTAATCATTTTTTTATTTCTATTAGGTGCTTCTTAATTTAATTAAAATCATATTAATTAATCAGTATTATTTCCGTAATTTATTATGAATATTAATACTAATGCAATTCCATTTAAATGAGAGTAGTGCTATTTGTACAAACTCTATATATAAACTCATGTATACAAATTGATGTGACACTATTTATTTATTTATAAATTATCACCCTTTATTAAATGAGTAGGTTTTATAAATTTATAACTCCAATCACATCATAATACATCAGTTTTGTATGTAGTACTTTTTGTACAAAAAGTTTGTAAGATTAACATTACTATTTAAATTATTCATTTAATTGTAAGTTATAAATTGATAAATTGAGATTTAGATGATCACATTATATAACAAAATAATAAAAAGTGAATAAAGATTATATAGAGGAATTTTTTTTAAATATGAAATGAGATTTAAAATGTATCTTTTCCATATAAATCTTTTCTTTTTCTCGAGTTTAGGTGGGTTATAAGAATTTTTTTTTTTAAGTAAGAGTATAAGAGTTATAATTTGAACTTTTTGTATTAAATTTAGTAAAATTTTTTGCAAAACTTGGTTGGTTTATAGCCCAGCCTACTGCTAGTTCCGCCCTTGGCTCATAGACCATTGTTTTGGAGATCAATGGTTGGAAAATAGCTTATACCATGCTCCTTGTTGGCTAGTTGGTTCCTCACATGTATAGTACACTATACACATCTATTTTAATTTGTCTTTGGTCCATGGAAAGTAGGATTTGCTGCCAAGGAAAAAACTTCAGTATAATCACACCAAATGTTAAATTAGTAGCCTAGTCAAGGGGGTATTTTTTTATTTGACGGCCTCTTAATTAAATCTAACCCCTTTTTTGATTTTAACAATTTATGACCTCTTTTACATGTAAAAAGACGTAGATGCCCTTATTATTGTTGAATATAGAATACTATTTTTATATAGTGCACAATATAGTCATGCAAATTGCATGATGCAGTCTTGTAAAAATTCTCAAGTTTTATTATTTTGCACAACCCTAATGTGAACTTGCATGACTTTCTCATGCAAAATTTCCAAATCCATTTTTTTGCATGATGGGGTCATGAAGCTACACGACATAGTTGTGCGATATACTAATTGCATTTATAATGTTACTGACAGTTATTTTATGAGGTGATTGTGCTTATGGGATAGAGTTTTGCAAAATACATAAGATCTATTTTTTATTTTTTACACAACTCCCCCGTTCAATTGCACAACTAAGTCGTGCAAAAAACTGTACATGTTATCAAATTTCGTTATTTTCAAAACTATAAAGGGTATTTTTGTACTTTCCTCTCAAAAGAGGGGTTAAAAATAATTAAAAAAAAAAAAAGAGGTTACAAATAGTTAGTGGGTGGCCTAAGGAGTTATTTGGTGAAAATTTGTCCTAGTCAAATTGAAATGTTGCTCTTTCAACAAAGAAATGAAAACAATTATGCTGCTACAAGGGGCAAAGTTCATTATTCTTAGTAGAATCACCTATTGATTTACATTCCTTATATTATGGATTTGAATTTCATGTTCAGAATTTTCAGTTTCATTGTTAAGGATCATAAAATTTGCGTCATTTGCCAATTTGAGTCATTTGCCTGATGAAAATATGAATTCAATATATTTTGGACACGTTGGACATCCCCACGTTCCTCATTAGTGGTGGAATATAGGCTCTTCATACCTAGGTGCCAAAGTTTGTAAATTTCAACCTAAAAATTCCTTTGGTGATCTTAAACTTGTTAAGCATTGTTAACAATAAGTTATTATCACTTTCAATCTCCATTTCTTGATTGTTTCATGGAATGGAATAGTCACCCTCATATATCACTTGGAATTAGCATGCCTCCCATATTGTATTTACAAATCTCTTGTAACAAATTCACCATATGCCAAAATTTAGGGTAAATTTCACCAAACGGCCTATCACACCCCATATATTCAATGTCAATTTAAAGGCTGCCATTACATTGCCACATAGAAAAAAAGTAGAAAATAAAACATAAACATGAGCTAGGGACAAAAAAATGTATCATGTTCAATAAACAAACCACACCGTGATAAAACAATCTTTCACTAAAAATTCATTATTCCATTAAACAAATACAAAGTCACAAAAATATACACAGTGCACACCGCCTTTCACATGTATGCATTCGATATAATAGGACATAAAAATTTCATACACAAATAAGCCAAAAATAGACATCTAAAATAACCAACCAACATAATAGGCATTTATTTGATAAATAAATAATTTACCCAATTATTTTGCATATAGTCATCTCTATTGTAGAAGATATTATTGGGTTTTATAAAAACTAATTGTTGGAACGTACAACAAACCATTTTTTTCATGTAAATACCAACGTAGGTTTTCATTTTTCACAATGATATGTACAACAATGTTATTTAACATATTCATGCAAGAAATTCATATTAAAACGCTAGTAGATTTTAAAGAGTTGTTTTGTAGTGTTAACTAACCTCATGGAAGAAATCCCACCGTTACGACGACGAAGAAGATGGAAACCAAATAAAAGTCAGCACAATCCACACTTTCACACTAGCGTCAACGGTTTTACCAACCTTTTTCGAGTTTGTACAGCCTTTAGTGTCTTCCTTTTGCAGGTTTATCAACAGTGACGGAGCTAGAAAGTCTATTAAGGAGGGACAAAATTTTATAAACAGTAAAAATTTTGCTAAGTAAGTTCATAAACGGTAAAATTTTAAAATTTTCATATAAATAATAATATATTCAATTACTAAATAATTTCGTGTCAAATTGTTAAGTTGATTATTTAATATTTTGCAAGTCTAATATGATATCTAATTTATCATATTATTAACTAAATTGTCATTTAACCATTGATCATTTTTTAGTAATGTAAATGAATTTAAAAAAATAATAATAACACTTTCTTAAAGAGGACTAATCAACTTATTAATTTGACTAACTTTTACTCCATGTATATAATTACTTATTTAAAGTAATAATCAAATTAGTAATTTACTATCTAGATAAATAATAGTTGGCTTTTGAATAATAAAATTAAAATTTTCTAATATTGATAGCTTTAAATAATTTAATAAATCTAACAAAGTTTCAATTCTTAATTTACGATGCAAATAAATAATAGATGAGGCATGTAGTGTCTATCCTTATTTTATTTATATTATAACAAATATAAAATATTCAAAATCATGACCTTTAACACAGTTAAAAAAATTATAAATATATATATGAAATAAAAAATTGTATAAATAGAAATTATAATACACTAACAATGACAATAACTAGTAAGTCATTGGGCAAAAGAATAGAGTAATTACATAAAATCATTGTTTCATTTTCATAGATAATATAATGATAATAAACTAATTGCCATAAATTACAAACCAAGATGAAGAATAAAAAAAAGTGATCTTCAATAATATTAAATCAGAGTACATTTACTTAATATGATAAAAACCAATGAATAAAAGATGAAGAAGAAGATTTTTAACTCTGCATATACTAACTTCTAATTCTTTTTATGTAAACAGATGAGACAAACAAGATAGATGGGTTTTGATTTAATAAAGGTGTCGAGTGAAGTGAAAAAGAAGAAGAAATAATTTTTTATTTTATGTAAATGAATGAGAAAGAAGACATAATCTCTTATTTTATGTAAATAGATAAGACTACAAAACATAAAATATGGTTTTAAATTTGCTGAGGTGCACTGCACAGGTAAGGAAGAAGAAAACAATAAAAAAAATTGATCAAATTTAATTAAATTTATAATTTTAGCATAAAAGAGGGGTAAAATAGATAATATATTTTTAAAAAATTTCAAATTTAGAAAAATTTTCAAATCTTGCCCCTCCTTGTCCCTTCTTGGCTCCGTCCATGTTTATAAGACAAAGGATCTTCAATTTTTCTTCATATATATTGATAGAATTTTTTAAGTCGGACTTGGAAGTGAAAAAGGTTGAAACTTTTTAATAAAAAAGATTACACAGCCCTCTGGCATGGTTAAGTGAATTAGTAATTTACTCATTTGCCCTTCCATTATTAGGGTAGCAAACGGCTTTTGTCAATTAGGTTTGTTTGTGATGTATTTTTCAAAGATTGGAGTAAGTGTTTGGTTAAAAATGTCAAACCTTGCCTATGAGTGATGATTTCCCAAACCTTAGGGATAGTTTCTTATGATTGCCCTTTTCCCCTCCCAAAAAAAAAAAAAAAAAGATTTTGTTGAGCTATTTATCTATCTTCCTTAGAGCATCTAATGAGATTATTCTACTAAGAAAAATCATTTATAATACTCCTTATGCATGCTTCCATCTTAAAAATAAAATAAATGTAAATCTTATGCTTTTAACACCTTTTGAAACTTAAAAAGGATCCCAATTTTAAATATTTTTCTAATCTAATATCATCTTTATTATTTGACTTCCTAGAATTTTTTATAAACACCTTTTTCTATGAAATTTATGTGGGCACAATTGTTTTCTAATGTTATGCTAAATAGTAAATAGCGGTTGAGCAACTTTTGGAGCATATGTAAGGACGAAGAGGAAAGTGCAGATTAAAGCAAAGTAATATTCAGCATTTTTTTTTTAATTCGTTGGAGACTAATGTACTTTATTTGAGGACAATGATATTACAGTCCATCTCAGTTCATTATAGTATATATTCTAGCTAAATTGAATACTAATCTGGATAATGCATTAATGCTTCGAAAAGCATTGCTATTAAGCCCCAATTCCTTATATTAGATCTTGGTTATAACCTCGACAAAAGCTTTGAAATTTGCCGTAGAGCTACCTTGAGATTCTACAGCCTGAAAAGCAAGTTCTTTGAGGACACCAATCTTTCCTCTCATTTTCTCCCCTTCTTCTGTCGACAACACTGCTTCCAGGGCTTTGATTAATCCATTTTTTGTGAACTTCTCGCCTTCAACCTCCATACCAATCCCCCATACCGTCTCCAGGGTCCGCCTGATTAGCCCTTGATCCGCGAAAAGTGACCTGCCGATTATCGGCACGCCACCAATGATGCTCTCCATTACGGAGTTCCATCCACAATGTGTGACGTGTACCCCAACTGAAGAATGTTCCAGGATTTTTAACTGGGGAGCCCATGGTACAATCTTCCCATGCGCTCTTGTCCTTTCTGAAAAGCCTTTCGGCAGTTGCTTCTCTATATTGCCTTTGAGTGACCAAAGAAATGGAACTTTGCTTTCCTCTAGTGCTTCAGCTAGTGCTGTTACCTCATCAGGCGGCAGCGTTGTCACGGTACCAAAACTAATGTAGGCGACTGAGAATCTATCGTGCGAGGATAACCAATCCAGGCAGCCATGTGTATCAGGTTGAGGGGGTTGTGCAAATGTTAAGGCGAAAGGACCAACATTCAATAACTTGGGAATTCGTGACTTGAGTGTGTCAACGGCAATAATGTCCAGCTGCTCAAAGGAGTTCATGACAACAACATCTGCACGTGGCAGGTTTTGTGCCATTTTGTACAGCATTAGCGAGACGGGTGAATCTAAGGATCCTGAGATTATCCCGTTTGGCACATCCACAGCACGCATTGTAAATCCTGGGAGGATTTCCAGGGTTCGGTCTCCAGGTCCTGTAACATGAAAGTAGTCAAATCATTCAATATGGAATAGATAAGCAAAGGTCACCTCACCAGTGAGACAATACCATTGATTCCCATTTGCTCCCTCAGTTTGTCCGTTTCGAGATGGATAAGCATAGAACGAGGTCCGGCCAACCAGAAAGATATCCACGGGACACGCTTTTCTTCAGCCATATCCGCCGCGAACCAAAGGAAAGCATCTGAGATCAAGAAACAAATCTCCATGCCAGTCTCTGCCACAGCCGTTTCCAAAGCTCTCTCAAAGTTCCCCGGCGTTACCTTTAAAAAGTACTCCACTGGCTCACTAGCTGGAGCACCTTTGAACACGTACCCCTCTGGCAACCCAGTGTCAACATTGTATGGTTTAATGTTGACAAACTCATCATCGTTCGAAAACAATAAACCATTAGATTCAGCCGTGCTAAAGAAAGAGAACTTCACGTCCGGAGCAGCCTCCGATAGCCGCCGGGTTAGGCAAAGAAGAGGAGCTACATGAGAAGAGAAAGGGAAAGCAAAAACAGCAATGTGTTTTTGGCCATTTTTGGATTGTAGCATTGTGGATATTGGCTATGTTACAAACCAATTTTGTTTCAATCTTGCCTTAAGACACTTATAAGGTCCAATCTGATAAGATGCAATTCATTTAATTAAGGTTTATTGTTTCTATTAGGTGATTCTTAATTTAATTTACAGATCGATTTCCCATTAATTAAGATTTTCATTTATTTACATTTAATTGAATTAAAATTTGTTCCGTTATATTCTAATTTAGTATGAATATTAATACTAATGCAATTCCATTTAAATTATTCAATTAATCTGTCTTGTACTTGTAAGTTTAAACTTCCGCATTTAATATGTACGTTTCTTTTAACAGTAGTTATTATTTTATATATTTTATTTTACTAAAGGATCTTCGAAGATCTAAATATAAACAAAAAAAAAATCCCAAGCTATATCACTTATAGGTATATTCTACCCATTTTTACCGATTCTGATGTTATTTTGAGTGAGTAAGACTAAGGACATAGTTCGCAGATTAAATTTGTGATATTAAAAATAAGATAGTTAAGGATGTACGAAGGCTGAATCTCGTTATTCCATGTGTATGATGTCCTAAAATATAATTTTCAATTAAACATAGTCAAAATAGATTTTTTTCTTATATAAATATCAACATCAGTTGCATTACCATGTAAAGTAAAAGCTAACAAAATAATAATAATAATTATTTATTTTCATTTTGCACTTTTCCTCCCATTTAATTTTAACAATTTCCTTGTTTTCATTTTTTCACTATCTATTTCCCTAATCTAGTTGTTTTTCTTCCAAGTTAAAAGTAAAAGGGTATCTTGGTTATTTACTATAAAATAATAATCTCCATTAGGGCTTAATCTTTAGTTAAAGTTAAATATTTAGTCTGGTAACTTGTTACATTCCAACCCACTTCTTAGTTTATTGGCTCAATTTAATTAGCTCATAAACTGATTAATTGTTATAAGCAAGCTCATTAAAAATAAGGGTCAAACAAAATTGGACAAATCTTTAGAGATACATCTATATCAATAAAATCTTCTTAATTTAATGTATAGACACACACCCACACATTATATTTGGTCCGCCCAAATTTACTTAAAAAACTGATTGAATGTGAGCATTTCCTAGTTTGGGGCATGCTTCCCACCAATAAAAAGAAACAGCTCTTGTTAATTATGCCGGCAAGATTTGGAGCCGTGTCCACTCCTTCGGATGGCAATGAGGCAGGTTGGTGGTGAGGAGGCCTTCCTTATTCCCCATCTCATTTTTTAATTTAAACCTCATTCACTGTGCATTCCTCTTGTAATTTGGGGTGGGGTGGGGAATCTCTGTGTGGGGAGAAAGTCTGCCATACATCCGTTGCACTGCAGCGGATGCAACCAGGAGCTGCCACGTAGGCACCACATCGGCATGAGACGCCTACGTGGCGCATTCTGGACCGTCCGCTGTAGTGCAGCGTATGTATGGAAGTCCTTCTCCTGTGTGGAATGTGCTTTCCCTAACCCCATTTCATTCCCGTTCCTACATATTGTACCAATGTAAATAAAATAGACAATATTATGTTGGATTAGATTAAATTTCATATAAATATTATTAAAACATATAGTAATAAATGATATTGAAAGGAAAAATCATCTTCAAAAGTAGGAAATTGGATCAAGTCCTTGTTAAAAGGAATGAGTAAAGAAAGATGGATATTGGCTATGTTACAAACCAATTTTGTGCCAATTTTGCTGAACACTCTTACAAGGTCCAATCTAATAAGATGCAATTCATTTAATTTATGTTTATTATTTCTATTATGTGATTCTTAATTTAATTTATAGATTTCTTCTTCTGTTTCCGTTAATTAAGGTTTTTCATTTATTTACATTTAATTGAATTAATATTTGTTCCGTTATAATCTAATTTATCATGAATATTTATACTAATACAATTCCATTTAAAACATTCATTTAATCTATCTTGTACTCATAAGTTTAAACTTCCGTATCTAATATGTACGTTTCTTTTAACAGTAGTTATTGTTTTATATATTTTATTTTAAAAAAGAATTATCTTTGAAGATCTAAATTTAAACGAAAAGCAAAAAAGAAATATCCTGAGCTCTATTATTTATACGTATATTCCATCCATTTTTACCAATTCTAATGTTCTTGTAAGTGAGTGAGACTAAGGGAGCTTGTTCTCAGATTAAATTTCTACTGATTAAAAATAAAATAATAAAGGATGTATAGAGACTGAATCTCATTATTCCTTGTATGTGGTGTCTAGAAATATAATTTTTGATTAAATATAATCAAAAAAGATTTTTTTCTTATATAAATATCAACATCAATTGCATTACCTTGTAAAGTAAAAGCTGACATAATAATAATAATAATTATTATTATTATTTTCATTTTGCACTTTTCCTCCCTTTTAATTTTAACAATTTCCTTGTTTTTATTTTTTCACTATTTCTTTTCCTAATCTAGTTATTTGTCTTCTAAGTTGAAAGTAAAAGGGTACCTTGGTTATTTACTATAAAATAAACATCTTCATTAGGGCTTAGTTTCAATTAAAATGATATTAAATAGTTTTATTAGTTTGTTAACTTATTATATTCTAAACCACTTGTTAGTTTAGTGGCTCAAATTTAATCAGCTCATAAACCGTTCAATTTTTGGAAGCAAGCTCCATCAAAATGAGGGTCAAACAAAAATAGAAAAATGTTTAGGAGATAAATGTATATCAATAATCTTCTTAATTTAATATATGTCCGTATACGTGTGTGTATAAATATAAGAGTCTCCCACTTGGGATCCCAGATTCTGACAAATTCCGGACGTAAGTTTATTAGGCATTGGATTTATCCAACGCTAGAAAGGCATCAATATAACATATATATGGTAACTTACAACTATCAAGCACTGCTCCGTAAGTTTCCTTGGACAGAGAGCTTGAATCAAATGGTACATCTCTCTCTCTTTCTTTTTCTGTAACTCCTCTTTCCATTGATTGTCAGCCTCTTTCTTTGGTCTTCAAATACTTCGTTATTACTTGAAGCTTCCATTCTCTCAAGTTTTTACAACACTAAATCTGGGCATCAAGTTTGCCTCTCATCAAAACGCAGTAGGCGATTGAGGGTTCTAACATTAATATTTTTTTATCTGATATTCATGATTAAAAATTTGATCTTGTACGATATGAATACTAGAAGATTTTGCTTCCCCCAATGTTAATGCAATATCTGTAGTTGTCGTCAACCCAAAACATATCAAATCTCTGCAGAGGATTTGATCTTCTATCCATATTAAAAAACTTTTCGTCATCTTAAACAACCCAAAAAATATGATTTATAACCATTGTTACGGGTCGTTTCTGTCGTGCACAACAATAATTTTTCAACAAATGGGCCACCATATATTGAGTAAGTATTTAACCCAAAAGACTAGTCTATTAGGTGGAGGAACTCCTTCCATGTATAAGCCTCATGACCTTCCCTTAACCAATCAATGTGGGACTCTTAAATGAGGATTATCCAAATAGAGACCCCATGGGTACAACAATCCCCCTCCTCAGACAAGGCCCCCTCATCCTTGTCTGAACCAACGATAATCCTCTACAATGATAAGGCCCCGGTGGGCAGAGTCACCATCTTTGTCTGAACCAAACGAGTCCACACGAGTCCACACATTGCTGTCTTGGGTTGGCTCTGATACCACTTGTTACGGATCACTTCCGCTGCGCATAACAACAATTATTTTTCAATAAATGGGCCACCATATATGAAGCAAGTATCCAGCCCAAAAGACTAGTCTATTAGGTGGAGGAACTCCTCCCATATATAAGCCTCATGACCTTCCCTTAACCAATCAATGTGGGACTTCCAAATGAGGATTATCCAAATGGGGACCCCATGGGTACAATAACCATCCCTCGTTCTCCTTTCTGTCCTTTCCCTTTAATTTTCTACTTGCTCAGTAACCATGTTGTTCTCCTCACCCTCTTCCCTACTAGTTAAACTCAAACAATTACTGGATTAAGAGAGTGCAAGTTTTCTGCATCAATATTGAGATAGAAGAACTGAAGAATCAAGAGTTTAAGAAAGCTCTTTGGAATGGAAGACAACAGAGAGTCTCCCATCAGGGATAGTAGATTTTAACAAAGTTCGAACCGAGTATTCCAGTCGTTGGAGACATCTCACGGCTTGGATTTATTTCAGATTTATCAATAAAAATATTTATTTATAAAGTGATAAAAAGAAATTTATATGGAGAGATAGCTTATTAGAAAGCAATTGCATTTAATGAAAATTCCTTGTAAAACTGTCTATACTATCCATTGTATCTCTATCTTCCCTCATACTCTTCAGTTCTCCAATTTTTGGTCCTCCATTCCAAAGAGCTTTTTTAAACTCTTGATTCTCTATTTCTTCTATCTCAAATATTCATGTAGAAAACTTACACTCTCTTAATCCAGTAATTGTTTGAGTTTAACTAGTAGGGAAGAGGGTAAGGAGAACAGTATGGTTACTGAGCAAGTAGAGTCATCAAAGGGAAAGGACCGAAAGGAGAACTAGGAAGGGTTATAAATCATATGTTTTGGGTTGTTTAAAATGACTAAAATTTATTAAGATTGATACAAGGTCAAATCTTCTACAGAGATTTGATATGTTTTGGGTAGATGACAATTACAGAGACTATATTAATGTTGGCTAGGAGCAAAATCTTCTAGCATTCATATTGTACAAGATCAATTTTTAATCATGAATATCAGATTAAAAAAATTTAAGGCTGAGGACCCTCAATCACCCCCTGCGTGCTGATGAGAGGCAAACTTGATACCCAGATTAGTGTTGTAAAGATTTAAGAGAATGGAAGCTATAGACTGACCCTCAAGTAATAACAAAGTATTTAAAGATCAAAGAAAGAAAGGCTGACAATCAATGGAAAGATGAGTAATAGAAAAAGAAAGAGAGATGTATGATTTGATTCAAGCTCTCTGTCGAAGGAAACTTAGGGAGTGGCGATTGATAGCTGTAAATTACCATTTATATTTTTTTTATACTGAACCCTTTCTAGCGTTGGAAAAATCCAACAGCCAATAAACTTATGTCCAGAATTTGTCAAAATCTGGGATCCCGGATGAGAGATTCTTTTGTGTGTGTGTGTGACACAATTAATCTCCCATGCAGACTCGCGGAGCCTATCTCATATTTGGACCAAAGAATTCGGCCATCGGATGGATCCCAATTGCATATGACGGCTGAATGATATTATGTTAATATTTTTATGTCTTCTTTGACTTTTACACAATAAATGCAAAAATATTTTATGTTTTCTATTTTCTTGCATCCCTCTCTCTTTCCACTTTCTTTTCTGACGAATTAATAAGTCGTCCACTACCCATTCTCAAATTTCGCCACTTTATGCCTCTCTCACCCATGAATCTCACCTTTAGATTTTCTCACAAATTTCATTCGTTAGCGTCACTTCTCCATTTCTCGTTTTGTGATTCTGTTGAAACATGTTATACTCGTTGGAATTTGGTTTAATCTGATACGACTTTGTTAGATAATAATTACTTAACAAAATAAGCTCAAACAACACAAGAATATAATGAAGAAGAAAATTCGATTCTTAAACACGTCTCTATTTCTTCTTTTTTCTTCTTCTTCTTAATAAAATTGACAAATTACACACACTTATATAGTTCCTAATCATACTCAAATCATTAATACTAATATTTATAAATTAACCAAATAATTAATTCTTATCCATAATTAACTAGCATTATTAATCCTCCCAAAACATGTCTTCTAATCTAATTAGGACTCTAATCCTATTTTAACTTAGAATTTAAATTCTAAATAAACTCTTAAACTTTGTTTAAACTTCAAACACTCCCCCTTAAACTAAGCTTAACCAAACAATAACTTGAAACTTCTTAAACATTGTTGATCTTTTGGTGAACCTTTCTTGTCTTCACGAGTATCTTCATATATCTCTTGAATAACTTTATAATTATTATGCTCTCTAATTAACCAAGTAAACACAAGATCCTCAATAAGACTATATAGTAACTTTCCAATCAACCTTACCTTCATGTTTTCCTATACATCCTCATATGGTTTTCTTGCATAATTTATCAACCATGACCATAATTGTTTGTCTTCTTTCTTTTCTTCCCATATGTCTCCATGATCATACCTAAAATTTGTTTTATCTTTATGCAAAAATTTGACTCCATAAGCCTCATAAACAAAATCTTTATTTTGAATTTAACATCACTTTTTCTAGTGATGTAACTCCATGCTCTAGGCTTTCCTTTACCAACATCTTTAAAACTCTTCATTTTTGCTTCCCAATCTTTTTCTTTCTCTTTAAACTTTTTTGTTTTCTTATGAAATCTAAGCAATTCTTCTTCTTTTCCCTTTAAATGCTTCCACCAAACATCACAATTCTTCTCTTTTTTGACGTATTTTTCTGTTGTGGGTTTATAATGACAATTTGAAAACAAAATAACCAACTTGAAATTCTACAGGGACCTATTTATGATAAACTGAACCTGGTGGGGGTAAAACGATATTCTCCATGAAAATGGACTAGACTGATATTTTTCATTTGAGGGATCTGACTGATATTTACCACTATTTCAATACGATTGTGAACCGCCACTTTTCTAGCATCTAAACTTCGAATTTCTTCTTGGGCTTCGTAGATTCGATGATTATGAGTTGTTTGATGGTGGAGTTGTATATTCACTTACCCTTTTTTCTATGAGTTTCACGGCAAACATGATTTTTCGAAGCTTGTTTTCACCTTTTTTATGTGTTCAACCCAGAATTTGATGTCTACGAAGAAGAAAAGTTTGTTCAACACATCCCGATCTATCCAATGGTGGTAAAGGTGAGAATCCACTTGTCGGTTGATAATTTTCCGACGACTTTCCGCTGACTTTTTAACGAATCTTGAATGCTAATAATAAATCTTGACTGTTAATGGTGTTGGGCTTTCTTCCTCCTCCACTCTCTTGTAACTCTGAATCTCTTGTTAATTTTTCTAAATTTTTATAATTTTTTTCTTTTTTGTCTTGACAATTCTCTCCACTGTTTTCTTCAAAAATCACTTGTTTTTCTTCTTTATCCATAAGAAATTCATCTTTTTCTCTATCAATATTTTCTTCTTTAGTATAACTATAAGTTTCCATCAAATAATCCCAAAACTATTTAGCTAGCCTTTTAGTATCCATTATAAGACCAAATTTCTCATATATTGTATCTATAATAGAAAATCCTAAATATCTACTCAAAAAGACATGTGCTATTTTATCCTTTCTTTGCTTGTATTCAAGAATTTCCTTTTGTTCTTGTGTTAACATTGCTTGATTTGCTGGTACTTTAAAACTTTGATTTACAACTTCCCACATGCCTCTATATTCAAACTCGGCTTGCATTTAAGTTCTTCAATACTCAAAGTTGTGCTTGTTTCCATCAAATCTGGGAAGTTCTTTTTCCATCTTGATTTGTTTTCTTGACTCTGCCTTTTTGGCAACTCTGACAGGCTCTTACTGGCTTTGCCAACTCTGGTAAGCTCTTCCTAGCTCTACCAACTTTGCTCTGATAGACTCTGAGATCTTCCTGGCTCAACTCTATCTAGCTCTTTCTTTGTGCCTGCTTCTTTCATAGGTCTTCCTTGGATCTTTATGTTGTGCCTAGCTCTGAGATTGCTCTTCCCACGACTTTTCCAACCTAACTCTGAGATTGCTCCTCTCAGACACTTCCAACCTAGCTCTGATATGCTTCTCCCAAACTCTTCCAACCTAGCTCTGATACCACTTTGTTGGAATTTGGCTTAATCTGATACGACTTTGTTAGAGAATAATTACTCAACAAAATAAATTCAAACAACACAAGAATATAATGAAGAAGAAAATTTGATTCTTAAACACTTCTCTATTTCTTCTTATTTCTTCTTCTTCTCAATAAAATTGACAAATTACACACACTTATATAGTAAACTCAATCCTAATCCTACTCAAATCATGAATACTAATATTTATAAAATAACCAAATAATTAATTTTTATCCGTAATTAACTAGGATTATTAATCATTCCATAGCATGTATTCTAATCTAATTAGGACTCTAATCCTATTTTAACTTAGACTTTAAATTCTAAATAAACTCTTAAGTTTTGTTTAAACTTTCAACAATTCGAATACTTTATAGAAGCACTTTTTCCTTTGGAAGTCAATATTTGTTATATTGGGAAGCCAACTTATTGGCTACTATTTGTTTAATCTAATTCATATGGAATTTGCTTTTGACAAGTGTTGGTTTTTTATGGCTCATATACAAAACTACATTTTGAACAGTTTTTTTCCTTCTTATCTTATCTTATTTTATTAAACTAAATCCTTAACAAGCACATCCAAAGTTATACAAACTCATATATGAGATTGAACAAAACAAATATTGGTAACAGAGATGGACGATGTTCATAAGTCATAAATCCTATGAAAGAGTCAAAAAGAAAAAGAATTGTTAGAATATGTTATATGAATGGATATGAGAGAGACCAAAAATCATGTGAATGAACGATCTATTGGGAGGTAAGAGAAGACTGAAAACCTTTGAGTGAAATAAGAGAAAGAACACAGAATAATTCTTAGTAAGTGGGAGAAAATAAAAAAATAAATTAAATATAGATAATAGCCTTATAGCCTTCCCTTAGCTTAGCTGTTCAATCTTTAGATGCAAATGGGATACATCCAATGGCCTAATTCTTTGGTCCGGATATTAGACAGCCTCCGGGAGTCCACATAAGAGACTTATTGTATGTATATATGTATGTATGTATGTATATGTCTATATATATATATAGGGAAAGATCAACAGTCCCCTAAAATTATACTCTTTTTTACACCACATACTTACCATTGGATAAATGAAAATTAATAGTTCAAAATTGATGATGTACCAACCATAAATACATATATAAAGAATCTTTAGAATTTCTTTTCTCTTTCCTATATCATTATTAATTTTTTTTTCTCCTTTCTTTCTCATCATTACTAGGCTCCTCTCTACTCTCACCTTTTGCCTTAATAATAACATAAATTCAATAAATAGAGAAAATAAAAGTACCAATAAAAAATAAGTCTTTTCAAAGTTAACAAAAAGTTGTTATCGCAAACTCATAAAAATCCTATAATGGAGCAGTGTAAAAAACTTATGGATCGTTTGGTATAGAGGGTAAGAAAGTTAAAAATAAAAATCTAAATGCATTCCTTTGTTTGGTACACTTATTACTGCTTTCAACTCTGGAATCTCATTTTCCCATAGTTTCATATTACAGTCCCTTGGGGGTAATATGAAACCCCTTCAGAACTTGAGTTTCAAATTCGAACGAACCTACTGTTATAGCCGCTGCCACCGCCTCTACCTCTATCAAACTCCCCTTACATCGACACTGTAAAGTCTTACACTGTGACTGTTCACATCGGCAAATCCACGAAAACACACTCACTCACATATTCTCTCTGACAAAAGCTGATATCATTTTCCAATTCTCTTCTTCTTCTATGTGGTAACAATGTTACTCGAGCTATGCAACTTGTTTTTGCTTATAAGTGTGTGTTTGCATCTGGGTATTGTGGAAGCTTTAGTTCATATGTAGAAAGAAGAGAAATTTGCGAATAAAGAGAATGGTGCATGGAGACAGTGAAGGGATTGCATCTGGGTATTGTGGGTGTTTACATCTGGGTATTGTGGGTTGACTGGAAATGAATAAGAAGAAAGAAAATTTAAAAAGAGAGAGAGAGAGGAGAAAAAGTGACGGGTTTGACTCAATTTTATTCTTTAATTTTAATTGACTTTCATTTTCGATAATATAGAATTTATAAACAATACTTTTTTTGGCTATATATAATAAATTTAAAATTTGCAAACTAGAAAAATCTTCAAAATTTAACATTAAATTTTTTTTATTTCATACTAGAATTTTTTTATTTAACAAAATATAATAATTATTTTTTACATATTAAAAAAATTTTAATTAAAAAGTTTGCTCACATATTAAATAAAAATATCACATTCCCATGTGCAACCAAATACAGTAATCTGATTCTTATATGAATCAAGACAAGATTTTCGTGGCCAACCAAATATAGTAATATTTCTTTCCCAATGATCAAATTCTCATATTTCCTTTTTTTAGGAATATGAACCCCGTTCTTGTTAAACTAAATCCTCGTACCAAACTGCCTTTTAGAGATATTTCAATCACTTTAAAAGAATAAGTAGTAAATAAAAAAAATATAAATAATTTTGAATGACGACTTGAACTTGAGTAATTAAGTTTTTTTAACTATTCTACTTAGACTTATTAGAGGTTAGAGCAACCTTACTTTCTTAGAGGATAGGGTTGGCAAAATGAACCGTCAGGTCCGGGGCCCCGGTGTGGCCCGTAATTTAGGGGTAGGTCTTGACCCGTTAAATTTGTGTTTAAGGGCGGGTCTGGGTCTTAAATTGTTCTGACCCGTCCGGGACGGGTTCGGGTTTGAGTCCAGCACTTAGCCCCACTTGATCAGGCCTGCCCCGCCCCACAAAGTATAAGGGTGCATGTGAAAACAAATAAAATATTAGGACTTAAATGATATTAATAGGGGTGATTGTGACATGGTGGAATATATTAGGATATCTTAAAATTTTACTAACCTATATAAAGAAAAATATTTTTCGCCAAATCACCCAAACGCCTCCTCTCTGTCTCTTGCTGCTGAGAAGCTTGAGGTCCCTAACCCTAGCAACCGTCACTCCTCACTGCCACAAGTCACTCCTGAGCAACCGTCAACCATCGTCAATTCTTGCCTCTGCGGCTCCAGTAGTGCCAGTCACACTTCTCACTGCCACCCTCTCTCGTAGTCGTAACACTTCTCACTAGTCACTGCCACCCCGCCTCCGCGACTCCAGAATGGCAGTGTCTCTTGCGGTCGCGGCCAACCCCTCTCTCTCTTGGACGTTGAACGGCCAGCTTCCCTCCGTGGCTCTGCTTTGGCATTGTTGTACCTGCACAGCCAGCTCGCCTCCGCGACTCTGCAGCTTCAGCAGCCGAACCTCCTCTCTTTTGGCCAGCTCCCCTCCACGGCTCCAACATCTCAGTACCTACACGACGGGTTTATCTCCACAGCTCCAGTGGCCTTCTCATCTCTCGTGAGCTCCATATACCTCTGTATCGCACTTTGATATAATTCTGTTCTGTGGCCCAAACATTATACATGTTGAATTAATAAATTATACATTTGTTGTTGATGATAGCATAAATGCATGCATACGGATCCATTTGTGTGATCAATTCATCAACAATCTTTATGAATTTTGATTTAATAGCTCTAGCTAGCTTGTAATGTTTAATCTAATAATCTGTCAAATTTTAATACATGCACATTTTTAATGTATTACTTTTTTTTAAATTTATTAGTATTAATTATATGTTTGAACATTGTTGGATGTATTTTTTTAGTTTTCTATTGCTATCAGTATAAATATGATTATGTAGGTCTGAAGGATTTGTCTGAAATGATAAACATTCTTATTTATGATTCTCTCTCTCTCTCTCTCTCTCTGTGTGTGTATGTGTGTGTGTGTGTGTGTGTGTGTGTGTGTGTGTGTGTGTGTGTGTGTGTGTGTGGTTACCTCTTGGATCTCTATGTATCTACAGAATTTCTTGCTCTAATATAGTTTAACTCCAAAATTTTATACTGATTAATGAAGCTCCTGTCGACTAATTAACAAGAATTGAATGCAAACATAAGTTTCCATGATTAAGTTGAATAAATAAATGAATCGATCGATGAACACTTAGAATAAAATATAAGGGATGAATAAATACATCTTATTCATCATTTTGATGCACTTTTTGTTTGCTAATTGGATTGGAAGTTGGAATGCATAAGTCTATTCAAGCAAACAAGGAAGGAGTTAGAACTGCATCTGAAACTTTGTTTTAAGATTATTGGTCAAGTATTTATCTGCATGAGGTAAGAATTCATGCTTGTCACCTGAGTTTTTAAACACTAAACTGTGATAGTTATTCATCCTTTGGAGTTATATAAATGAAAAAATACAGGGGTGTAATTGTAAAAATATAAATATTTAGGGGTAAGGCAGGGTAAAAAAAAAATTGAACCCCATTGCCAACTCTACTAGAGGAAATGCCTTTTCTTTTATAGTCAAGAGTTGAGCGAGAGGAAGGCCTTATTATTTTATTGCATTTCGTCTTTTTTCAACAAATGATATGATATAGATGTAGGAAGAAGAGTAAGGAGAGAGAAGAGATGAGTCGAGTATAGAGGAGAGAGGCTTTTATTTTTTATTTTTATTGGATTTACGATATTCTTGGGGAGAGAGGAGTTAAGTAATGATGAGAGAGGAGAGAGAAAAAAATTAATATGATATAGGAAATAGAAAAGAATTTCTAAAGAGGAAATAAAAAAGATTCTTAATAAATACACTTGTGGTTGACACATCAGTATATTTGAAACATTGATTTTTATTCATCTAAAGGTGATTATGTGGTGTAACAACGAGTGTAATTTTTAAGGGCTTCTGATCCTTCCCCTATATATACACATACAAACATTATATTTAGTCTGCCAAAATTTACTTAAAAAACTATTTAAACGTGAGGATTTGCTAGTTTGGGGCATGCTTCCCAAAAATAAAAAAGAAATAGCTCTTATTAATGATGCTAGTAAGATTTGGAGCTGTGTCCACTCCTTTGGATGGCAATGAGGCGGGTGGTGATGAGGAGGCCTTCCTTATTCCCCCTCATTCTTTAATTTAAACCTCATTCACCGTCCATTCCCCTTGTAATTTAGGGTGGGGTGGGGAATCTCTATGTGGAAAGTGCTTTCCCTAACCCCATTCCATTCCCCTTCCCCAATATTATAGCAATCTAAATAAAATAGATATTATTATGTTTGAGTAGATTAAATTTCATATATATAGTATTGAAACATATAGTAATAAATGATATTGAAACCAAAAATCATCTAAAAGTTTATTGTAGTAATATCAAAATTCAAAACTAGCAAATTGAATCAAGTCATCATTAAAATGAATGCGTAAAGAAATATGGATATTGGCTATGTTACAAACCAATTTTGTGTCGGATTTTCCTTATGACTATTATAAGGTCTAATCTGATAAAATGTAATTCATTTAAATAATGTTATTATTTCTATTAGGTGATTCTTAACTTAATTTACAGATTTCTTCTTCCATTTCCCATTAATTAAGGTTTTTCATTTATTTACATTTATTTGAATTAATATTTATTCCATTAAAATTTAATTTATTAGGAATATTAATACTAACGTCGTTCCATTTAAATTATTCATTTAATCTGTCTTATACTCATAATATTAAACTTCCGTATTTAACAGGTACTTTTTTTAACAGTAGCTATTTTTTATATATTTTATAAAAAGGAATCCTTGAAGATCTAAATATAAACAAAAAAAAGGAAAAAAGAAATATCCCAAGCTATATTATTTATAGGTATATTCCATCCATTTTTACCCATGCTAATGTTCTTGTGTATGAGTGAGACTAAGGGACTTAGTTCT
Source organism: Boswellia sacra (assembly GCA_013180625.2). Taxonomy (NCBI): domain Eukaryota; kingdom Viridiplantae; phylum Streptophyta; class Magnoliopsida; order Sapindales; family Burseraceae; genus Boswellia; species Boswellia sacra. The sequence continues at coordinate 236,732 of SNVD02013979.1, read as the reverse complement.
GAGATTAAATTTACACTGATTAAAAACAAGAAAATGAAGGATGTATGGAGACTGAATCTCATTATTCCATGTGTACGGTGTCTTGAAGTATAATTTTCTCTTAAACACAATCAAAGGTGATATTTTTTTCTTATATAAATATCAATATCAGTTGCATTACATGTAAAGTAAAAGCTAAGATGATGATGATAATTATTATTATTTTGCACTTTGCCTCCAATTTAATTTTAACAATATCCTTGTAATTATTTTTTCACTATTTCTTTTCCTGATCTAGTTATTTTTCTTCCAAGTTAAAAGTAAAAGGGTATCTTCATTATTTACTATAAAATAAACATCTCCACTAGGGCTTAATTTTCAATTAAAATGATATTAAATAGTTTATATTTGTTAAATTAAGAAGATTTGATTGATATAGACGTATCTCCCAACGATTTGTCTAATTCTGTTTAACTCTTATTTTTTAATGAGCTTGATTACAACAATTAAAATTTTGACTTAAAATCAGACATCAATATCTAACCACCCATTTACCTAAATCTAATGGTTAAGATAGGTGCTAAGATGGCGTTACAATTTAATTAAAACAAATTCTTTTAATTAAATATGTGATGTGGCAATAATAAAAAATCTGATATGGCAATCGCAATAGGTTTCTTTGTTCTTATTTAATGTGTGAAAGATTTGTTTACTGTCTTTGATAGCAAATAGTTATAGAGTGCAAATTCACAGCAAACAGCAATGTTTCTTGAGAGAGCAACCCATTTTAAGCATCAAAAAATTATACAAATAATAATAACCCTATACCCAGTAAAAGCCCTTTGTGGTATAATCCCAAGGATTTTCTTTCTCTTTCAGTTTTATTTGTAATGAAATGTTATAATTTTTCTCTTTGAAAATTGAAATTATCTTTCTAAAACCATCCATCTAAGATAATAATAGTTCAATCTTTGATATATATTGTTATTGTTAGTTTTTGTAATATGGATAGTTAATAATAACTTAACTAAAAACAGTAAAGTAAGATGGAAAAGAAGATTTTCTGTGATTCGGCTATAAACCAGCCTACATCCATAGGCAACAAGATTTGCAATCCACTATACTAAATATGTTTACTCTCGATTTAGAACTCTTTAAAGTGTTAGATACTCATTCACTCACTAACCTAATCTATGTAAACTTGATCAACTTCGATCACAGCTATAATCCTTCACACACTCTTTTGATATTGCACTTCACAGATATAACTAACTTAACTTACTCAGTTCAGTCAGTTATACCAATGTAACTATTATAGATTCATGTAATCACTCAATTCACTTAATCTTACATGACTCTACTAACACTTACCAATCAGAACTATGTCTATACTCAACACATCTGAGCCATACACAATCTTAACTCACTCAAAGCATAACGCTTTTTACAAAGAAAAACAAAATGATTAACACATTCTAGTTTGCACTCCCCGACTTTTGTATCTGTAATGTCTTGAATGTGTCTTTTATATAAGCCATGAGAATAGCCATAGCAAGAATGAAACATCAATTACAATCTTTACCATAACTTGCAAAGTCTTAATGGAATGATTAAATAAAGATCACATAATATAGGAAGGTGTATCTCAATTACATAGATTAATTAGCATACAGATCCTAATCATATAAGTGATTATCCATCAAGATATGTGTTTATCAAAAAATATCTCAATCATATATGTGATTAACAATCAAGAAAATCACAAGTAAAAAATATCTTAATTATGCAAGTGATTTGATAATTAAGATATAAAACTTCCTAATTAGCTTCAATCAATCAATCAATTAATCAATCTTTTCTTTTCCTAAGATAAATCTTCAAAAAATGCATTAGAAAAAGTCATAATACGCATGTTTTATCACAAGTTGACAAAACAAAATTTGATCACATGTATAGCACATGTATGGATTGCCATGTGTCATAGTGACACCAACAGATATAGTTCTTCGTGATAAGATTTTCTTTGGAAAGATATAAAAAATAAAATAAATGTTAAACTTACAACAAGAATAAAAAAGAAAAGTCAAATAAGATCTAAAATACAAACTAGAAGATGACCAAGGTGATCAAATAAATTGATATCATGAAAACCGAAAAGATTAAATTTGATCTTTGATTTGAATTTTGGTTGATGTGTCATTGGATCATGATTTTTCCTTTGCTGTGCCCATCTGTCTACACTACTCCACAGTGCTGCAAGTCTCTTGCCATGACAATCAAAATTTGTGAAGAATAAAACCTTGACTGCCAGCCACATCAGCTTGGCACATAAGTTTTTCATTTAAAAGAGTCTATTTTAATTAAATTGTAATGCCACCTCATCATTAATCTTAGTCATTAGATTGAGATGAATGAGTTGTTAGATAATGATGTCTAGTTTTAAGTCAAAATTTTAAGTTAAAATATCCTATCCACACACACACACACACACACACACACACACACATTATGTTTGGTCCGCCCAAATTTACTTTAAAAACTGATTGAGCATGAGGATTGGTTAGTTTAGGGTTGCTTCCTAACAATAAAAAGAAACAACTCTTGTTAATGATGCTGACAAGATTTGAAGTCCTGTCCACTCCTTTGGATAGCAATGAGGTGGGTTGTTGGTGAGGAGGCCCTCCCCATTCCCTACCTTACCCTTCAATTTAAACCTCATTCGCCGTCCATTTTAGGATGGAGTAGGGAATCTCCATGTGTAAAGTGCTTTTCTCAATCCCATTCCATTCCCCTTCCTAGATATTATACCAATGTAAATAAAATAGTCACTATTATGTTGGAGTTGATTATATTTCATATAAATATTATTGAAACATATAGTAATTAATAATATTGAAAGGAAAAATCATCTAAAAGATTATTGTAGTAATATCAAAATTCAAAACTAGCAAATCTAATCAAGTCATAGTTAAAGGAATGAGTAAAGAAAGAAGATTTAGTGATATAACCAGAAATATATATATATATATATATATATAATTAAATTATATTCCATGTCAATGTAGAATCATTGATCTCTTTGTTCTTTTCAAGAGCCTCAATTTGGTTCTTTGTGAAGGCGAAGGAGGAGAATTTAAAATTGATGCCTGGAAGAAAATAAAATAGAAGTGTTTAAGAAACTGACAATTGATGACTTTCCTAGTTTTATTTTCTATTAAAATAAATTGATAATAATATTATTATACCATTTATGGTCTTATCTTTCAAGTGAAATGTCATATTTGCTCTTTAATCTTTCAAAATTTTAGAAAATTTTGAATATGTTAAGGTTTGAATCAAGTACTTATAAGTTACAACGCATAAGCTTTGCCACCAGGCCAAAGGAATAATTTAATTTTATGTGAATAAGAAATTTATTTAACCTATTTAAATGAAATAATAGCTCATTCACTAAAACAACTAGCCACAACTAAACTCAATTCTAATAACACCTAAATTGCAATCAAACTCAAATTCCAAGGACACAATCCTAACCAAAATTATTTCTTTCTTTTTTATTTGTTAAGAGAATCAAATAGAAAATAGAAACCTAATCTAAATTAAAAAATAAAATATATATCAAAATAAAAAAATTCTATATCAAAATGAAAATATATATCAAATAGATATATACATGTATATATTTCATTAGGTTTCTATTTTCTATTTTATTTTCTAAAAAGAAAAAAGAAAAAGAAAAGAAAGAAATTGGAAAGAAATCAAATTATTTCATTCCAATATGTGAGATAATTTTTTTGTTAACTTAAAATCAAGTTACACCTTTAGCTTGGTGGTAGATCATATGTTTTGTAAGTTATACGCATCAGGTTCGAATCTTAACACTTTCTAAAGAGCAATGCTACTCTTACAAACTACTTGTACAAACTCATCCATACAAACTGACGTGGCATAATGTGATTCGATAAATAAATGCAGTGATTTGATAAATATATATTAATAATAAACGACATTAATTAACATGGGTGATGTGGCGATCATATAAGGATGCCACATCAGTTTGTATGTGTGAGTTTGTATAAATAGTTTGTATGAGTAGCATTACTCTTTTCTAAAATTTTAAAAGTTAAAAAGGTAAATATGATATTTCACTTCAAAGATAAGGGCATAAAAGGTATTAGAATATTATCAATTTATTTTAATAGAAAATTTTTCAAAATTTTAAAAGATAAAAGGATAAATATGACATTTTACTTCAGAGATAGGGGCATAAGAGATACTAGAATATTATCAGTTTATTTTAATAAAAAATTATTAATGGTTGATAATTTTCTAATGATTTTTAAAAAATCAGGGCATGTTTTGACAAATAATGAGGGGGCCATTGTTGGTTGCCCTATAATATTTTATACTTTCTATGAACAGTAGCAGGGTGTGGCATAGGTGGGAGGCAAGTGCGGGTAGAGTGCAGTAAGATGATTGCAAAATTGTTGTTCTAAAACATACATAGATAGTCCCAAAAATAGTAAAGCACGGAAAACACTAAGATTGATTAGTATGAATGAACCTATTGCATTATCATCCAAAAATAGCTGATAGACCATTGTTTTTCCAGATCAAATGGTTGGAAATATCTTATGTCAAAGTCTTTGTTGGCTAGTTTGTCCCTCACATATATAGTACACTGTACGCATCTATTCCAGTTTGTGCCTTTGGTCCATGAAAATTAGGATTTGCTGCCAACGAAACAACTACAAATCACACCAAATGATTAATTAGTAGACTGGTCAAGTTGAAATTTTGCTCTTTCAACAAAGAAATGATCCAACATAATTATGCTGCAACAAATGCCAAAGTTCTGTATTCAAATTCGGTGCTAGATCTTGCAACTTTTGGGAATATTTATAATAAATTTAAATAATAAAGTCAAATAACAGCATATTAAAGAAATAATAAAATATTAATTAGATTAACATTACAATATATTAAATAAATAGAACAAGTAAAGAGATAGAGTAAGAAATATGTGACCTAAGCACTTGAGAGGCATGTAAAAGGCATTTTCATAAAGCTAAAGAGTCATCCCCTCGTGCGGGTCATATCAATATTCAAGGGCTTCAAGATACAACCCATTACGTACAGCCTATCTTCTCGATTAGCATGATCACCCAAAGAAAATAACTTATCTTTATGTGTCGCGGTTGCTCAAAATCATAAAAATACTTAAGATATATCATCTCCATGTTAGAACCTTTGAGACTCCTTTATATAGTAGTCACTTAGCCAAGTAAGTTACAAATTAAATCTCTTGTAACTCCTAAGCCATAATGTTCTTAATAAAAAAACATGAATGTTACAAATAATAAGTGTCGTAACTCATGTTTTTATTATACTTGTAATGTATGAAATTAATCTCAAAATAAATTTTGTAACTCATGATGTAAATGTTTGTTTTAAACCTTTTTATCTCCAACAGACTCCTATAAAAGGTTTAAAACTTTAAAGCTTTATAAAATAAAATATTAAGATAAAAATACTCATAAAATAATATATGTATATATAAGAGCAACCTTCTATTATGCAATGGGTATAGGTACCTTTCGAGTTTGAACCTACACTTAGTGTTGATAGTATCTATTTGAAAAATCTGAGTGAACAAAGTCTTGAACTTGATTTCTTAACCAAATTTCAAACTATCACACATATAATATCGACGAAGACATGGTTTTAGTGGGTTAGCGCTATTAATGGTTATGCGCTTAATCTTGATTCTCATGAGACTTTTAGAGAATAGCCCAATTCTCACAATCGCGACCCTCACGACGCTCTCACTTAAGTGAGTCCTCAAAAGGTATATGTGAATGATACCTCGCAAGAGTATCTAGCCTTCGGACTCATTCAAGATAAATATCCTTACTAACATCATATATAACAAACACTTTGCTATAGGGATAAGCCTAATCATATCTCCTCGAAGATATGTCAAAATAGTTGTGCTTAACAAGTCACGCAGTATAGATTGTTCCTATCCATTGAACCTCCTTCATGAGATCTCCAATCACAGAGGTTGGGTTACTTCCCTAGGTGACTCCCTTCGGGCTTAAGCACATCCCCCTCGACAACTTAATTAATTAATTAGCATTGTGAAAATCTTTATAATTGCATAAAATCTATCATTTATTTTATCTTTTTAAGAACATGTTCCCATTATTTTGATGATTGCTTCTACTAGCTCTCTTAAATAATATTAAATATCTCACAAAAGAAATGTTAAAGAGCATAAGAATATCGAATGCGCAATAAAGAAAATTGAAGGAGCACTTAATCACCTCATAAGTAATAAAATTTTCAAACTCATATACAAAATTAATAATCATCTAATAATTTATAATATCATTTTTTTCTCAAAATATCATAAAAATATTAACAACCATCAAATAAAGAAAACTCCTACATTAAGTAATATTTTAAATACACTATCAATAACTCCATAAAATATTAATGCACTAATTTATTAAATTTTAAAACTCATCAAAAATAATAACTACACTCAAATTATTGTCATCTTAATTGTACAAAATTAAGAACTAAAATATGAAACTACTCAAAAACTAGAAACCCCCATATTAAAAATATTTTTTCAATCCTCACATTAATAAGATATTTATTGCTAAAATTGCAAATATAATATATAACTCATATACGTATTTAATAATAATCATTAGCATTTATTCTACAATTTTATTCAATACAACCACATAAATTATCATAATAATCTATTAGTCTTCTTAACATACTCTAGTAATCAATTATTTAGAGGTTGTCATCTAATATGCATGATAACCACAAGAAACTATGAATTAATAGCCCACCACTTTACATATAAGTTTTTAATAAACACATGAAAATACGTAATAAAAAATTTAATAAATGCAAGTAACATACAAATTGAATTCTAAATCAATTTATAATAATATGCAACAAAGATCAAAGATTGTCTTGCTCCAAAATAATAACACACTTAATTAGTAACATATAAAATTAATTAAATCATAAATAATCAATCTGTAATAAATATCAGTAGTAAGAATTTTCATAACTGAAATTTTTATTAGACCATAATAAAAACTCATAAAAGATTTTGATTATAAAACCACAACATGTAACTCATCTATATTCTTTGAAAACAATAAGAAAATTTCAATATTTACTAGACAAGCGTAATAAAATAAGTTGATATACAAAATTAAGATTCATATATAAGCAAGAGAAACAAATAATCTCCTTATCATATTTTAGTAACTGCAAGCTATTAATATTGATAGTTAATAACTACAAGGATTTATTAATCTATATCAAGAAGGAAATAAAAAATATTTAGCACAATGCACACAAATACTATTACAAAAATTGTAATACAATATACTTAAACTCATGCATTTGCTATTAAGATCATCGTTCTTAAAGCATAACATTTGAAGAAATGATATATGTTTCAATATATTCTAACACAACTCAAAAATGAATTAAAATAAATAGGTGTAACAACTTTTTGTAACTCAAAGCATCACGCATTAATAATCTCATATCAAAAAATATGAGTAACCACAAATAAACGGAGATTTAATATATTACAAGAACACTTTTCTATGATAAATAAATAATCGTGCTAACTAGATAAGAGTAGAAATAACATAAATAATTTTGTATTGCCTCAAATAAAAAAAAATTCCTACTACCATCATATTATCTTGAGGTTGATTAAAGAGATCCAATGTCGATACTAAGTTAAGCTAATAACTCTGAATACACATTTTTGTTGTCAAGACAATTTGAAAGCATTGGGCTCTCCCCAGAATCAAAATAAAATATTCCAAATAAACAAGGTTAAGAGAATAGTTTAGTAAAACATAATATTTAAAACACAAAAGCTATACAATTATTGTAATGTTTGAACTACGTTTATCCCTTTTTTATGAATCACAGAAATATATATATACACACAAAAAGATAGCCAAGTTAAAATCTACATGTCAGTATAATACTAATGACAATATACATATTTTAATGTGACATGAATAACAAATAGAAAATTGGCAACACACTTTCACAACTTATGCAAGCTTACATTTTAATGTTTATACATTCACACATTTGTAACTCATGCAAGAAAAATGACTTAATCAATGTTATACTCTATATCACCAAAAAAAAAATCACACAAATATATATTCTCAATATAAAAAAATCAATCCACTAACCATATCATAGTTAAATCATACAAGTAGGAATCAATCAAAATATATCATCATAACCAAATCTTATAGACCTCTAAAAAAAATGTATCCACATAAAAATATCAGTGGATAAACAAAATTAAATAAGCAGTCAATATACGCTAAAAACTAATCACGTTATATACCACCCAGTGATAAATTAAGGCAAACAATAAAATATATAAGATATTATTTGGCTTTAGATTGTTGGGAATATTTATAATAAATTTAAATAATAAAATCAAACAACAACATATTAAAGAAATAATAAAATATGAATTAGATTAACATAACAATATATTAAATAAATAGAATAAGTAAAGAGATAGAGTAAGAAATATGTAGCTTGAACACTTGGGAGGCATGTCAAATGTATTGTCCCAAAGCGAAAGAGTCCTCCTCTCGTGCAGGTCATATCGGTACTTAAGGGCTCCAAGATACAACCCAATGCTCACAGCCTATCTTCTCGATGAGGACGATCACTGAAAGAAAATAACCTGTCTTCATGTGTTGTGACTGCTCAAAATCATAAAAATACTCAAGATATATCATCTCCTTGTTAGAACCTTTGAGACTCATTTATATAGTAGTCTCTTAGCCGAGAAAGTTACAAATTAGATCTTTTGTAACTCCTAAGTCATAATGTTCTTAATAAAAATATAAACGTTACAAATAATAAGTGTGATAACTCATATTCTTATTATACTTGTAACGTATGAAATTAATCTCTAAATAAATTTTATAACTCATGATATAAATATTTGTTTTAAACCTTTTATCTTTAATAGTAACAACCTTCTGCTTCCGGCCACTCCGTAAGAAATCAATTTTTTTTTTCTTGTCCGTAGGCACAATAACCACTAATTAATCTTTTATCACTTACGTTAATAGTCCAATCTGAAATCATTGAATTCCTCTTATTGAAAAGAACAAACCATTGACTTATATATGTTCCTCTCAACTCTCTAAGTACTCTTTACAGGCCTGTTTCAAGAAAAGTTGTTCATATATTGACTTAGCTTATTGCGAAAACTATTTCAGCTCTTGACAAAGGTAACGAACTTCCGACTTTCAATAATTTATTGTTTAAAGCAATAGCTGTAGGAATAGGTGCCATTTGACTTATCCATGTGGGGTTTCCTTGAGAGATCAAATAAGTACTTAAGAGTGGTTCAAATGAATTCCTGTTGTGCTTCTTTAACAGATACCCGAAAATAATTTCATTCTCAAATCTTAAAAGACTCGTTTGCAAATTACTTTCTCGATCGGCTCGTCTTTTATTAAAATATGTATGAAGAAGAAATTAGCATTGATTCTTTGACAAAATGTTATCAATTTGTCAAGATGCTCCTCCGTTGATTGAGAATCGATCTCCATTGATTTAGGCTTAAGTGGCGTACATATAATCATATATGTAAAGCTCTTTTCAATTCTCAATTATTGACTTCTGCTACAAAATTTATACACTATCATTTCTGACAAGCCACGGGCAATCCTGCAGGCTTCAAACTCATGATCATGACCATTCAAAAGTCTTGCATATTAGTCGCCCATCTTGGTCCACCTTGTGCAAAATCAAGAAAATAATGATGCCTTCAATTTCAGTATCCACATTATAAACATTTTAATTAATTAAAAGCATATTTTCAATACATATATAAAAGATATTGAGATTGTTAGAAGGATTTTGATTTCTTTTATATCATTTAATCGGAAAAGATTTTTTTTTTGGGAATAAAAAATTACTTAAAGTAGTACTTCTCTGAAAACACTTAATGATGAGCTTTTTTTAGAAAATGTTTTCTGAAAATAGGATACATTATATATGTAAATCTTTAATTTTTCTTAAAAGTCAGGGTGTTAATTTAGTTTCTCAAAAGTGGATGGTAGCTATGATATTTACCCTTTCAAATAAGAAACATAATTCAGGTTATTTGTAAAGGATAATTTGTGCAAATACTTCCCTCGTGTTTTCAAAGAAAATCGTGATCCCTCTGCTTTCAATTTCAATCCACACATTAAAAGAAGAGTACTTTTTATATTACAGAAAAACGTTTGAAAAATTGAAAACATTTTCTCTGTGTTGGTATGTAGCTAAATTTTTTTTTTGAAGCACACAATAAATGCTAATAAGATTAAAAAAGGGCGTATTTGTATTCGTTTGAAAAAATTAAAGAACAAAATATTAAGAATAAATGTTATTTTAAAAAAGTACTTTTAAAGTAAGAAACAAAACCAAACTTCAATAAAGTTCATACTTTTTGAGATTTCTAGGAAAAAAAATTTAAAAAGTGTTTTACCAGGATTAAAAAGAAGAATAGATGATCGGTACTCAAAGTTTATCAAAATATTTTTAAATTATCTCGGAAATTGAGTATTTATTATTATTTGGTGTGGAAGAATACCTGAACTTAGAAGTATTTTAATATGCTAGATGTACCAAAGTATCAATTGCTATAATATTCAGCATCTTTTGCTTTAAATAACCCATTTTTTGCAAAGTGGTGTATTCTGATTGGATAGGAATGAAGTTACATTTTTTTTTTAGTATTAAATTTCAGAGCTATGAGCAAGTCCAAATCTGTATATATTATCTGGTATACAATCTATCCCAGAGAATAAACTATTCTTCAAAGAATAATGAAATACATTTAGTTTACTAAGTCCACCCATTTTTAATGCTTCCACACCCAAATTGAAGTTCTATTTATAATTTTTAAAATTTCACCTACTTGGGTCAAATTGTTTATCTAAATTAAACATCCCATCCCTGCATAACAATATACATATATATGTCTATATATCAAATCAAGTTTAGACAAATTGAAAACAAAAAAAAAATGGTATGATCGAAATGCTTCATCTATTTATTAAATATAAATGATAATATTACAAATTAAATTGAAAAATTAACCATAATGAATGTCAATTATGATAAGTATATATAACCAGTCCACCGATTATTAGATTGGTATCACTTGAGTACTAACGAACTTAACAGAGAAGATATAATGTAGATGTATAAAATCTCTTGAAATCAAAACTGTTTGCATTAAATAGGGTTAATTTGATTAATTTAAATTTTAGAGTTCGAAAAGGAAATTCCTTGGGTTTCTGCGTGGATTGTGGGGAGGTGGATGAATCAAAACAATTGAAAGCCTTAAGATGAGGGCAGGCAGGCAGGCCGCCCCACATTATGAAATATTGAAAGCAGTTACTTTTAGCTTGAAAGTTGAAAGCTTTGTTCCCCACAAAAATAAATGTGGCAATCATAATCGAACATGGATGCCACCCTGCATAGTTAACACTTTAGCTCCAACTACTCCTAAACTAAATTAGATAAAAATTAATTATATATATAAATTCAATGCCACCTTGCACAGGGACAAACAAAGCCTGCCTTGCTAGCCAACAAAATTTTCTCTGACGATCAGAGCTTCGCAATTACATTCCAAGATGAGCACTATGAGTGCTTTCCATGGCAAAATCTCCACATTATTATCGTTATTCTTTCTCTTGCTTATTGCAATAAGCAATACTAGCAATGCGGCTGTCACAAAGCGAAGCAACCATCTCAGCCTGGCCAACCAGTTCTTGCAGCCACATAATGCTGCTCGTGCTGCTGTTAGAATGCGGTCGATAGGCCCATTACGGTGGGACACTAAGTTGGAACGCTATGCACAATGGTATGCGAATCAGAGGCGATTTGATTGTAAGTTGCAGCACTCTAATGGCCCTTATGGGGAGAATATTTTCTGGGGTAGTGGCTATGGGTGGACACCAACTGAGGCAGTGGCTGCTTGGCTTTCGGAGAAGAATGCTTATAGTTATTGGTCTAATTCGTGCATTGGAGGGCGACAATGCGGGCATTATACTCAGATTATATGGAGCAAAACAAGGAGAGTTGGGTGTGCCAGGGTGACCTGCTATGATGGTAGAGGTGTGTTCATGATTTGCAACTATGATCCTCCTGGTAATTACATTGGAGAAAGGCCTTATTGATTATTGAAGATGATGTTAATAATTGATTTCATGAAATTTTGCAAGTGGCTAATTTTCTACTTCTCGTTTGGAAATAGAGATTGGTGAGGAGTACTATTTGTTGATGTAAGTGATCTGTTTGTGAAAAACTTTATAATCCCTTTCGAGTATGATATATTAATTAATTTGTTATGTTCATATCGTGGAAGTCAAATATAGACTTTGTTCTCGCAAAGAACAAAAGCAATAAAAAATATGTGTTAACAAAGTTTATTGTTGAACTTTGAACTCTATATTTACTGATAAAGCAATATCGCAAAAAAGTTTATGAGATTTTCTCTTAATGTTATACGCACTCAACTTTATTCTGTCCAACGTCTTATTCGCTTGAACTCTCCATCCCCATGGCTGTGCTGATCAATTATACTCTTGATGATCAGGTTCCTCTGCGTCACGAAACAAAAATGATTCGTTTGGGTACGTAAAGGGCGTGGTGGGTTGTGTATATCACATGTCCATTATTTTTCTCATTTCTAGTGCTTCCCCTTTGGAAAGCTTATCGCTATTAATTTCTTACACATCATCATTTGAGAGTTCCCATAGAGCAGCCTTTTGTATATCAGATCGGATAATTGTAGATAAACACCTGGAAAGGTAGGAGAAATAATTACATAAATGAGATAGAGACGTCAAAGCCCTTTATGTAACTATTAATTATACATAGGCGGGCTGCAGGCTGCAGCCTTCCTGGTTAGAATGCAAAACCGCTTGCTGAATGGCCGAGGTTCCGAACTTTTGATTATGAAACGAGAGAAAAACATTCTAAATCCCAACCCTGAGCCCCGTTCTGCTATTGTTGGCCCAAATTCAGGGGAGCCCATACTCAATGCTGGTACTTCTACCTAGATATACAGCTCCTATGAAAAATATACGGTAGAGTATTTCTTTCATTAAGAACTATAATAGTATTTCTATGATTCTATACTTCATAGTTTTTTTTATCTATTTTAAACAATTATTACAAATTAATCTAAATCATTTTTAAAATATCTGCCTATATATATCACAATAAGATATTAGCATGAATTACGTAAAAAAAATTGAGAAAATAACTTAAATTAAAGGCTTCTTTGATAAATAAAACTCTTCGTAAAAATTTGTATGCTATAACCCTATTTGACATTTCACAGTTTTTGATAGTCAATAAAGAGTCATGTCATGTAAATTTTCAAGGACATATCATTTTTACAAGGAAAATTTTCATAAATAACGTTGTGTTATGGCTTAATATCACAAATAACCTCTTTTTTTTTTAAATTGCCAAAAATGCCTCTCATGTTTGGCCTAAAATAAAAAATGATCATGATGTAATCAAAACTCTATTAATTTACCCTTAGGGAAATATTGCAAATGACCATGAGATAAGGCCTAATATGATAAATAACCTTGAAGTTTTCTATATTATTACAAATGACCATGCTGTTAGTAATTTTTTGTTAAAATTAACTGTATAGGGATATTATTGTCTATTAATCTATTTTCACTATTAAAACTAATATGATAGGACTACTAGAACTTATTTTAATGCACTCAACACCCATTTTCTTTCTACACTAATGTATATAATTTAAAAAATAAATTATTACTATACATACCCGTAATAATATCAAAATAAATCCTCAAATGATTATTTTATTTTATTAATTCTTTTAATGTTTATACACAACTTTTGTTTTTTTGTTTATCCTTACTATCATTAAAGTTTCTTCATTAAAACTACAATGTGCATACAAAATTCTAAGTGTGCCTATGTAGTGGAAACGTGTCTGCAACCTAGAAAATAAAAAACTTTGCAGGCGATAATCAATGCACAACGTACTACCCAAAAAAAGATTGGGTTAATATGATACACTACCCCTATGTTTTAGCGTAATTACATTCAGAGTTGTCGTTTGTATTTTTTGTCTTCGACCACCCCTACTTTAAAAAAAAAAATCATGAACCACCCTTTCGTTAGAAATTCCGTCTGTTGACGTCAGATTTTCATCAAGTTTCATTGCTATTACTAAAATACCCCTCTAACTCTCCTCTCCCACTGCCATAACCAACACTACTGCCATAACCAACATCACCGCCCTCCCTCTCGCTCTCGGTCTCCCTCCGTGTCTCTCTCTCGCCCACCACCCCACATCGCCGGCCCACAAAGCCGCCCTCCCTCTCGCTCTCGGTCGCCCTCCGTGTCTCTCTCTCGCCCACCACCCCACAGCCATTCGCTAACCCACGCCCATGTTCCTCCCCATTCGCCTTGCCTCCGACTCTCGATCCCAAACCAACACCGCCACCTAGCACCATCGTCAATTAGTGCCATCTAGTACAATCATCGATCGAGCATCAAACCCATCGATTGAGCATCGATCTAGCACCATCCCAAGCTATTTTTATTTACTAAGGATTGTTTTGATTTATTTCTTGGTGGCTGGGTGTTCTATTTGGTGGTTGGTGGTGTTCAATTTGGTTTTTGGTGGCTGGTGGTGTTCGATTTGGTGTCTGGTTGGGTGTTTGGTTTGCTGGTGTTCGAATTGGTGGCTGGTGGTGTTTGATTTGGTGGCTGGTGGTGTTCGATTTGGTGTCTGGCTGGGTGTTCGGTTTGCTGGTGTTCGAATTGGTGGCTGGTGGTGTTTGATTTGGTGGCTGGTGGTGTTCGATTTGGTGTCTGGCTGGGTGTTCGGTTTGCTGGTGTTTGATTTGGTGGCTGGTGGTGTTCGATTTGGTGTCTGGCTGGGTGTTCGGTTTGCTGGTGTTCGAATTGGTGGCTAGTGGTGTTTGATTTGGTGGCTAGTTGGTGTTTGGTGGTGTTAGAATTTGGTGGTCGGCATTGTGGAGGTTGGATTGAGTTTTGCAGTTGTGTGATCTGTGTACAGGTGCTTGGCACATGGGTTTAGTTGGATTTGGATGGTTTGGTTGTTATGGCTGGAAGAAGAAGCTTCAGTTCGGCTTTGTATGAAGTCGGGTACGCAAACCAACACGCGAACCAGAAGAAGAAGAGAATAAAGAAATGGATAATCTCATGAAGTGGGGACCGAGAAGAAAGAGAAAGTGAAGTCTCACATTATATGACTTGTAATTATATATTTACCATTTTAGCCATATTATTTCAATTTATTTACTAAAATTTAACGGAATTTTTAACGGAAGGGTGATCCATGATTTTTTTTGAAAATGTAGGGGTGGTCGAAGATAAAAAAATGCAAACGACGATTCTGAATGTAATTACGTCAAAATATAAGGGTGGTCTATGATATTAACCCAAAAAAGATTCCAAATAGCACACTATTTACCTTTTTAGTCTTTATAGATTAATTTACCTTTATAACTTTTATTAAGAATAAACAAAAACTAAGACAAAAAAAAGTTGTGTATAGACAGTAAAAGAATTAATAAATAAAATAAAATAATAATTTGACGGTTTATTTTGATATTATTAAGGGTATGTATTGTAATAATTTTTTTTAAATTATAGAAATTAATTTGTGTGGATGAAAAAATGGGTGTCAAGGGTATTAAAACAATTGTAAATAGTCCCATCATATTAGTTCTAACAGTGATAATAGATTAATAGACTATAATATCCTTAGACAGTTAATTTTAAAACAATTGTAAATAGTCCCATCATTTGTATTATAGAAAACGTCAAGATTATTTGTAATAGTAGGCCTTACCTTAGGGTTATTTCAAATATTTCCCCTTTACCCTTTGTCAATTCGAAAAATTGTTGAAAAATTGAAGTTAGTGTGATTCAAACTCATGCCATCTAAGTAAATACTTTGTACCTTGCTACCATGCCAATTATTTATTTTGGGTTAATAATACAATGAAATTTTTTTATTCTATAATTTTGCTGTTTATTGAAAAAAAACACAAAAATGAAACCCTAATTTGTAACAACATACAACTTGTTTCTACAAGATTTGGAGGAAAAGAAATATGAATTTGAATATTCTAGAAGCTGCATCAATACATTTGATATGGTAAATCACAGGTTGCAAGATAAAATTCTGTCTATTTCCAAAAAGACGAGGTCATTTATGATATTCGACCATAACACAAAATCATTTGTGAAAATTTTCTTTTTTACAATTCACACTTAGGACCTTTTCTGAATTTTCGTCAATTACATGGCATAGAAGAACAGTAACAACTCACTACAAAGATTTCTTATTGACAATTTATGTCCGACAGTTATTATATTTATCTATCGTAATAATTTTTCTTCCATTATAAGAAAAATAGGGTTTCTAATTGGCCATATATTGACTTTTCATAAAGTGTTAATGCTTATCGCAATTATTTGTGTTGCCAAAAGTTCAAAATCACTTTTTGTAATGCGTAAATACGCGTTGTCAAATTTGTCTCAACGAATTATAAAGTCTTCCACACACAAAATAACCCTTCCTAATAGTTGACTAACAAAGCATATATACAATATAATTAGACATTGATAGTCTCACCAAACATAATCATATACATTAATAAATTTTATAAAAAGAAAGGGGATAATGTCACAGACCTTCTCTACCTTTAGGCTTTATTTCATCAATAAAGGCTTTTTACATTTTTTTATAAATTTAGTCCTTAAATTTTTAGAAAATACATTATAAACCTCCTTTCTGCTAAATTAACCGTTAACTTTACGTACATATGTTGAAATTATAGGGGCAACATAGTCATTTAAACCTTTAAAATTTAAGAAATAAAAATGTGATAGTGAGATTCAAACTTAGGACTTAAAATTCATCACACTTGCACTTAACCAATGGGACAGACAAGTTGTTTACATGTAAATGAACAAAAATCATATTTAAAAAATAGAGCTTTTTCTTATAATAACCAAGCAAATCCATCTCATTTCCCACTCCTGTCTCTCGCCTCTACTCTCTCCTCTACGTTTCTAGCTGCCATCAACAATACACCCAGAAAACAAAAATACTCAAATCATGCCCTCAATGTTGTTGAAAAAGGCTTCCCCACCTCTGTCTTCAATTGCACCACCTCTAAGGTCGACGGATCACAAGTTTCTGAAAGCCACCACAACCTCTTCCTCGAACCTCCATTACTACTCCTCTATTCTTCTTTTTCAATACCCAAATTAAGAACCCAAATCTCTAATTCCCAAATTCCTCTTGTTCTTGGATAAATCACAATCAAAGCATTAGCACCACAATTATATTGTGATTCTGGAGTTCGAATTCTTGATGGTAGTAGAGATCTTGGAATAAAGGTCTTCCTCCCAATCACCACTACCACCATCAAGTCATGCAACCACCGCCCACTTCCAGGTTGCACAATGATTCTAAATTGTTTGTGATTTGTAAATGTTGTTAGTTTTGGCCCCATTTCATCAAACGACCCCCTCTCCAACCCATTGACTATAAATAACCCCCTTTTCCAATTTAACTATTATTGACCTGTTTTAGGGTAGAAAAATACGAAAATAACCTTAATAATTGAACAAAAGACAACATAACAGAAACTACTTCACCCTTGTTCGTGCAAACAACATGACACACGGACTCACCTCCATCGATCCGCTGCAGTGCTCGCTGGCTCCGATGCTGCGCTCGCCTAACGCCGTCGCTGTGCTCTCGGTGCTCACTGTTGTGTTGGCGTTGCTCCACTGTTGTGATAGCATCCTAGTCGCACCGATCTATCGATGTGCTCGCGTTGCTCCGTCCTTGTCGTTGCTTCTCGCCGTCGCTGTGCTCACTGGCTCCGGCGCTGTGCTTGCCTAACGCCGTCAATATTCTCTTGGTGCTCCACTGCTGTGCTAGCATTGCTCCACTATTGTGATAGCATCCTGCTCGCCTCGATCGATCACTATTCTCTTGTCGCTCGATCGCTATTGTCGCTTTGCACCGTCGCTATGGTTGCATGGTGGTCGCATTCGTCACCTCGGTCTGCCGCTGTGGTCGCTGTGGTTACAAGATAGACAGATTTTATGTTTTCTATTTCAATTGTTTATAAATACTGTTAAGTCGTTATATTTTTCCAGTGGTTATTCTTTTGAATTGTTGTGATATTAATAAGAATTTTATGACTTTTTGTGTAATGAATATAAGTTTTATACACATCAATGGCTATGAAGTTCATGATCAGCTATGTTCTGCACATTTGGTAGCTCGTTGAGTTAGAGTTGTTTGATGTGCTGTGTTTTTTATTCTGGATAAAACACACCAAAATAGTTCCCCAACCTTACTGTGGCCATTTTGTTGTAAGCGGAGTGGATCAAGTTTGTGTAATTTAGTATCGGTTTGGATTGTGGAAACTGGTATTTAAGTTGATGTATAATTTGGTTGATTGTAGTTGCAGCAGATTGGGGTTTGATAATGGTTTGCATTTTGTGCATAATTCGACGTGTGTGTTTGGATCTAGTTAGTGTTCTGTAATTTCTGAAGTGAACATGCAAATGAGTAGGCTTCAGCTAGTGGCTTGATTTGTAGATTTGTATCCTAATATAGGATGTATAGCTCGCTGGAAAGGTTTCCTATTTTGGGGTTCGTATTAAGCTTTTTGGAATGTGAAATTGGTGATGCGATTGTATGCCTATTGTAATTGGTCTAGCTGGACTAGGTGCTAAAATGGAACTTCTTGCAATTCAAACCAGAGATACAATTGTGTAATATTGTAAGGAGAGTTAATTTTCTATCTAGGATCTTGGGGGCTCTATCCTTATACTTGCATTTCGTGCTTGTATAGTTGAATTTTGGCTCACTTTAGTTTGCCAAGTATGCTAAATTTTCAATATTAAAAAGTGCTTTATTGTTTTCTTTTTCCTTTACGATTCCACCATTGCTGATTTAAATGTATTATTGTTTTCTAGATCTTGTCCCTCGAGAAGCTGTTCAAAAGTGGCTAACATATCTTAGGGAAGAATTACCTGCTGTTGCCTTCAAGTGCAGCACCCAAGAGCAGAGGTCAAATTTAGGGTGGAAATCCTCAAAGGCATCAAAACCGAGCAACCTTTTGCAAACAAGCGATTGCCTTGGAGCTTAGACACTAATTAAATTGTTGAAGAATTACTCAAGAAGTCATGAGGTATTTTTAGCAATTGTTTTTGTTAGGATAAGGAGATTCTTATTACAAATAATTGATTTACAAATGCCTTGTTACTTGTGGCAACAATTGAGTCAGATTAAATTTATTGTTTTGCTGCTAGTGCTAATCTGTCAATTCTCTTATTCTTTGGCAGATCAAAAAGTCTATCACTGTGGGTGTTATTGGTTTACCAAATGTTGGTAAAAGTAGTTTAATTAACAGCTTGAAGAGACGCCACGTTGTAAATGTTGGGGCTACTCCAGGATTAACAAGATCCATGCAGGAAGTTCAGTTAGACAGGAATGTCAAATTGTTGGATTGCCTGGTGTTGTAATGATCAAATCTGGGGAGAATGATGCATCAGTAGCTCTTCAAAACTGCAAACGAATTGAAAAATTAGATGATCCTGTTAGACCAGGTAATTGAATCATCCACTGCTTGTCTTTAAGTTTCCTGCCTGTGAGTTGTTAGTGGTTGTGCTTTCTTAATAAACTTTTAAACAGTTATTCCTCATTTGTTGTGTTAATAGATTCATTGCATGCGATGAAGAAATACTTGTATCACTATAGTTATTTTTGTTGTCTATTGACATTATTTCCTTTTCTTTTGCTTTAAAATGTTCTGTGTTCAAAATGCTCCGAATTGACAAACCATTTTGCTGTAATTTGCTGTGAAACTGTGTTCAATTGCACCACACTTGTTAGTGCCATGTGCATCGTTAATTTTCTATTAAATATTTTCTTTTTCACATATGACATTATAAGTATGTGCTACGTTGACCTTTTTATTTCTTTTCTTTTTTTCCTTTTGATTCTTCAACTTTGGAGTTTCAGGAAGTGATTGATACATCCGGAGGCTAAGTTTCCTCTTGCAAAATAATTTCATTCTGGGGTAAGTTTCCTCCATTTTAGTGCTATTGCTTTGTTATCTGTATCGTTTATAATACTCTCCCTACATTTGATTTTGAACAAGTACTCTGTTTCTTTCTGTTTATTTATTTATTTAATTATGATCATTTTTTTAAAAAAAAAAAGAGATTTACTTATGCATTGGACAGATTATTGATAGACATTGTTACATGTGAAGGGTTTTTTCGGAGATGGTTAAAACAAGGAAAAACAAGGTATCCAGACCTATTTAAAATTAAACGTGTTTCTTTTATCGTAATATGCTCTCTTGAAGTTGCAACTAACCTATTATGTTCTTTTCTCGTGCAGTGAAGATTGTGGAGTTTTTGTTATAATGTATCTTCATTACCTGATTACTTGTGAGTCTATAGAAGTTATACGTCATCCAGACCATGCTCGAAACTATAGGAAGGAGTTGGCGGCAGATATGTTTGATATGAGATCGTGGAAATGACTTGCAAAGAATTGTCAAGGATGTTGTCCATTTCTATTGATATTATATATAATTACAATGTAAGAGAAATAAAATTGCATTACAATGCCATGGCTAACTGGTATACAAAAAAAATATCCTTGACAAAATATCCTTGACAAATAAAAAAAAGACAACAAACATAGAATCACATACGACACACGACTCCCTTCGCCATCGATCCACCGCTACTTGCAGGCTTCGCCGTGTCGCTCCGTTGGTCGCACCCGCTGCGTCGTTCCATTGCCGTTCTCACCTCGTCCCGTCGCTGTGGTCCCTTGCTCGTCGCTCCCGTGGTCTCGATCCGTCGCTGTTGGTCCCGTCGTGCCACCGATTTCGTAACTTACTAGTCGTCGCAGTGGCCTTGCTCCGCTGCAGTTGTACCATCCTGTCACCGCTCTGGTCGCAGATTGGGACTGGTGTTGCTGGGTCAAGAAACGACTGGTGAGCAATTTTATAAATTTTGTTTTGTTGCACGACCTAGTCGTGCAATCGGCACGACCGGGTCGTGCATTAAGGTAGATTATGTTTAGTTGCACGACCGAGTCGTGCTCATATTGCACGACCGGGTCGTGCTCATAGCATGACGGGGTCGTGCAACAAAGCAGATTTCAAAACAGTATCTGTTTTGTTGCACGACCCAGTCGTGCTGATTACAAAATTCAAAACATATTCTGTTTTGTTGCACGACCTAGTCGTGTTGAACCTATACCAGAACCTATATCATTTTCAATATCAATTTTATGTGAACAGGGTTCAACAATTGCATATAAGGGGATCCTATTTGAAGGGTCCACATTGATGTTTTCTTCTAAGAAATATTTCAAATCATCATCACTTTCTACTATTGATGGAGGAAGTGGAATATGTACCTTTAACATATATTGCAATGAAAATGTGTTTTCCTCTAATAATTTATTGGTGACTTCAGAAACTTTACGAACTAACTCTTCATAGGTCGTTGACATAGGCAAAGTCACACCTTTGCTTCTACGACCATTGAAAAAAATTTCTCTGCCACTCGACACCCATTCACCATCATACACAATAGAAAAACGAACATTATCCATTTACTGAAGCCTGCAATACCAATAGAAAACATTACAATTAATAAAAAAAAAAGATTTCACTCAATTGCATGACCGTTTGGAGACAATTATTATGTCTCCAAACTATTTCGACAAAAGCATTATATACCATGACTTATTGGAGAAAAGGGTCGTGCAACACGACCATTTGGAGAAAAGGGTCGTGCAGCACGACCGTTTGGAGAAAAGTGTCGTGCAAAACGTTTTTACACAAAAAAAAAACCACAGTTTCAAGCCTTGAATTCCTTCAACATGATCCACTTTAATAGATATCAAACATAAACAATGGAAAAAACAAATCTAAAGACTAAATCTAAACCTAACTTTACATAATAATTGTCATCAATACTATGCATACCTTCACTTTTTCAATGTTGACTAAACAATCAACTTCTTGGATTTCAACCTTCACTCACTAGCTTGACATTCCTTTCATGAGAAATTTTTCACTTTGCCGTTTTGGGGTGTGAGTGTTGGAGAGTTGGGAGAGTGAGTGTATGTATTGCATTTCATCTTTTCATATTAACTAACAAGGGTAAATTGGACTTTTTATGTCTAAAAGAGATTATATTTAGTCAAATACAAAAAGGGGGTTATGTTTAAAAAAAAGACCCCAAAAAGGGCTATTTAAAAAAATAACCCTTAGTTTTGTGATAGGAATTCGATTTCTAAATGATTTTGGTAATTGGTTGTTAATTTCGAGTTGAGAATTTGATTTTGGGTTTAATTCCATTGTTGAGAAATCAGCAACAGTAAGGGATATGTTTGTGGTGGCGGTGAAATGAGGATGAAATCAATGATTTTTTCTTAAGGGGTGGTGCTAGTTTAATTTGTTTTGGGGGTGTTTTGAACTTTTTTTTATCTTTAATTGAAATTATTTAATTTAGGAATTTTTTGAAGGGTATTTAAGTAATTACAGAATAATTAGACAAAAAGTGATGTCATCTAACGGTTATTTTAACAGAAGAGAGATTTATGATGTATTTTTTAAAAGACTAAATTTATGAAAAATTACAAAAGGCCTTTATTAAGCTTAAAGGTAAGAGAGATCTCTGACATTATCCCCAAAAAAAAATGGATGTAGTACTAGTTAGGGACGGAGCCACATTAGGATGAGTGGGGGCAATTACCCCCACTAAGTCCAATGTGGCCAGTAAATTTTTAAAAATATATATATAATTGTATTCATTATTTCCACATGCAAATCGATCACTTTTTTCAATAAATTGTCCAAAATTAAATTATTTTGTATAAAATATTTATCTTATTTAACTCTACCTTCCATACTATAGACAAAGAGTTATAGAAGTATAAGATAATATGTCCTTTTATTTAATCATTTCATAATATTTGTCTTATATTTAATGAAAACTTTCTAAACTTTTGAATCTCATCAACTTGTTTGGTAAAAACTTTTTCCTTTTATCTTGGATATATCTTTTTTTTTAATTTGAGAATTTCTATATATAGATCTTTTTTGATGTATCAAAAAAATTTAATAAGATCTGATATTATATCAGGATATAAAAGAAAATATAATATGACATTTTTTAAACATATAATCAAATAAAACTATTGAGCTATTAAGTAAATGTAAAGACTCAATATGTATATTTCATAGTAATTATCTTATTCTATTTTATTTAAGTTGCCCCCACTAATGAAATTTTTTGGCTGTCCCTGTTGCTATAGTTGGTCATTCCATATACATTCACATGGCTAAATGTTGTTAATTAAGCCCATAGAGTTACAAAGACCAGCCGGTGTTAATGTTAGTGGATCTCATTTAACAATGTTTATGTGATGTTAAAGACCCATCTTTATTAGCTTGCACAATATACGCATGTTGTTTAATATATGATAATTTCATAACATGATTATCGTATGTATATTGTAGCTAGCTAAAAAAGGTTTTTGATAAACATTTGAAGTTTATGATAAGAAAAATATAAATGGTTAGTATTTTTTCATAAAGCACTTTAAAAGCATTCCCATACAGAAATATAGAATAATCACTTTTATTTATTTTCAACTATTACTTACTACAAAATAATATTCATAAGAACGATTTTAGATATATATAAACATAAGTATTCGCACAAGTACGTACAACATGGCACAAGACAATATAACTACCACTCAGAACAAGATTTCTCATTGAGAACAAGATTATTTTGATACTCGATAGTTACTTCATGAGTTATCATCTATTTTCTCCCCCCTTCTTGATATATACATATGATTGACTGCAAAACATACATCATAATCTAAACAAGACTATTTCATTTGTCCCATGATCTAGTCTCACCAAATTAAACACAGTCATAGACTATCTATATGACACTTAGAGTCCCACATTTATGATATATATATAACTACACATGCAAAAAACTAATTTTAGCCAATTAATATGCTAGCTAGCGAGTAACTTAGCACATGCACACTCCAACACCAAGAACTCCTAATTAATTAATTACCCACATCAATATGGCCTTTCACCAACATAGTTACCGGGTGGATCATAGTTACAAGTCATAAACACATCCCCATCATCACAAACAACACGAGCACACCCAATTCTTCTCGTATTTTTCCACACAATTTGTGTATAGTGGCCGCACATTTGGCCCCCCTGGCAGCTGTTAGTCTCGTACGTATAATATTTCTCTTCAGCAGCCCATGCATTGACTGCATCACTTGGCGTCCATGTTGATCCGCTGCCCCAAAATATGTTCTCTCCAAGCTTGAAGTCATCTTCAGGGAACGAGTGCTCCAATTTGCAATCTGCTTTCCTTTGGCCTGCCCACCATCTCGCGTACTTCTCCAGCTGAAAATCCCACATCAATGGTAGCTCCCACTTGGCTGCCCTAACCAAGTTATGAGCCAACAAAAACTGCAGCGCCTCCCCAATGCAGCCCCAGCAGAGTTGCTTGGAGACTTTGTATGTTGTAGCGTTGTCATTTGGCTTCAGTGTGTGAGTTGCTAGTTCTGCTGCCGATGATGATGATGATTGAGCAGCTACCAAAAGATTGATAGCACTATAAGTAGTCATCATAGAGAGAATAAACAAAAGGAGCAGTTGGGCTTTCATGTTTCTGTTTCTTGGTCGAGATTCGAGAATAGCATAAGTATTCAAGAACTAGCACTAAGAGAGACAGTTAAAGTGGTTTGTATGCGCAAACTTAAAGGGCCTATTCTATATATAATTCCAAGAAGATTATGTTTTTTGGCTCCATCTGGGATGCTACGAAACCAAACGCCATTACTGTGTGGGAAATGACAGGCTCCAGTGAGTGCAATAATCAAATCATTCGAGGCTTGGCTCAATTGGAGAGTGTAATACAAAGCTTGTGGATGGTTAGTGGGAATTCCCCATTTGTGGTTGTGTATGGCTTGTAATTTATAATTGAAGGTGTCTCGTGAACTTGTTTATGTTGCGCCCGTGAACACTCTCTTGTTGGTATTAGCCTATTAGGGGACAATTGTGGACAATTGTGGCCATCATCGATCATTCGAGAATCTAATCAACAAGGCATCAGAATTCATTTCTTGACACGTGCTCGACGGAAATTATGTGGACCTTGTGGTTCCATGACTTCCTCTAATAAAGTGTTAATCAATCATTATATTGCAGCAACTTCGCAATAATTTTCTACGAAATTTTATGGAAGAAAATAAAATGGAATCCATTCGTGCCACATGATTTTGGTGGAAGTTGTGTTAAACTCGAAATGTTTGTAATTTGATTGGAAGCAGGAGTCGTCTTGAACTTCACATAACAAGTGATATAAATGCCCAAATCACCTTAATTTTTCTTCTTTTTATTTGTGTAAAAGAGTTCTAATTAAGTTAAACGTACCATATAATAAGTATTGAAAGAGTTTTACTTAAGTTAAACGTATCATATAATTCTTGCTTAATAAATTTATACTATGTATTAAATAAACAATTAAGCATGGTCACGGTTAGAGGACTAATGGTCACCTGTGAGAGGGTTTAAAAAAAAAAAAAAAAAGTCTGCTCAAGTGTACTTTAAACTTTCCATTTTAACATTAGTAATATTATTTGAACTTTGAAGTCACTTCTGAATTAAATAGGCCCATCTCCATGCAATGTCGACTCAACGACATTTGGTGTTGACGAAATTGTAAGATGGATCTTTTTATATTTAATATAAAAAATAATTAAAATAATATAAATATTCAAATTATCTTAATTTGTTTCTTCTTTTTATTTGTGTAAAAGAGATTTAATTAAGTTTAAAAAAATTAATTAAAAAAAAAAGAACGGTAACGGTTAGAGGACTGGTCACCTGTGAGAGGGCTGAAAAAAAAATCTGCTTCAGTCATGTGTACTTTAAACTTTTTATTTTTAACATGATTGATACTATTTGAACTTTAAAGTCCTATTTGTGAATTAAATAGACCATCTTCATATTAAAGCGAGGATAATTTTTTTTTTAAATGTTGTTAAAGAGATGACTATCTATGGACAAATAATACTATCAAATGTAGAATTAATCTTTGTTTTCATTTTCTTTTTTTTCTTTTTTTTTAATAAATTCTTTCCTAGCCTTATAGCTTTTGTTCTTCAACTTTATTTAGTCTTTCATGTTTAGTGTTCAATATAATCTACCACCAATCTTGATCTTTATTTTTTTTTTCCTAAAACAGATGATTTTTTGTTTAAGTTAAAAAGTTGAAGATAAGGTTTTTTAATAAAATTAAGTTGCATTAGTTTATGAAGAAGGGGAAAGATTGTTGTAGCAGTTGAACTAATCGTATGCCTTCTTATTTAATCGACTAAAAATGAAGTCTTTAAAACAAACTTGATTCAGTTATGCATGGAGTCGAGCAGCACTTTAATGATTAATAGAAGACAACAAATAAGTATTTAAGTAATATTATCAACAACTTATTTATAACAACTTTTTATACAATACAAAATATCGCTTAAAAAATAAATTAAGAAATTAAATATAATTATATATCCAATAATATTTACTAACTCAAAATTGTAAAAATAGTTAATTGTAAATAAATTATACATATAGCATCATCATTTTTTTTTTTGTTTTTTGAAAGTAGTGAATATATTTTTATCTTATAATTTTGTTCTTGTTGGGCTAAAAGACGGGCTGTTTAACTCAGCAGTGGGCTCAAATAGCATCACTCTTTGAAGACAGCTCCTAGTCCAAGGTCCAAAAAAAATCAACAAATGCTAATTTCCTGAGTTTCAATAAACTATCAATCTCGCGTTCTTGACTTGAGCTAGGTTACGGAGGAGTTGAGTGAAAATATCATGTAAAATACTTTTCCAATAATATGAAACTAAAAATATTAATATAAAAATGAACAATGAAGGAACAAACTAAATATTGAGTTTGTAAATACAGGGTATGATGCACCATATAATATTTTAGTGATGCCTTTGGATTAAATTAGATTGGATGCGGTTGATAGGTTTGACTGATAGGTTTGACTGAGATAATATATGATTATAATAAAGTAAATTCAAGTTTTAATTGGATTAATTAAAAGTAATATAAATAAAATTTAAATACATAATATTTTTATTTTAAAATTATTTTTTATGATAAGATAATCTAAAATAATTATTTAATTTAAAAATATTTACATAATTTTTAATTATATTTATATGAAATTTATTATTTATATTATTATATTCATCGTCTGTCAAGATGGTGGCTATAAATTCCCAAAAAAAAAAAATTGTTGCACCACTGCTCTTATACCATATACTGTGTAAACCGATAAAGACAAGCGAATAAAATTTTGTTAAATAACACCGTATTTTCATTATTAAATCCGATTATTATTGATTTTAACTTATATCGCGTATAAGATGTATTCTTTCAATAAAAATATTTTAACCGTATGAAAGGAAAAATCTCTTATATAAGCTGAAATTAATTAATATTAGATTTAATCATAAAAATTAATATTAGGAGAGGTGGGCAACAGTTCAACCACAAAATAGGAGTTTGATTAATATTAAAAATAAATGTGTAAGTGATAAATTTAATAATATTTGTCATTAATTTTATTTCTCTCCCTCATCTAAAGTTAAGAGACAACAGAGTTTGTCCATTTCAAAATTCAATATCAAATATGTTCTAAATAGATGAAATGGGTATATTTATTTTATATATTATTATATTTTTATTTTTAAAACTTGATAAAAATATTTGATTGATATTTAATTTGGTGAATTTTAAAAATTATATATAGGAAATATTGATTTAAAATGTAACAGTAAACGCGCGTGTTTGAAAGGCCGGATTTTGAATAAGACAAGTTTAAGGATGTTTTGGTAAAAGCATATCCTCCTCCCGAGAAGTCTTTTGCGTCAATGATGACGTGTAACGTTGTCAATGGCTGCTCTAAGCTCTCCTGGCTAGCGTCATTTCCCATGAAGCAAGATATTTTATTCTACCGATCAAATGACTAAACTATCCCTTACCCTCCAAACCAAATTTCAATTACTAATAAGCGACCTAACTTATATAAACCCTCGCCAGATCAGATCGCCCTTGTTAAATGACAGCTATTTTGACAAATCTTTGATTTTTAAAGGTAATTAACAAAACTAACCCGTTAACGTTACGAGGAAGTGGGCAGCAACCCAGCGTACATGAATATCTATTGTGTTGAACAGTGGAAGTAGAGGACTGAAATGAAAAGCAATTGAGGAGGAGAAGCGGAAGCAGTTTTTGGCGCCTTCTTCACTGTCCGCTTTTTAATTTATAATTTGCAAAAGCTGTAAAGAGAATCCTACCTCAATGAATCCCAGAAGCTTCCACTATCGCAATCCCGCTTTTCGTACAGTAAAATAATTAATTAAGTAAATTACTATTCGTCCCTCGGTAACCCTTCATCATTCCAAATTCCTCCCTCATTTCCTCCGCATGATCGCCTCCAATTCTCCTCTCCAAACCGTGACAATCCTCATCTCAAATCTCGGTTTCAATCTCAACCGTCCATCTTACCTCCACTTCCTCTCCTTCCAATCAAGGCCGCGTAAGTCCAAACTCAACTCCTTCTCGGTGAATCGGAGTCGGAGTGACATGGATTGGCTTCGAGGACTGGCCGCCGGTTGCCTCAAGGAAAGCCAAAGTAAAGGCAGCCTCAAAGTGGAGGCTGATAGCGGCGGCGAGGACCTTTTCAATGCCGTGACCAACCCTCCTCCCGAGCATCTCGTTGTTATGGTTAACGGAATCATTGGCAGGTTTCCACTGATTCAACTATTACATTGAGATATCTTCTCTGTAATTTCTTAATTTTTCTTAATTTCCTTTTTTGTTTGTCGAAATTGTTTTAGTGCTGAAGATTGGAGATTTGCTGCTGAGCAGTTTGTGAAGAAGGTTCCTGATAAAGTAATTGTACACCGTAAGTGGCTTTTCTCCTAACTTAGCTTGAATATGCTTACATATACACTAGCATTAGTGGCACTGGCACGACATTTTTGCTTAAATTTCCATAACATATTTTAGATCATTAGATTAAAGCATTGTAGATGGTTGAGATTAATTTAAATTATAGTCTGCATAATATGCGTTCGATCAGCGGTGGAATCAGAAATTTTTTTGAGAGGGCATGTATACTTTAGAATTAAAATAAATATATAGTTAAATATAATAATTAATAATTAATTATATTTAAAAGAATTTTAAGATAAATAAAAAATTAGATAATTTTTATTTTTGAATATATATATATGTGTGTGTGTGTATATATACATATATATATATATATATATATATATATATGACTAAAGGAATATATTATAATTTGAAAAAGTTTTCTAATATATATATATATAATTTTTAAAGCCTTTTGATTATAATTAAACTAAAATATTTTGAATAATATTGTTTTAACATTTTATACGAGAGCTAACGTATTTAATATTTAAATTTTGATATTTTATAATTACATAATTAATTTTTTGTACTATTTGATTTTCTAAATTTAGGATTGTATATAAATTAATATATTGATGATGAATTGAGTTCAAAGAATATTTATAAAAATTTAGATTGATGTAGTAAATATATCGCAAATAATCTTTTAAATCTATTATAATTATGTATATTCTAAATTCCTTCCAAATAGATTGTATGAATATATATATATATCAAGATATTTCAATCATGCAATGACATAAAATGGAGGCAAAACCATCTAACTATGTAACTCTAAGAGGGATTAACAGAAACAACACCTAAAGTTTAGGTGAACCTAAGGGTAAGAGGTATATTTGTTAAAATTAGATAATTTTTATATGATGGTATATTTGTTAAAAATCAAGTGATTTTTATTTGTTAAAAATCAAATAATTTTATATAAGGGTATATTTGTGAACATAGAAATTTAAGGAGGTATAATGGAATTTCAATTTTTCAGTGGGGGCCCGGGCCCCCTGGTCAAAGACTAGGTCCGCCTATGCGTTCGATTTAATATAAAGATAAAGAAGTGCGGTGAACTAATTACTTGAAAGTAAAGTAAAAATTTGGGTAGTAATGTAGTTTATATATGTATGAGAATTCTTAGATTCGAATGTCCGTAACTTTTCGAGATGCAGTCCAATAATTCTCTATATGTGGAATTGCTAGAAGGTAAAACTATTCGATAAATTTTTTTATATCCTAGCAATTCTTTATGTAAGGAGTCAGTGGTAAGAATTTCAAAACCTTGCAGAACGGATGTATGATATATATGCATAAAGCACCTGAATTTTGTTGAGAGAATAAATGACTTAATTGGCTAATTTCTTTAATTTTGCTTATCTGACTCTTATGCGAAGTTTCTAGCGATTAGCTGAATGATTAATTTACTGCTGATGCTCTAATTGGTCAGTCTACCTTCTTCATTGTGATGTTTATTGTCTAAGAAGCCCAGCATTTTTTTTTTTTGAGTTAAAATAATTATATCTGATAAAGTATACGGTTAGCAGGGAGTGAATCTAACTATTCAAAATTGACATTTGATGGCGTCGATTTGATGGGTGATAGGCTAGCTGAAGAGGTATTCGGTAATAACAATTTGATCTTTCATCTTTTGCAGCATGCTTAATTTTTTGGACTCTTATGACTCATGCCTTAATATTTCTTTGAAGGTTTGGTTTTGATATTCTGTAATTTGAGATATCCTTATGGGAAATTTCATGTGAATTTTGAGTTCTTGATTAATATCTAATGTAGGTAAGGGGTGTACTTAGACATAGGCCTGAGGTGCGAAAGATCTCCTTTGTGGCACATTCTCTAGGAGGTCTTGTTGCAAGGTATGCAATTGGGAGGCTGTATGAGCATTCTCCAAAATTGCATCCCACATCTATGTCTGGGAATGTCTCAAGTGAAGAGCATACAAATTATTCCATGCAATGTGATGAGCAGCATTGTGAAGCTAGAATTGCAGGATTGGAGCCCATGAACTTCATAACAGTTGCGACACCGCATCTTGGTTCAAAGGGAAACAAACAGGTAGATTATGCATGCCTTTACACGCTATCCATAATAAAATTCTTATGGTGTATGTTTTTCTTCCTCCTTTTTTTCTTTTTTTCCCTAGCATAAATGTTTTAATCATTGATCATACAATGATGTTCAATTTGGACACTATCTAATAACAAGATGCTTTAAATGATATGAAGACTATTTGGCAATTCAAGTTGTAGTAGGATTTTTTTAACTACTTGGGAGAAATAACCATTCTTTTATGGGACAACATTCATTTTAGCATATCTTTCATTTGGTGACTTCTGAATTGGGAGTCATTTATTTTATAATTTCAGATGAGTGTTCTTCTCAATGTCCTTCTTTTTGCATTTTTCAGTCATCAGGACTCTTTTAGAATGCTCTGCATTTGTTAAATTTTGTTTAGTACTATGATGCTCTGTAAGTACTTTTTTGTTTTGCTGGTTGATAACTTGTTCATCCTTTTGTTTACTTTTGTTGTCAATATAATCGATCTACATGTCTTGTTAAGGCGAAAAAAAGTCAGGTGCTTTGGACGCCGTCATTTTGTGAATTTTGAGCCTGTGAAATGAGCCGTGGTGAAAAGTGAGACACATCAAGTTAAAAAGTTGGAATGCACCTTGTTTTCAGTTTTTGCTTATTCTAATGTTTTCAAGAATTGTTTTAATGTGTTAATTCTTTTTGTTGATTTTTGTAAATTTACTTCTCATATTTGGATAAATGCAGATCTAGATTTTTTTTTTTAATTGACTTTTCCTCAATGGCACAGCTCCCATTTCTCTGTGGTCTAACATTTCTCGAGAGAAGAGCATCTGAAACAGCCCATTTGATTGCTGGGAGGACTGGGAAGCACCTCTTCCTCAATGATACAGATGATGGAAAACCTCCCCTTCTCCTTCAAATGGTTAATGATTCAGATGACATAAAATTCATGTGGGTGTCTATTTATCTCAAAGTGCTTTTATCAATTTTCAAATCAGCAAATTTTTATAACTATGTATTATTAATTTTATCCTTCATCATGTGTAGATCAGCATTACATGCATTTAAGCGCCGTGTGGCATACGCAAATGCAAATTATGATCGTATCCTTTCTGAATCAATATTAGCTTTCACCTATCAATATCTTATTTATGTGCACAAGATCGTTTATTTGCCTTTTATGTGAATTCGTGTTTATCTTCACTATATGTAAAGACATGGTTGGGTGGCGAACATCATCAATCAGGCGTCAACATGAACTTCCAGAGGTGAGGTTTGCTTTTCTTATATGCCTTTTCAAACTGCATGTCGATTTCTGGGACATTACGCTAGAAAAGCCAACATCTCTGTTTCTTTGTTCCTCTTCATTTCCAGTCTAATCTTCTTGTAGCTGATAAGAAGTATCCTCATATTGTACACGTTGAACGAGAAGCTGTGCACAATGTGAAAAATAAAGTGTCTTCTGGTGGTGGAGAGCAACCACTTGACTTGGAAGGTATTTTTTCTCCTTTAGGCGTTCCTTTGGTGAATTATTAATTTTTAGGAAAAAGATTGCAACCTTGTGTTATATTTGATGGCACATAACTATGAACTCTGTCCTTTTGCAATTTTTGACATGTTCACATATCAATGAACTATTGGGATTGTTTTACCATGCTTCACAACCTCTGACCTTAAAATAATGGCTAGCTCACAGTATGGATTCAAATTTCCGTATTAAGACTTCTTAAGTGGTGGATTCAACTTAGTTTAAATCTTATAATGTGTCTTTCTTTTCTTCTTTTATCTAAAAAGAAAATGTAATTAACTTGATTTTCAGAGTGAATATGGTTCTTTTGGAGAAGCAAAAGGCAAATTTTGCTACAGGTAGTGGGTGGTTAATATTTTTGAAGGAATATATTTTCTTTGAAAAACTTTGACTTAAATGTTGTGTTGTTTATTCTGGTGGTAGCATAAACTGGTGTGAAGTCACGATGATTGAAAAAGAAGGGAAGAGGAATTGGTGTTTACTTGGTGCTATAAGTTTGGTTACCTGTCGAATTTCAACCCCAATCAAGGTCAGTTGGGCCTAGGTTGAGGATCTTGCTCTGAGTAGGGTCAGATACCTTTTGAGTAGAATAATGGATAAAGCTCATTAAGTAATTTAGTTGAAGGGTTTGTCTGGGAATGGTTTACATTATAGAGTGTGTTCTTTTATGAATCCCGTATTTTTGTTTTCAATTGAATTTAGAAATATATGGTTGATTTTGAATTATTTTGAATTTTAAAAAGAATATGTGGTTGAGATTGAGTATAAATTGCATTGGAAAATGTGCAGCACAGAAAACAGGATTTGAATTCATAAAAAAACAGAGCCTATAGTTTCTCAATTTTAGCTTGCAGGTTAGACTATTTTCTTTGCTACGGGAGAGAGGGAGAAGGTGATGAACTTGGTAATGGTGATTGAGATGTTTTGCGAAAGTTTTGGTTTTGAAAATGAATAATTGAAGAGTGTTATGTTGGATAATTTTGTCAAAAGTAAAAAATTATTGTACTTGCATAATTTCTGTTGATGGTTTTGGATCCAGAGGAGAAAGCTAGACTTTGAAGTATTTGGTTCTTCCACATAAGGAGGAAATTGACTTTGGAAGTTTTGGAATTTGGTGGTTGACAGATTTGAGAGGAGCTTTAGTGATGGAAGAAAGTGTGTGTTTCTAGAGGTTTGAGGTTTTTGCAGCTAGTATTGTCAAGTTTGCTTATTTATTAATTCTTACTCAGCAAAATTTCAGATATAGTGGCAAAAAGATTTTTATATAAGTTTTTATTTATATAAATTTATATAAGTTTATTTATTATATGTATATGAGTTTATAAAAATTTATATATAATATAGTAGTCTTTTTTAAAATTGCTATAAACATACATATTAAATAAATAAATTTATATAAGAGTGGGTTTCGGATTATTGGGAATATGAAACTCAAGTGTTGAAAGGGTTTCACGTTACCCCAATAGAGGGGCATTTGAAACCCATGGAAAAGCTCAATTTTAGGGCTTAAAATGCTAAATAAGCCAACCAAACAAGAGTTAGACATCAGATTCTCATTCCCATGCTCAGAAACCCCCATACCAAACAGCCCCTTAAGAGGTGTAATACGGATTTCTTTTGGTAAAGTCACGGTGAAGGTAAGAAGGATCATTTACAGGAAGTGGTTTTTAGATCTCGTGGGTATTTTGGGGATTAGTAGTTTTGATAATTGGAATTTGTATCTTTAGATAGATGGTTTTAGAGAGTTCCTTTTAGATAATAACTTGCTTTGTTCACAAATTATAAAGGTGATTATGGGTTCAATAAGTGGATGGATTCCAATATTGATAATAAAACTTTTAGTAGAATTCCTTAAAGGTTGTATGAGTTTGCTTCTAATATAAATTAGTAGTTGGAAATGGAGTTTAGGTCCACTTTTAGGGGGACTTTTTGGGCTGGTTTGGCTACTTCAACATCCTTGTTGCATCAATTATTCATTTTTTTCTACTGATTTGATTAATCAAGAAGTTTTTGTAGGTAACGGCTTAGCAAAGCTATATGACTTTGATTTTATCAGAAATCTTAAAGATAGACGAATTGTAGATAAAAGAGTAGATTGATGAGTTCTCCTAGAGATGACAGGACATTAGGGATAAGGGATCCTTCAATTATTTTCGCCTGCAAGTCTTGTTTTATAGATTTGTGAAAGGTCATTTTGTGCAAGCAAAAGTACTCTGCAAAGTGCAGATTTTTTCTTGGATAATTCATGCTAAAACTAATTCTTCTGATTTAAACCACCTTAAAATGGTGAATGTTTGTGTATTGGTATTTGATGTATAAAATTAGTACAGAGAATGTTGATCATCTGTGTCCTGGCACCATCTTCATATGCCTTAAAACTTTTTCTTTGTGCAGTCACCTTTTATTTTCAGTATTTCATCTTAATTTCATAGTTATAAGCGTTTCTTTTCTTCAACTGTAGAGGAGATGATTAGAGGCCTCACTCAAGTACCTTGGGAACGTGTGGATGTTAGCTTTCAGAAAAGTAAGCAACGTTATGTGGCTCATAGCACCATTCAGGCAAGTTTGGCAGCCATCTGGCTTTTCTACCATCCATTTTTTCAATTCCTTCTACCTCATGTTTTGGGATCCTTTGTTTTAAATGAATGGCACCCTTCTCTTCCTTATGTATAATTCTTTTGAAAAGCAAATACGATTGTTGGGCCTTTTCCTTATCAACTTAAGCTTGTAGGTTAAGTGGTAATTTAACATGATTGTAGAAATAAGTTGACCAAATAGTCTTTTATTCAAATTCTCCCCTTATCTTTAATTAAATTATAGTAAGTTAACATCCATGAAGATGAAAGTTTAATTATTATAATGTCATTGGGAAGTTGGTGCAGCTTATGCATATTTGTTTCCAAGTAATGAGCCATGTACATGTGTTTCACTTGTTATGACAATTACGAACCATTTGTTGTGAGAGTTCGTTCATAATGGTGTCTACAATGTTAGAATCTGCAAATTAATGGTTAATGATTCAATTTTTTTGTTGATTTTTTGTGTGTTTCTAATTTCTGTATTCTACTTGTGCAATCAGGTGAAGAGTTATTGGTTGAATTCTGATGGTGCTGATGTGGTCTTCCATATGATAGATAACTTCCTTCTCTAGTCATTTGCAAGTTTGGAATCCTCTGATTGGTGGGCAAGGGTTATATTTCTTCATTCTTGGTGTACAATGTCATTGTCACACATGATGATATGATTGTGTATATTATTGTGTCAAAGTGGGGACATTAATGACACTGCATGGTCATTGCTTCCTATGTCTTCATAGGTTTTTTTTTTTTTTTTTTTTCCTTTGGCTGTGTGGCTTATGTATTTTAATCTGTTTTTCTTTTATAGAATGGAGCTCTATTTTTTTTCATATCTGATTTTTCATATGCAGTGCAGAGATGTTTCTAAATTTAAACAACTACGATAATGATGATTTGTTTACCATGGAAACTTTGCTAATTCCATGCTTAACAAGTCAAAATACACTAGTATGCACAATCTTCATTAGCGTAATTTTGAACTACTGTTTCTCGTAATAGCATATTTTTTTCGCTTGCAATACTTATAGTAAATATGTGTGTGTGTGAATGTGTGGCTTGTTTACTGACTATTTCTCTGGCTATGTTTCATCAGAAATTTTTGTATGTACAAGTTATAATTTTAGTTTTCAAAAAGTGTCTTGTGTTCTCGGGCCATATTTTAAATTATCTATTCTATAGTGTTTTTAATATTGAGACTTTGTGACCAGGAACCCGTACAACAAACAACCAAAATCAAGAAGAAACAATCTCAAATAAACATTCGCATACAATTAATCAATAATTTGTCTGAATAATTTTTTAATATATCAAATAATCAATGTTTTACAAAATAACAATAAAAACTTACATTTATACTAACCTAGACATATTAGAAATTTTAGTCAAATTAGAATAAGTTAAAATCATTTATTTGAATCAAAATTCTTAAACTAATAATTTTTCAAGTTAAATGAAACCCTAATTAAATAAAGACTAAAAGATTATAATAACCTGAAAATAAAATAAGCTAAGTTACATCAATTCGCTACATCCATTTCCCCCGACTTAGAAAGACTCGTCTCCAAATGAGTGAGACTGCAAGTAAAAATCCAAAGCAAGGGGAGTAATGCAACAAAGCTGATTCTCAGAAGCCAAATATAATCATCTACTGGTCCACCCTTCCAATGAACAAAGAAACAATGAAAACAACTAGTAGTAGAAGCAACATAGTGGTCATCCAAAATGCAATCAACCTCATCTGTCGGTGGAGGATCGAAAGGGCAATCGACATATGACAACAGTAGGAGAAGCTGCAGAAACATCAAACACAGCTAGAGGCTTGAAATGTCATCGATAAGGAAACAAGTATGCTACATTAAAAATATTGATACTTCAATTAGAAGGCCAATCAAGTAAATAAGCATTAGAACCAAGCCTATGATTTACTTTAAATGGGCCACTGGCATAGGCAGACAATTTTTTGTTGGCTTGTTTTGGGAAGCGAGAAGGATTAAGGTGAATCATGATATAATCATGCTCCTTAAAAACCTTTTCTCTATGATGCAGATTAGTAGCAGACCTATATTTAACATTTCTCAAGGAAATCATTTGTCTAACCTCAACGTATAAATCACGTATATGGGTGGCAAAATCAGTTGCAAAGTTTGAAGAATGGTAGGTAGAGGGTAGGCGAACAAGGTCAATGGGTTGGTGGAGTGCAATAATAAACAACCATAAATGGACTCTTGCCGGTAGACCTATGAATAACATTATTATAAGCAAACTCAATCATAGGCAACACTAAATCCCAATTACCTAACTTTTCTCTTACCACACAACAAACCAAGTTCCCTAAGCCACGATTAACCACTTCCGTTTGGCCACCAGTTTGCAAGTCCTACATGAAAGAATATTTCTTAAGATTGGTGTACATCTTTTCATTCCTAAGAGCATGAAAAACTTCTTCAAGGTGGCCTAAATGTTCAACTTCACTCTTACTATATAGGAGAATATCATTGAAATAAACTGAAAGGAACTTCCTTATAAAGGGTTGTAACATATAGGTCATAATTCTCATAAAAGTACTAGAAACATTAGACAAACCAATGGACATAACTAACCAGCCATACATTCCATCAGGGGATTTAAAAGTAGTTTTTCACTCTTCACCTGGTCTAATCCTAATTTGGTGACAACCACTCCTTAAATCTATCTTAGAGAACCAACTAAAACCAGCTAGCTCATCTACCATATCCTCCAGCCTCGCTATGGGGAACCTGTACTTAACGGTGATTTTGTTTATGGCTCTACTATCTGCACACATTCTCCAAGATCCATCTTTCTCAAGGGTGAGTAACATTAGGATTACACAAAGACGAAGACTATGACGAATGAATCCTTTCTCTAAGAAACCTTCTATATGCTTATTCAACTCAGGGTAGGGTTAATCCTATAAGGTGGAAGGTTAGGAAGTTGTGAACCGAGAACTAAGTCACTGGCATGTTGAATGTCTCTCATGGGTGATAGCTCATTTGGTAGGTTCTTAAGGGCTACATCACTAAATTCCTCTAAAAGTTCACTTATCTTAGAAGAAAAGTCTAAACTAGACTCTAGTGATTGTTCTTTTAGAAACAAAGTGTACACAACACCAGTCTCTTAGCTTTCTTTCATAAAATGAGTTGGAGCAAGAATATTCAAGTTGTGTTTCTTAGATTCTAAATTATTGGATCTAGGCTTTGAAGTTGGCTTATCTTTTTGAACCATAGTTGAAACTTTATAATTATCAGTAGGTTTGGTTGATTTCAAAGTAACGGGTTAACCACAATGATTAAACACATAGCTATTCTCTTTCCCATAGTATATAACATCATAATCACAGGACCAAGGTTTACCTAAAAGGATATGAGCTACATCCATAGGTAACACGTCACAATAAATGTTATCATTATGAGAACACAACTTAAGAGGAACAAAACATTTATGAGTGATAGGTAGAGTTGTTTTATTGACCCAAGCTATTTAGAAAGGATTAGGATGCTGAGGTGAGTTTAAACCTATCAATTGCAGCCTTAGAAATGACATTCAAGGTCCTACCTCCATCAATAACTAGTTTACATAATTGATTCTTAAAGGGGACTAAAGTATGAAAAATATTTGTTCTCTTCCACGAATCACAAACCACTGGAGTGGACAAAATACAACGCATAACTGACAATTCTTCATTAAACTTCTCTTTATGAATGTCTCCTAATCCTAAATCTTCATTTTTCTCTAATGGTTCTCTTTTAATATGCTCATGTGTTGGTTCATTAGGGTCATACCCTATGGTCATAGTACGACTAGGACAACGAGCAGTGATATGACCTCTACCTTGACAATTGTAACACATAATTGGAGAGTTGTTAGAGTTATTTGAAGCACTCATTGATCTATCCCTATTTGAATTGAAACAAGAATTGACATTGGAATTTGAAGCATTAAGGTAACTAGGAGTTGACAAGTTAGAAGCTCTAGTAGTGGAAGACTATTGATTAAAGTTGTTTCTATTGAAAGCCTTAATTTGAAGAGATAGAGCATGCACTAAATAAGTTTGCCTAGTATTATAAGCTTTAGTATGGAGTTCAACATCTAAGGGTTTATTATAGGCATCTTCTAAAGTGAGAGGATAGCTTACCTCAACAACACACTGAATGTCACACTTAAGTCTATTGATAAATCTAAATATGGTGGCATTGTTAGGTTCTTCAATGTTGCACCTAATGTGAAAATTATCAAACTTAGATTGACACTCAAAGACGCTAGAAGAACCCTAGTTAAGATTAAACGATTGTCTATAAAGTTCCTTTTTATAGGACCAAAGGACTTATTTTTTTGTAAGATCCATTTTTAGCTCTTCCCAAATATGAATACAATAATGTTGTTAGTAAAACATACGTTCTATGAACTGACAATAGATATTAGCAGTACTAACTAACTTAAGTTGAGCAAAACAAACAACGTAGGTGTCTACCATATCATACCAAGCAAAGCACTCATCTTTGGCATTTATCCAATCTAGGAAAATGGTAGGTTCTAGCCTACCATCAAAACCATGGATATTATTTTTTACTCCTCTAGGAATGTCAAATGAATCATGCCTAGAATGACCTCTATTACTTTTATGACTGCCTCTATCATCACTATCTCTTCAAACAAAAGATTATGAGTATATTGTCCCTCATGATGTCTTTTAGATATGAATCTTATGACTTCCTTACCCTTATCAAACCCATTAGATGATCCAATAATGTTATCCTGCGATGAAGTTGTTCTCTAATGTCAAGTGCTACTTTGTTTCATGCGAGTGAACCTATTTTCTTATCCATTCAACCTATTGTTTATAGTATTTAAATCAGGTTGTTGATTAGGTTGGATGGGTGGTTGGGAGGGGGGTTGGGGTTTGGGGTTTGGGGGGGTTAGGCGCGGTGGGGGGTGTGGGTGGGAATCTAGGCTGGCCTTTTTTTTAAAATATATATATATATATATATATATATATATAAAACACTAAGTTTAGACTAAAATTTTCTATAAACAATAAAAATAAATTTGATGCTGCCGCAATGCAAATTAAGATAAGGAAAGTAAATATGCAATGATTTTTTTATGTGAGGGCTAAACTGAAAATGTATAAGCTAAAATGAAATACAATGAAATTGTATAGGCTAATATGTGAAATTTGAAAATGCAAGGGCTAAAATGTAAAGAGGGGAACTACAAAATTTAAAAATTTGGATAGAGGAGTAATCATGCAAAGTGGGTCGGTTCCCCGATATTAGGCTTGTTCGATAGCAAATTACTTGAAAACCACTAATAAAAAATATCTATTAATTTAAAAAGTGACAAAAAAATCTCTAACCTCAAACATCCAAAGCACCCTCGAGGGGCAATGTGTGTGACAGCTTCTAGCAATTGAACGGAGATGGTGAGTTGCCTAGGTATCAGATCGACAGCTTGCGATCATGATATGGTTGTGGGATGGTGACGCTTAGAGGTGGGGGTGGAGGAGATGTAGAGTCCAAAACAGTTTTGATGCTAGATGGCCGATTTCTGGTGATGAACGACTGACAGGGATGGTTGGACTTTTTTAGACAGCAGCTTCTGAAGCGTTTGACGATAACGGTGATGGCTCACAAGCGGTGGAGGAGGGTGGTTTGTGTGGTGGTGGCCAAAACTAATTTTGGGTTTTTGAAGGCTTTCCGACGAGATTTTAGGGATCGTGATGAACGGAAGATTTATAAGGGTGGCCCAATCTACGATTTGATGTATTCAGTGATAGGTGATTTAGGGATGGCCAGGGGTGAATAGTAAATCTGGCGACAAACATAGACTACATTTGGAGTTTTGTATATTTAGGACTTACGGAATTTATAATGGTTTTGTGAAAACGAGTTAGATTCTGATATCAATTTGACGAGGAATATCGACAACAAACAACCAAAATCAAGAGCAAACAATCTTCAACCAAACACTCACACTCACGTACAATCAACCAACAATCTATCTGAATAATTCTTAATATATCAATAATCAATGTCTGACAAAAGTTACAATAAAAACATATATTTATATTAACTAAGACATATTGAGAATTTGAGTTAAATTAGGAATAAGCCAAAATCACTTATTTAAGTCAAAATCACGAAACTAATAATTTCTCAAATTGAATCATAATTAAATAAGGACTAAAAGAACTATAATAGCTGTGATAATAAAATAAGTCATGCTACATCATTTTTAAGTCAAGTTTTATCATCTCATCGTAGTTGCCAAGTTATGCAGATAGCTTTCAGGGCCAAAGCAATATCTGTCCAATTACTATTGTAAGATAAAATTGAACGGCTTTGAACATTTTTAGCTGATGTGTTCTTGAGATTGTCATTTAAACAGTTGGTCAATTGCTGAATTGAATGGTGCTTAAGAGTCTTTTTCTTACCAAATATTAGATCGCTGTTAAAAAAAAGTACTCTATTTCTTCTGTACACTGACTGAGAGAGACTCTGTCCCTTTGGGAATGAATTGCTTTAATCAACTCCTCTTAAATAGTTTTAGCTAGGGGTGCACACGGGTCGGGTCGGGTCGGGTCTGGTCTGGTCTGGTCTGGTCTTACCCAATCCGACAAAATCCGATACATGATCGGGTTAGACATTTTAAACCCGTAATCGGGTTTCTGAAGCATGTAACCAAAGATATAACCCGAATGGTCAGGTTGGTCGGGTCCACTCGACACTTACATGTCGAGTCGTGTTGGATTCACAACCGACACTCGATATCAGTCTATTTTCGAAGACACTCGACACTAGCCACTTGACACTCGACACTTACATGTCGAGTCGTGTCAGATTCACAACCGACACTCGATATCAGTCTATTTTCGAAGACACTCGACGCTTACATTTCGAGTCATATCGGATTCACAACCGATACTTGATATCAGTTTATTTTCTAAGATATCGAGTGTCGGATGCATCATCAGACACTCGACACTTACGTGTCGAGTCGTGTCGGATTCACAACCGATACTCGATGTCAGTCTATTTTCGAAGACATCGATCATCCGACACTCGACACTATCTACTCGACACTCGACACTTACATGTCAAGTCGTGTCGGATTCACAATCGATACTCGATATCAGACTATTTTCAAAGACATCGAGTGTCGGATTTATCATTCGACGCTCAACACTATCTACTCGACACTCGATACATACATGTCGAGTTACATGAATTAAACCCTATCCCAAACCCAATTGCAAAAAACGCGAAGTTTATAACTCGATTTCGAAGTTTTTATTATATTAACTCGTCCGTAACCCGAAAAATACGATAAAACCTAATCAGATCGAGTCGGGTCGGATGATTTTGAACGCCTCTAATTTTAAACGAAGTCATAATCCATATTGACATTTGTTCCTATACACTGGATGGTGTTCTTTATCAAGCCAAGAAGAGAGAGAAATAATGTGTTGTCGCTGACAGCATTGTTTAAAAACCATGCATTATTCTCTTTACATTTTTTTTTATTATTGACATCATATGCTTTCATTGTCAATTTCGGGCAGTGGACAATGAAAATCATAGTTGCTCAACTAAAAATTTTTACCCTCCTTGCAAGTTTGTATGTTCGGGTTCCAAAATTTTCTTTCACAATTTTTTTCCTTTTTTTATTTTTTAACCTGGAGATACTTGGGAATAGTGATGAACATTTTTGGCATGATTTGATATGTTTCATTCTTTGGATTACCATTTTATGGGGAAGTTTTAAGTGCATTTTATGGCCAATTCTCTTAAAATATTTACAGTTAGGCTTTTAGACTTTGGTAACTTTCAATGACTAATGTATGTCTTCTCCTCAAAAGTCTCACTTATCTGCTATTTGCTGCTTAAGGCTCAAGAATCCATGCTTTACCCAGATCTCACAAGTATTAGAGGTCCAAGATTTGACTTTCTAAATTCCAAGTGAAGACGCAAGAACCAGAAACTTCACACAAAGTAAAGAACTCTTTAAGTTCATTAATTTCGTCTTTCTTTCACCTCTTTTGCCTTTTAGAAAGTGTCATTACAGATAGAAAAGTTGTGATTCTGACTGGCTTCTTTCTCAACTTCTGATTTGAATTTGATGTTTTTGGTGTAAAGTTGGATGATTAATGAACTATTTCTGCCAATTGTATGTGGGTGTGCTATATGTATAACTTTTTTTCTTGGCTACTTTTTTATTTTTTTTAATTGAAAAAAAGAAGATAAGCTACTGTTCTTGATCTAACAACAAGCCCTCAACTTATTAGTTCCTTTAAGAAGTAAATCCTTTGTTAGAAGCCTGATTTTCTTTCTTCTGAACCACTTTCATGTAACTTCTTCATCGAATGACCGTACTGCCTTGACTGAGAGCACGCCTACGATTCATAAGATTGTTTCATGGCTAAAGCTAGTTAAGTATATGGGAAACTTAAAACAAACAATGGTGAGTTAGCAGTTCCACAGTTGATATTGGGCCAAATTTTGAGACATGAACGAGGGCGAGGGCTTGTCTCCTAATTAGGCCAGAGAAAGGAAGCATGCCAAATTTTTAATTCTAAGCATGGGACAGAACCTGATTGCGCAAGAGGAGAGGGTTATACTTGTTACAAACAATTTGTGGGAACAGTAAAAGCTCTGCTTAACTGGGGCCCTGATACCCTTAATAAATTCATTATGACCCCAGATTGTTGGAGAAACATTAGGGAAGTTAAATGTCAGAGAAACCATGTGACCTGCTTGAAAATTTTGGAAACATGAGGTACAGTTATTCCTCCAAGCCAAATTAGTGGTCATAAACAAACTGAACTTGGCCATGAAGAGGCTACACTTGACCATGTGTTGCTGAAAGTAATCATTTCACTTTATTGTGTCAACGGTGGTCTAAACCATATATTTTTCACAAGTTCTTGTAGCTTTTTCCCAAGTTTCCTGTGTGTTAATAAAGCAGTCATATATAGAAGATTTTGTAAGAATTGCGCCTTAACCTTGTTAATAAGT
Source organism: Boswellia sacra (assembly GCA_013180625.2). Classification (NCBI taxonomy): domain Eukaryota; kingdom Viridiplantae; phylum Streptophyta; class Magnoliopsida; order Sapindales; family Burseraceae; genus Boswellia; species Boswellia sacra. The sequence goes on along the minus strand of SNVD02013979.1, from coordinate 192,325 downwards.
TATCAAACTAGTCCAAACTTCCAATTAGGTATGTTGGTCATTTTGATTGGTGCAAGAAAAATCTATATGGCAGTGGGGTGATTTTCACACAGATCATTATGTAAGAAAACGATCGCTAATGCATATCTAGGACGACCCAAACTTTATGTAGCTTAAAAACTTTGATCTTAATAAATTTAAACAATTTCTTTAAGGCATACATAAATGTAATATATTATTAATAGCTGTACTATCTATATTGCTATTCTCGAGTTAATGATAAGATTTTCTATGATCATGACTGAAAATATTAATTCGTTTATATTTCCAAAGTTAGGCAAAGATGAGTTTAAGTCTCTTGTTTAGCACTCTGACTTGTGAAATGTGCAAAAGAAATTTGAATAAGCCTCATCTCTTTAAAGTAGTTCTCTATTCTTAAAAATTAGTCATTTTTGTGTTGTTGTTAATAGATAAATTTGAACATACTAGGACGGGAAAATTTGGAAAGCATGGACCAACTAGGCTATTAAGAATTAATAAGAAACTGAAATTTCAATGCTTTAATTCTCTGCATGACTTCTAGCAGGCTGGAAATCATGGTGCAAAAAATTATATTGGCAACCCTTGATGGAAGGGTTGATTGTTTGGAATGTGATTTTAGAATAAATCCAGCTTAGAAAGTAGTAATAATACTCTTAGGGTTCTGTTTCTCTCGTGCTACTTGATTGAATGTGCCCGAGGAAATATTTATTAGGTTAATGTAATATCTATGCTTGGGTGGGGGGGTGGGGGGTGGGGTAAAGGAGGGGAAAAAGAAGAAGGAGAAAAGCAAAAGGGCATTCCTTATGAGACAGGTAAAATGAGACACCTTCGTAATTTCTTTACATCTCCTTCATCTTTTGGTCAAAAAAATTAATGAAGAACTTTAACCACTGATATACATATCAAAAAATGAAGACGAAAAAGAATGAAAATAGATACATTTAAGTAAGCCCGTAAATTTGTGAACAAATGTTTCGACTTTGTGATGGATAAGATTAGCCTTACCCATTGGCAGGACTTTCAAACTTTCACTTGTTTCTCCGCTCAAATGTTTCGTTTTCTTTGAGCATTCAACATGACCTGGGTGAAGAAAGGTGGGAGGGAGACGCTAAGTTGATCATTAAGAGGATGAATAACCTCGCTGTGCTTTATTGTCTATATCTTTTTTGCCTTCAGAGCTGCATATTGAAAAAGAATATTGAGTCTGCAGTTAATTTTATGCTATATTTACCCCTGTAAATTCTATTTCAGAGTTACCATTCTACATTTTCGGTGCTTCTGCTGTTGATGTGGACTTCTTTCAACTCTCCCATTTTAGGTGATATATCCGATTTCTCTGTTAGCAGACTTGACAAGCTTTTGCAGAACTGTTAATGAATACTTTTAGATCAGTAGAAATTCAATAATTTGCAAACTTGATCAACTCAAGCAAAGTCATCATACCTCATTGTACAGTCTTAACTCCCCTGCAGATTTAGATATTTCTATGACACAATTAGTTGGAGCAACCTCTATAACCTGACAGTTCACAGATATGGCAGTAAGCCTCTTGTGGGCACTTAATCTTGCAAGAAGAGTAAATGACAATTATTTACCTCTGCTGAGAGGTCATAATATGATCTAGAGCATCTAGTCATCTTCTGCATCTGTTTTGGATGCATTTTCATCTAATATGGTTAAATAGAAAGTCATTAGTTGCGCAGAAATTGAAAACAGCATATTCAGTGCAAACTAGGGACAGAAGCAGATTTTACCCTGAAATTGTTCATCCTTTCAATTGACAGACTCACGTCCATTGCTGCAGCCTCTATTTTCCTTATGGTTTCCATCACAGGAAGCTTGGATCCTAGCCTTTTGGTCTCCTTCTTGTCAGCCTGAGAAGTAATTTTTCATTAAAACTGTATAAAGGGATTCAAGGAAGCTTGTAGGAAGACAAATTCGAAGTTCTGGTATTATGAACATGCCTGTCCTTCAAAGAGACCTGATAAATCTAGGTCATGTGACATTGCTATCAATTGGAAAGCATTTATAAAACTGGGTGATTTGGGCTTCTTTGTCTCTGCACCATTCTCCTGTTTAGAATTTCAAACGTTTAGATGAAGTGAGGGAGCTTTTGGTCTCGTTACAATTGAGATAGCTTACCTCAATTGATTCAAAAGCAGCATTAACGTCATCCAAAAAGATTTTATCATCAGATTGATATCCACAAGAAGGTTTATAATCAGTTTGAAACCATGCGTCCTCAATGATCTCTAGTGTTGTTATTCGCTGTAGTTGTGAAGGAAGAAATAATTATGTTGTTCATTCTAATTGCGAAATTCATTTAAACGTAGAATATTTTGGAATTGTACCTTACTAGGACTTGGATTTAGTATCAATGAGATTAGCTTCTTCTGACTTTCTGTGAACCAATTGGGAAATCTGTATTCTGCTGCCGATATCTTTTTGTGGAATCAATTATCAGTATAGGCAAATGCTTGGATGAAAAACAAGTTATATGCCATGTATAAAGCACACCTTTTTATAGAGAACCATAAGGTTACGATCATCAAATGGTAGGTAACCAGAAAGTAGTTCAAAAAGGATTACTCCGCAAGACCAAACATCAGCAGCTGCTCCATCATAGCCCTTATTTTCAAGCAGCTGCAGGCCACAAGATGAACCATCAGCCTTGAGGTTGAAGGAAATTCAGATATGGCTTTTTGCTAAAGTATGGTCAGTTGTTCCTGTTTGCTTTCTTCCCTTAAGCTATTTAACTTAAGAAACTATAGCTTAGAAAAGTTGCTGCATAACCAAAAAGGGCAGAGGAACTTCTTACCTCTGGTGCAACATAGCACGGGGAGCCACAGGCTGTTGTTAACATGCCTCCAGGCTGTTATTCATTAGATTTTCAGTTAAACATTAGTGAAACCATTCCATATTTTGGAATGAATGAATAAGGAAAATTGTAATGAACATTTCTACCTTCCGCAACGCACTTAGTCCAAAATCAGATACTTTGAGATTTCCTTTACCATCCAGAAGCAGGTTTTCCGGCTATAGGAAGATAGCAAGATCCTGGTTAGTTGAAACCAATTGTTGTATAGAGGATTGACTAGTAGAGAGAAGGTTAGTTATAGAAGACCTTCAGATCCCTATGGTAAACTCCTCTGTTATGGCAATAGTCAACCGCATCAATCAATTGTTGGAAGAGTTTTCTTGCCTCTGGTTCACTCAATTTCTTGACGTATGACTACAGGAAATATTGAAGATTAAAAATTTCATCAGAGAACTTTCTTGACAACTACCTCGAACCCAAGATGCAATTAGATGAATCTTACCAACTTGTCCGAGAGCTGTCCTCCTGATACATATTCCATCACTATGTAAATCTTTGTCTTTGTGCCAATAACCTGTATTGAAACTCTAAGTATGCATATTTAAACAAAAAAAAAAAATGAAAAATCAACGCTTTAACAATCAAACTAAGTCTGGTAAACATACCTCGTGTATGCGAACGATATTTGGGTGATTCAAGAGCTTCATTGTTCTTATCTCTCTTTGTACCTGTAGTTTGAATATAGAAGCAATCAATTTTGCTCTGCTACAACATCTATCTTTCTTTACAAGGAAAGGAAGAATGAAGAAAAGACAACAGGGTTAGAGATTTGCCTGACACTTGAGGTCGGTTTCCACGACCATGTGCTTATCAATGATCTTGATTGCAACATACTGGCCATTGGTGCTGTCTACTCCCAGCTTCACCTTCGCAAAATTGCCTTCTCCGATGGTTCGACCCAGTTGGTACTTTCCTATGTAGTTTGCGTGCCCCATTCTATGATACCGAAGAAACTCTAAAGTCTAAATCAACTCTTTCTTGTTGTTGTTGTTGGTGTTGTTATTGCTCCTTCAATTAAAGAACTAATTGTGCTCTTCTAAACACCTTGCAGATGCTCTTTATATCCTCCTTGTATTAAATCTCTTTCAAAATTGACTTGTATGGGATTAATCTTGATTGATGCCTTGTGGTTTTTCCTCGCAACTGCCATACATAAGGTTCTCATGTCTCTTGAGAAAAGTGAGAATTTCTGAGTCACATTTGCTGTTTAATTATATGATATAAGTATTTGAGAGGCTTAGAACAGTTCATTTTTGTATTGTCTTTGCAGGGAAAGCTTAGGACCAGTTGGCTTTGCTCTTTGGCTGGTTGGTGAGCGGGGGACGTGTTTTGAATGGGAGTTGGATGTCTCAAAGAACCGTCATTTAGTAGCTTATAATGATCTCACCATGTATTATGCATGTGGTGCTACACAGCCCTATAAGGTAATGCCACGTTGATTCACCACACCAATCTTTTCATAGATTTATTTTTTTATGAAGCAAACCCCTGCCACGTGCTCTGATATGATTGACCCACCTAACCTTGATATTAGCTCGGCGTAACTCCAGCCATGCTTAATCCCTTAGTTATGCTCTGTCGATTCACCCACTCCATTGCAAGAGATCCAAATTTAAGAAAATTTCCCTTTAATTGGTTTCCAATCATTATGAAGCATTATCCATAGCAGAAAAAAAAAAAAAACTTAAATAACCCTCTTTGACATGATTAATGCAAATTCATAATAAGAAAATTTTATATTATTTGTCGAAATTTTCTTATATGGATGAGATTTCTTCTCATTTTCCAAAATATTTATCCTTTATTTTTATTTTGTTTCCTTTTCAAATACTTTTGACTTGTGCGTTTGCCTACTTGATCTGCGTATTTCCATCATTAATTCTCTGTACTGACTGATACATTTCCTCCATGATTAACAAATGAAGCGAGGAGATCACTTAATCACGTGCTTTTATATGGTCAAAAGAGTGGGATTGACTTAGCCATAAAATGAACAGTAAACAGACCAGTTATCTCAACCTTCCCCCTATTTGTATCATTCATTTATTAATTATAAGCGTGGCAATATATTATGCTATTTGTTTATTGTGTCTTGTCTCTTTAACTTGCTCTTGCAAAAAGGGGTGGCTGGGATTACGAATTGTGATTAGTTGATAAACGTTTCTCTGGTCTAGCCACTACGTGGTAGCTGCCTTGAGAGTCACCGTAGAATTAGAAGCTATCAGATTTTCTTATCTCTCATTCCATTTCATCTGATAAATTGGACTAAAGAGGCGTAAATGTGGAATTTATTACAGTCCCTTTCTAGCTTTGATTTTCAGCCACCTAAGTGATAAGCTATATGGTATTTCACATTTCATAATCAAGTCCAATCAAAATCAATCCTCAGCTACCCCAAAGCTATCGATATTTGATTTCTACACTTTGAACTACGGTTATATATGTTATTCTGGTGAGAGTAGAGTTACAAGTTTTTGCCTTTATTATTTTGTCTGTTCCAATGTGAACAATTTTGGATTAAAAAAAAAAAAAACACGTGTGGCGATGCTTCCGATAGAATTTATTGTCGCTGGAAACTATGGTTGCAACCAAATTCTTTTAAACATGTTTGCTTGGAAATTTTATCAAAATTAAATAATTTCTATTGTAATTTCAGAACCTAGTGGGAAAAAAAATTTCGTTGATATATATTTTTGTTACAATTTTTTGTTTTTGAAACCAAGGAATGCAATACATTTTAAGGAAAATAGTGAGATATAATATCAAATATGTTTTTTAATCTTTAATTCGGAAATTATTTTGTGATCACAAACCAAATATATCCTAGTTTTTCATATTTTTAATCCTTTCAACAACGTCAAATACATTTTTGAATAATACAACTCGTATTTTTGTTTTGTTTTTTAATTTTATATATAATCACAAATCAAACAATTCCTTCATGCTACTTTACCTATAATCTAAGGTTACTTACAAGCACAAATTTAAATGACTAACTTTAAAATCATAAATAAATTATTAAAAAATGAAAAAAAAGAATTAGGATAATATTTATTGTCGTTTGATCTGGGCAAATTTTTATCAAATAATCCTTTGGGTCACCCACTAATTATATTTAACCCTTTTTTTATTTTAACTTTTTTAACCATCTTTGAAAAAAATGTATAAAAATATCCTTAATAGTTTTAAAAATAACGAAATTAAATTACATGTATAAATTTTTGCATGATGTAGTTGTGCAATTGGACAGAGGAGTTGTGCAAAAAATAAAAAAATAGATCTTGGATGTTTTCTATAACTATATCATGTAACTTGCACAATCATTTCATAAAATAATTGTCAAAGATATTACAAATGCAGTTATTATATTACACGACTAAATCGTGTAACTTCACAACTCCATCGTGTAAAAAAAGGACTTTAGAAATTCTACATAACTTTGTTGTGCAAGTTCGTAATAGGATTGTAAAAAATTACAGGTCTTAAGAATTTTGTACGACTCTATGGTGCACTATATAAAAATAGTATTATATACTTTAACAATAAAAAAGGGCATTCACATCTTTTTACATGAAAAATGGATTAGAAATAGTTAAAAAAAAAAAAGAGATTAGATTTAGTTAAAAAACCTCAAAAAGAGGTTAAATAAATAAAAAAAAAACTTCTTTGATCCGAGATTTAAAGTGTTACGTTTGTTGTATTAAGCAGTAAAAGATGGCTTTAACCATATATTTTATAAATTTATCTTCCACGCTGTGACGGCGTGCAGGCAAGGCAAGTGCATAAGGAACGTCTTCATTATTTGAATAGGATTAATGTGAGGACAAAAAATGAAACAATAATAAGGTAGAGTATGTGTTAATTGCGGGTAATTTACACTGTAAAAGAACTGGTAGGTAGCTGTAACACATACATGTACAGATAGGCTTACCTAAATGGAGCACAACCTGCGGGAAATCTGACGGCTACCTTATTCAAATTAAATTAAATACTTGAAAACCAGAGGCTTTTAATTGGTGCGATTTATGCGGGTCTGGTCTCTTGTAGGAGCAAAGGATAATAATTCTATATCTACGATCAATTTTTTACATTATAAGTTAGGAAAATTTTAATAAAGTAAAAAATAAAAATAAATATACAATTATATAAGTTATATACACTTGTGTTGACTTGTCTAAAAATTAGAGTAGATGATTTCCTTTTTCTTTTTTAAATATTGAAAATTCTTTTAAAGTTTTGTATCATCTGGTTGTCATTTGAGAACTTATTAAGTAATTAAATAAACTCTTTTGTGCCGGTAAATTATGGTTTTCTTATTAAGTTTTTTTTTTTAAAATTGTTTTAGTTGTGAAATTTTAAAGATATCTTTATTTTATTTTAAGAGTTTTACATTATGTTTCTTTTATAACAAAACTCTTCTACGTAATTTCATATTAATAAATACTTGTATATTTATTCATTTCAATAGTCAATAACTTTTTAATAGAAAGCTATACCTTTACAAGTTTTACCCCATAAATTTTAGTTTTATAAGCTCTACTTAAATAAGTTCAAAGAAAAATTCATTTATTGTTTTTTAATGCTCATTTGATAATATTGTGCTATGTCAAGTTATAAAATTTATAAAATTGGTAATATGTCTAATATTACAAACATGTGTCAGGGAAGGACAAAAATTTGACTAGTTAATTATGAATAGTCATATTCTTGATAAAATATTCTCAGTATCATTTCTATTAAAAATAATGACAAAACTGATCATATATAATATTAAAGTATAATAATATTTATAATTATTCATGGGTTGCTATTACCAGCAACGTGTTGATCCCTTTTCACAATTTTTTGAGCCTCCCAAATCGTTTGAAGATTAGAGTTTGATACTTGGTCGTAGTGGACAGAGGGAGATTTTGTATACCTACTCACGTGGAAGCAGAATCTTAGGGGATTATAATCCCAATTAGCCGATAATAATGTGATTAAACAAATGAGAAATGAAAGATAACATAATCCTATCTGGAAAATTGTTAATTACAAGTTGACAACCAAATTGAGTTTTCTCTTTTCCTAATTCTCCGCCCAAGGAATAGCATTGAGTTCAAGTAAAATCAACGTTACTTAAAAGGCTCGCTTGTAATAGTAATGTTTACTTTAATTTTAGTCTTAACATCTAAAGCATTGATTCACAAGCCAACTCAAAAGGTAAAACGTAATAATAACGTGAATAACAATCAGTTATCGTCTTTGTTCAAATATTCATGAAAAGCTTATCAAAATATTGATTTGACATATAAATTAATAATTAAGATTATTATTTACTTGGGACTGAAGAAAGTGAAAATTAGGTCGAATTTAGACCATGCTTGCCAGGCAGCTTCATGGGTCCTCCTATAAATCTGGAAATTGATTTCGTCCTTGTCAAGTTGTTGTAGGTGGCGAAAAGTCTACCCACGTGCCATCTGCTTATTCACTCAATGATCAACTATCCAATGTAATTTCTTGTTTATTTATTTACATATATATGTACATCTCCCAAATCTGATATTTAGACCGACAACTTTCATTTAATTTAACAATATTAAGTATAAGTAGCATATTATTAAAAGTTGTGCTACATGTAAAACGTGAAATAAAATGTTTGTGTTGACAGATCATATATTCATATTATAAATTATCGTCTTTACCTACTCTCATTATTAATGAGGCATTTGGATTTTCTTTACTTTTACTTACTGCTCTATTTAACTTCTCTGGGCAAAGATAAAATCCTAATTAATTAATGTAACTGAAGGATTAACAAATCAACTACCAGTTTGATATTGACCATGCAAATTGGAACCATTCATTCATTTATTAAACTAACTGCCATGATTAATTAGTTTCATTAACAAATAACAACTAATTTTGACGAGCAGATTGAAAGTAATCATAATTTTAAACCCTAGATTAACAACCATGATTACATTAAAATTAATTTCTCAACCAATAACTAATTGATAGAGAAAAATGAAATAATTTCTCGTCATATTTCTGGTTAATAATATTTATGGTAGTATGGACCACATAAAACATTGATTTAAATAAATCACTTTTGGATTAGTTATCTGTTATGGTGAAACAAAACATCAAAAGCATCATCAACCATGAATTTTTGTCTATATTCGAAATATAATGAAATCTTTGAAAAGCCAATTATTGGTTTATTTACAGCTCTCTTTTTTTTTTTCCGGGGTCAACAATTAACCCATATCACATTGGCTTTATCGCTTTTTTGTGTTCAAGTATTGTACACTTTATCCAGATGTATAGTTATTCAATCAATTATTTCAAGATTATTATCAAGTGTTGTTCGCAAAGGTCTACGTCTAACCTTTATTTTTTAGACCATCAATTGATTGATAACGGAGATTTAAAAACAAATCTGTATTAATTGTTACTTATTCATAATCATTAAATTAATACTATCAAAGATCGAAGTTGTTACTAATTAACCTGAGAACATAATTATTGTCTATATATAACTAAATTTATATATATTCACAAAACCTATTGCAATGTAGAACTCTAAGAAATAAATGAACTTAGGCGAAGACTAATTGAGGATAAAAAGTGAAGATTTCATATAATAACATGATCATCTAAGCATAAATTCAATTTTTTTTTTTTTGGTTGGGTTAAATTATTAAGCAAGATCTTCTAGAAAGTGTCTTTATATATACATCACAATCTTAAATTAAGTCACACACACACACATACACATGTATGCAATTATTGTATACAATAATTGTATACATGACAAGATATTTGAACCGTTTTTATATATATGCAAGCACTTCCACAATATTATAATTTGAATTATTCATAATAATCTATTTTCCTAAGTATAAAAAAAAATATCAATTAAAGATAAGAAATGTTTAGTCAAGTAAACGCTATGATAATTTAGGAGTTTTTTTTTTTTTTTTTTGGGAACAACTAGCCTCTTATTTTATATGGTATATATTAATCTTTCAAAATAACTAATGAAGACATATAAAATCAAACCATTATTGCAAAAGATTATATTTTAAGTCTCTATTAGAGAGATATGATATCTCTCATAACAATTAACTATGCTCACCTGAAAGATTTTTGCTATTTAATTTGCTTGAAAGCCTAACGTCGTCGTTACTTTAGTTCTAATTTGTTTAATTCTTTTATAATATTTTTAAAACTTTAAAATTGAAGTCATTTGATACTTTGCATGCATTTGTGTGTGTATTCGTTTTTTTTTTAAGAATTAGTACAGTAACAAAAACTTTTTACATATATGTATGTAGGTGTGTGCAAGTTGTAATTAATTGATTGATTAATTCAATACAATTTAAAAAAAAAACAGAAATCTCTTGAGAGAGTTGATCATATTTATTTTCAATTTAACAAATTAATAGGTAGAAGTTTTTGCTTTTAAAATTTCAAAAATTACCATAAATTTCGTTGATGAGACCTTGTCAAATGTGCTATGAAGATTATTATAAAAAGGGAAGGAAAATTTTATGGAATTTTCAAAGTCAAAGACATTCTATTTCATAAATATTGGAGTTCAGGAAGCACATGCACCACACAAATAATAAATTAAACAAAAACCTAACGAGTACGATACTTGTTGTGTGCATTTATAAATTAAACAAAACCCCCTAGTGAATGTTGTGCTTAAAATAGATAATTTTGAATGCAAAAACTTGATGAAATTGGCCCTACGACTACGAGGTTGCATTTGTTATTTAAGTTATTGCCAGAAACAGCCTTCCCGGCATAAAACTTCCCCTACATGCTCATGGGAATCAATAAAAATTGCCCATGTACCCATCTATTCTATTATTATTTTAATCTTATTAAATTATATGGTGCGAATTGCAACAAAAGACGGGAAATGAAAAGGAATTAGAGCATATCCGGAGAGATATTTGGAGAGTTAAAAAAAAGGCAAAATTATCGAAATTGGATTTGGGCGTCTACAAAGAGACAATATCGTGAATTTGTGCCATGATCATGTCCAGTAGTCCACCGAGGCTGCGAATCTGTCCCATCGACTTCTTCATAACAATATGAAATTGGTCATTAACTGGACCCTGTAGCCACTAACATGGATCACAATTCGCCAGCTCATCTCTACACTTTTGGACTCGAGTCGTGGATTGACTCCATAGTCTCTCTTATTCAATTATCTTTTTTCATATAATAACAATACTCGGCTCAAATTATATTTTAAATAATATATATTTAATTAATAATTATTAACTAAATATAATGATAATATAATAACTTCCATATCATCTCAAATTTTATATCTCATATTCATTTGTCATATCATTTGGATTTGGACTGAGAATTGAAAAGTGACAAAGGTAATTCATTGCTTATTCTTATATTATCTTTCTCTAAGAGATTGTGCTACAGCGCATTCAATGTATTTCATGCATCAACAAGAAGAATTTGTTAGTGTAGTATTATTTTATTATTATCAATACATTAATATATAAATAATTATTGATGGGTGTAAAAATAATTTTTTATATATAGGGAGAAAAAAAAGTATATAAGATCATGAATATATAGATTGTATTTTAAGATTAAAAATTAGGTTTTTAAATTTTAGTTAGGCAGTGTTTTGAAAAAAAAAAAGTATATTGAGGATAATTATTCGAATGCGAATGCAAGGAGCTCCACTAATTATCTTATCAGTTTGGTATGGTTGTTATTGAACTCATTAAATAATGAAGTACTCATGTTGATATAAGAGGAGTAGTCCGAAGATATATAACGAAAAGATAGTGAGTCATAGACTAATTAACGCTCACATTATTTTTAGTTTCATGTATTTTCTAAAATATTTTTAGCGTATAATTTCGAAGAACAAATGTATCGATTTAAAAAATTCAAAAAAGAAAATATTTACTCAATATAGTATGGTAATTTTAACATAGATTTACATATATAATTTATGTTTCATTGAATAAAAAATACAAATTCTTGAAAATAATGAAAAAAAATCCATTCAAACTATTCTTATATTTTAACATGTGTATAAAAAAATTTTTAAAGAAAAAGTGTCAACTATCAAGAATGTTATTACATATACATTAATTTTTTTTCTTTGGTTTGCATTTCTTCCAAGTTTATCAAGAATGAGTTCATACTGACAGTACATATATTCGACGTATAAAAGACTTAATCTCTATAAACTTAGGTATAATAATTTCAAATAGAAATTGCTTTACAATTTTTTAAAGGTACTTGTGCATAAACTTTCACATTAAAAATACTCTTATAAAATGGGTTTAACAAAAATACAATTTCAAAATTTCAAAGTGTCAAGAATGACCACATAATTTTTACATTAATCTAATAAATAATATCAAGAACTCGGCTTGTAAGATTTTAATAAATTAAAGATTTTGAATGTTTGAAGTCATGGATTATAATTAGATACTCGCTATTATTTTTATAGAACTCTTATAATTTTTTAAATAAAAATCTTACTTATTATATGTTTTAAGTCACATTTAACATATTATTAATTTGTGAAAACACGTAATCCTTTCGTAACATTTACCCTTTGACATGTTCCTACCAAAGTATATTTTAGCGTTTGGAAAGAAAAATTTAATATCTGTAGCAATCATATTCGATGGCGATACATATTATAATTTTCTCACGCATGTTTGGTTTTGTTTACTTGGAGGCCTAGCTATGAAATAATTAAAGCATAAATAAAATTCTTAATTGGTTGAACTTGCTAAGAAAACAATTATAAAAAATTTTACGTACTAGTGAATTTTACTTTTGATTGTTAAAAAAAGATTATGTCGGTTTGAAACTTATTACTGTTATTTATTTATGTGTTATTTGTTTGATTCTTGTTGTTGATACGTTACTCTGAATCAATAAAATAATAGCAAAATATCCCCATGTCTTTGGGAGGTGAGATGATCGAGTCAGATTTCATCAATGATTATGTTACAAGTCTAAAGAAATCACTGATTTTGTCGTGATTGTTTGTATTATTAGGCAAACAAATGTAATTTGTCAAAGTTAACAAATGTAAAATAATAATAATAAAAAAAGGTAAACTAATGTAATGTTTACTCTTAGGTTTAACTGAATGATCACGTTCAAACATATACAAATTAATTATTAAGTAATATTTCTTCGGTTTACTTAAGTTGAGACTAATTCAACCGGAGGAGAAACCAACTTGGTTGTTTACACTTATAAAGAAGACTAAATATTTTTAATTTTTTTAAAGCAACATTGATTCGAGTTAAAGATTTAGATGGGTTTGGATTTTTTTTTTATTATTGATGTAATATTTCAATATATAAAAGTGCTATACAATGTATTTTACATTTTTCTTAATTTTTCAAATTTCTAAGGGATTTTTCAGTATTGTTCAATTTTGGAGAAATTTAATCATTTTAACACAATGGGTTTGATTCATTTGAAAGAATCATGACAACAGTGCCATTTTCTTTTTAATAACCTGATCATTTAAACAATTACAGTGATATGTTAAGGAAACAAATTGGATACGGAAATAATGATACAACGTTTTATGAAATAAAAATATAAATAAATTAAAGATTAATTATGAAAAGTAAATATAGAGAATAAGATATGTAGATGGTGACTCCCATTTATAAATCTGACAAATCTTGCATATCATTGATGATGAGTCTTAGATGAGAAGCCTACACCCCCACAAAAGGTTGAGTTTCAATTTCATTTATAGGTAGAATGATGTGATCCACATATACAATGTTATTTTGTAGAATAGATTTAGGAACATGAAAATAGAATTTCGATAAATAAATTTGAATGATCAAGTCAAGCCCCACTTGTCCCTCTAATTTTTCTCGATCAGCTTGAGTGGCGTCACTGGGTTGGTCTTATATTTCTTTCTAGGTGGAAACTTGGATGAAATAATGCTTTAATTGTCTGTAAAACAAGAAAAAAAATTAAAATATTTTCGTTGAAAACCCAATTTTTGAATTGGTTATAAATTCAAACCCATTATCCATCTAAATATTAAGAAACTTAAAAAATATATAACTATATATCACGATATACGAATATAATATGCATTAATTATTATAACATTTTTATTGGTGATCAATCAAGTAATCGATATTAAGTGGACGGAGAGGTCGCTTCGTCTTCTTATCCGCTCGCATGCTTTGAATTGAATTGTCATAAATTGATTAGTACGAAATTCTAATTGAATCGTGATAGGATTAGAATGGACCAAAATTTTAAGTAATCTATAACCAGTACTGGATCAATATTCAACTTTTTATTTGCAGAATAGTTGTTAGGATACCATACCATGAATCCATAGATGCTCTATCTATATTTGAGTCAAATCCAGGCAGAGAGACCAAGCAATCAATCAATTACTTGTTCCAATAAAAGGAGTAGCCACAAACCAAACCCAATTAATATTCCAATTTGTTATTAAGTGCTGCTGGTGCACGATTTGAAGGCGTGCGGGCAGAGATGAGCAAAGGAAAGCAAAGTTTGATACAATTATTCCCAAAATTATACAAGTTAAGGTCGGTCCAGATTCAACCTGGATTTAAATACAAACAAATTAAGCGATATATATATCTCCTAGGCACCAACTAGTTGGCTGCTGCACCTTTTCTTCGTTGATCAATTCCACTTCATTAATTATTATATATTGTCATATATGATTATAAGGATGATATGGAAAGTAGAAAGCACTTCATATAAGATGTATTATTTCTAGTTTTACACCAACTTGGATCTATAAATATATATATGTGCATGCATGGACATACTTTCATATTAGAAGATTCAGTCAAAAGGAGGAGTTGTATATAATTTTTCATCTATTATAACGTAAACAACTCAAATCAATATCAATATCTTCTGCTAATTTTACACGTCATGGAGTGCATATGCATGCACGTACGATAATTTCTTATTTCTTTTATGGTGGTTGATGCTATATATGTTTATGAAATATGAAAAAAAAAGAATATCCTAAATCTAAGTGTGGATTGTAAAAACATATTAATTTATGAAAGTTTACATGTCATGACTTCATCCAACAGTTCAATAAAGTGTCTAATAACGTACTGCAGTATTCAACAAGTGTTGAACAATATTTGATAGTCTGACAATGAGTGTCAAGTGTTAGACAAGGTAATGATATGCAAATCTTTTTAAATCGTTCTGTTTATCAAAGAGACACTCTAATTTGGGTCATTAAATTTAAATTTTCTCTATATGTTCTATAGGTGATATACTCTCCAAAACTTATCTCCGATTCATGCAGCCCAAAGGACATAACATTAATTTAGAGCCTCCACAACATTCATTGCTTTATCACATCATTTACTTGGCAGACACTATAAATACATATCATTTGGGATATAAAATGGATGAAATTTGAGAATTATTTACATAGTAACGCATCTATATGCCTTCATACAATTTGGTCATTAATTAGCTATGTTAATGTCATTGTTATGTGTATAAAGTAGGAAAGCAAATTCCAAATCCTATTTAAAATTTTCCACTAAAAGAAAACATTAACATTACAAATTAATTAATTTGATTTGTAGATTATCTTGCTTAGCTAACATATAATAATGGATTATTCCTACCAAACTTAATAATTAGTTTAGATTATTCAAAGAAATTGTTAATAATTACTAATTAATAACAAAAGCTCTTGCATAAAATTTACTCTAAAGGTCTCGCTATATTTATTTACTTTACCTGAGAAATTGAAATTTCAGTAGACTTATGAGAACTTGGGCCAAGTTTTTAAGCCTCATTCTAGACAAAGATCAGCCATGCTTTATCCAAGGCTCCAAATCCATGTAATGGCTATATTAAGATTATTGGGCCAACTAGGCCCGTTTGTTATTGGTTCAAGAGACATTAAGAAGGAGTGGGCATGGGCTTGGCTGTTTCCACTCGGATTCATTAGCTGGGAACTCCTAAATAGCCCCACTTCCTTTGTTAATACAACAAGCCTTCTTGCAGCCCCTGGCCCCCAGAGACAAAGATAATATAGATCTTTAATTTGCTCCTTTTTCTTTTTTAAGGTTTTTTTGTCTTCCTTATAAGATTATTTAATAAAATCAATATCATTTATTGAATACATAATAATAAAAGTTTTTTTTTCTAATCTAAAATCTAAATAGTTTTGAAGTTAATTAAAGATTGAATGGGTCTGAATGATAAATTAAAAATTTTGTAATCTAGTATTTGCATTGCAAATGTAATAGTAGGTATTAAATTACTAATTCGAGATTGATTTAACATTTAAAATGAGTAATATGATATATTTGAATAAAAAAATAAATTTAAAAAGTATAGTATTGTTCAAATATCAAACGCAAATGTTGAATGATACTGTTATTGGGATTATTTATTATGCATTTTACAAAGATAGTTTAAAGTCCCTTGCGCCCCCCTTTTCTCTCCCCCATCTGACTCTGCATCTAGAAGCAATTGATATAGAAACAAAAAATTGTTATTGGGTGACATTTGTGCTGATGTGGACCAATCATCCTTAACCAAAATTTCTTGCAATGTTCTAGTTAATGGGCCCCAGCTTATTGATTGGGCTATGCTATTCTTTTTTTTGGGCCTAATCTATTTTTTCTATTGTCAAAAACCTTGTAATCCTTGTTAATTTGTAAAAATAAATTTATACCGTATTAAATTATATAAATTTTAATATATGGATCGGTTTTATACGGATTACATTTGCAGATAAACACTAGCAAATTTCTATCGATGAGGCGTACATACGTCGGACGAAACACAGGAGATTTACCCATATTTGTTATGTGCTTATTTAAACAGATAGAATATGCCATTGTCAGTTTGTCACCGCTTACTCGCAACAGAAGCCAAATCACAAGGTTGCCACCTCATCTTGTTCAGAAACTTCGTCATACGATGTGAATGTCACCACCAATCCAATCATCAAGTCCGACACTTTCGTACACGTGGACAAGTCAATCCCCGCATTTAGCTGATCCCATGAACTTCCACCGGTGAGATAACTAGCTCACAGCAGCGTAACCGATTCATTTCTCTTTTTTGATTTTTCTGCTAAGATAAAGGGGTTTATATTATTCTACAGATAATTAAGTTAAGTTGCATGACGGATAGAATATGGCTCAAATTTACAAAAGAGTCCTGATAAGATTATGTCATTGAAAATGGAATAAATATCAAATTAGTCTTAGTCTTTTTAATATGTGTATTAAGGTTAAGACAGTTTCCTTATATCAAATTATTGAAATTTATTAACAAATAATTTATAATTAAAAATCATTAAACTCAATATTAAAATAAATTTTTATAATAAAATTACTTATAATATTATATAATCTCTAATACGGTAACCTAACCTGTGTTCTTAATCTAAATAGTTTAAACCATCAATATGATAAGTATGGGATGATATATGTTAAAAAATTTTACATTTAGTATTAGTAAGAGCCACAAAGTACTAAAATCTAAAATGAAAATTTAAACAAATTGAAATTGATAAAGAAAATTCTATCTAAATTTGGAAATCTGTTCAATATTTTATCTAGGATTCTTAAAATTTTCCATTTAAATTAAATTTAATTTTAGTTAAAAAAAACATAATTACACTTCTAAAAAATCTAATATTACCTTGACAGCCTTCTATTTCCATCTGAAAATGGGCAAGTGAGTGGATATATTTTCATCGAAAACCAACAGTAGTGTGAAGAGGCAAGGAGGGTATAATCAGAATTCCAAAAGTTTTTCGATAAAGCCAAAAAGGTGTACACGTGGAAATAATATCTACTACTAATATTTTATTTTGAAAACGTAACTCAATTTCATATAATAATCCATTTGTAGTTGTATAAATACTTCACCTTCATAGTCATTTTATTTGAATTATCAAACTTCAGTAGCCGCTTTAATCTGTAAAGTCTCTCTCTCTCTCTCTCTCTCACTCTTTTAATTAATGGATGTGCTTTTTGGTTTCTTACGCTGTTTTTCTGTTAAAGATTCTATTTTTATTTCGTTGTTCTGGATAATTTTAGCAGTCTTTTTTAGTGCTATTTGTGGTTTTTGCTGGTTTTGATAATCTGTAATTGATTTGTTATCATCACCTCATGATTTTTTTTTTTTGTAAAATTGGTAAGGGTATGTTTTATATGCTCCATGTATTGTGTTATATGGTTTATTTATTTATTTATTTTTAAATTTTTGCTGTAACTTTTCAGCGTTGAATTGCATGAGATAGAGGAATGATGGAGTCTAAGAGGGCTTTACTTCTACTGCTTTGTTTAAACATGGGGACGTCTCTGGTGGTGGTGGTAAAGAAGCTGATGTACAATTGTTACTTTGTTTGAGTTGTTATAGGGTTTTGTTTCATTTTTGAGTTGGTTTGCTTTGTATTGAATTGTGCAGATTGCTGCCCCATCAACTTGCCCGGCTAATCTTGAGAGCAAATGTGATGATTCAGCAGATGAATGGAAAGGGGAATTCTTCCCTGGCATTCCCAAAATTAAGTACGAGGTAGATTGGTTATAACCCCTTTGATATTTCATGTTTTATCATGTAAAGATGTCAAATAAACTATTATTCTTTTTCCGAAATGGGATTTTAAGTTTTGTTGTTGTCATTATGGTTCTCAAGTTTATGTGTTTGTGATTCTTTGTTCACAATTTTCACAGGGTCCAACTAGCAAGAACCCACTTTCATTCAAGTGGTACAATGCAGAAGAAGTGATTCTTGGGAAGAAAATGAAGGTTTGTTTCTTTTCTTATTACTGTTCCAACTTTTGTAAGAAGTGTGTGATTTTTCTGACAAAGTTGTTAATGGACATAGGATTGGATGAGATTCAGTGTTGCATTTTGGCACACATTCCGTGGAACAGGTGCTGATCCATTTGGTGCACCTACAAAATTTTGGCCCTGGGAAGATGGTACCAATTCCTTGGCCATGGCCAAAAGAAGAAGTAAGATCGATAAACATTTTTGCAATGTCGATTAATAGTTTGACTGTTGCATTAATGGTTGAGAATGGAAAATTTTGTCATCTTTGGTGCAGTGAGAGCCAACTTTGAGTTCATAGACAAACTTGGAGTTGATTTGTGGTGTTTCCATGACAGGGATATAGCCCCAGAGGGCAAAACCCTTGAGGTGATTATCTTTTATACTTAAGGTTATCATATTTATTCGCCTCAATAAACAATCTTTTATAGAAGTGCTTTATACACATTTGATTTCTTTGCCAACAGATTTTTCTTTTTTCATTTTCTTTTAATCTTATTTTCCTGATATCATCTGTTAATAACATAGGCTTGATCGCTGAAGTGGGTAACGGGGTGTTAAATGTGTTACAGGAAAGTAATGCAAACTTGGATGAAGTGGTGGCCCTTGCGAAAGAGCTGCAGGTATCAATAGTCATTTTACAGTGTTTTACTTAATCTGATCATCATACATGAGTCAAGATGTGGCCTTATGTCTACATGTATATATTGTGAGTTGTGGGTCTCAATGTTTATAGAAGGAAAATTTAAAAAAAAAAAAAAAAGAGCAAAAAAAACGGTCCTAAATACTTAAAGTCACAAATCCAGAATATCAATATCAAATTTCTTCTCTTAGCAGTTTCATATAATTTATAATGGAAGCTTTAATATTTTAAAATACTAATCTATTTCATGGACTCAATGGCATGACCACCTGGACCAACCTATCTAAAGCTCATTTGGTTACAGGAGAAATATATGAAAATGTTTACTAAAATTGATGAATAAGGTTACACACACAGATGAATTCTCTTTTGTTTACGAAATAAATGGTCATTCGAATATTCTGATGTCATAAAGAAACCCGATGCTGGGGAAAAGCAAGATTCATAAAACTCTTTGATGATTTAAAGCTGTTATTGTGTTGGATCCAAGTTTTATGAAACTGCAATAATATGTTTATATAAACTGCAGGGAACCAAGATCCATCCATTATGGGGTACAGCTCAGTTGTTTGTGCATCCTCGCTTCATGCATGGTGCTGCAACTAGGTAGTGTATATATATATGCAATCCTTGAATTTATGTTGTATTATTTAGTTTCACCTGGATTTAATGTAGTCAGTCTATTCTTGAACTCAATAATTTTTGGGGACTTGCTTTTGCAGCCCTGAATTAGGTGTATACGTGTATTCTGCGGCTCAAGTCAAGAAAGCAATGGAGGTGTGTGGTTATGAGCATCTCAATAAAAGATGCATGGTTTTTCACTTACTAATATTAGTAAAATTGTCTTATTTCTATAAAGCACATTCGCTTTAACATATTCGACAGGTCACACATTATTTAGGGGGAGAAAATTATGTGTTTTGGGGTGGCCGTGAGGGTTATCAGACTCTCTTGAACACAGATATGGGAAGGGAGCTTGATCATTTGGTATGTTTATCAAACATCTTCTTACTTGACATGTTTTGCTGTCATTTTTAAATTATTGTTTTTACTATTTACGTCCTTTTGGTAATTATAGTTTGGTAACAAGATAATGCTATCTTAGTGTTCATTTTTGGGTCATATTTTTTATCGTTTAACTCCGCGATACCCATGAACAGGCAAGATTTCTAGAAGCGGCTGTTGCCCACAAGAAGAAGATTGGATTCAATGGTATACTTTTCTTCTATTTATCTCAATGTATAATGACTTTAGTAAGTAAAGTAGAATTCTAACAGATATATGGTTAATGAATTATCTCATTTGATGTATTGGTTGCATGGATTTGAATGGTTTACTTCTGATTTTTTTTTTTCCTTTAAATAAGGATAGCGGGTGGGTTAGGACCCAAATCATTTTTTTCACTTGTCTTTGCCATTACTTCTGAATTTTCGTGTTTTGTTACTTCCCCATAGAAATTAATTGGAGTGAATTTTTTTCTCTCTATTTGTGATTTGATTTTATTTTTTTAACCCAATATGTGGAAATTCTAACTGGGACCTAATTTTCCTTTACTGTTCTCAGGGACTCTCTTGATTGAACCAAAACCTCAAGAACCAACCAAACACCAGTATGCATTTTGACTTGTATTATATATAGCCAATTCAACTTGAAATTTGGAGAATCTTTACATATGGTGTGATAACTTTTCAGGTACGACTGGGATGCTGCAACATCAGCTAACTTCTTGCGGAAATATGGCCTTATTGGTAACATTCACAATTCTCTTTTCAAATATTTTGTAATCATGTGCAAGCTTATTCTGGATGGAACTTTAATTTTTTAGTTTTGAGCCCGACCTAAGAGTTAAAGTCATCATATAATATTCTAGAAATTGAAATTTTAAAAAAGGGAAGTTTGTTATGATTTTTCAATATTTTATACTAGGTAAATGTACTTAATGTCGTGTATCTTCTAGTCACTGTTAACATCTAACCATATTTTATTCACTTATTTTTGTAGATGAATTTAAACTAAACATTGAGTGTAATCATGCCACCCTATCTGGCCACAGGTCTGTCATAACATGTATTATAAATTCCTCTTACCTTGTGCTTCCTCGTGTTCTTTTTTTACCTTGCATATTTGACTTCTAATAAGAATTGTTGAATACATTTATGATACATTGCAGCTGTCATCATGAGCTTGAAACAGCTAGAATCAATGGTCTTCTAGGAAATATTGATGCAAACACTGGCGATCCTCAAATAGGTATTTTGATGATTTGGTGCTTTGGTGTTTGTAATTGTGTACTAATGTCATATCAAGCTTACAAAAACTCAATATTAAGCATGTCATGGGATTTTAGGTTTTAATTTATCGATGTTTCCATTGTGATAGGTTGGGATACCGATCAATTTCTGACAGATATTGGAGAGGCAACTATGGTTATGCTCAGTGTAATCCGAAATGTATGTAATATATTCAGCATTTGAACTCACTGCAAAAGTTCCAAGGTACAAATTTTAGCTGGGATTCTAAATTTTAAATTTTTATTACAGGGAGGGTTAGCACCAGGAGGGTTCAACTTTGATGCAAAATTGTAAGTTTCTTTTATCTCTTACTAATCCATCAGGTTATTTTTCATGGGATACCTATAATGAAAATTCTTTTTTGCTTAATTTTTGTTAGTGATGAATTTTTATGTTGTATGATAGTTTATTGTCTGCCCCAATTTCTGTGCCTTTTTATCACCCTTTAACATTATGTGCTTTACAATATTCTAGGCGAAGAGAGAGCACTGATGTGGAGGACTTGTTCATCGCACATATTGTTGGAATGGACACCCTGGCTCGGGGACTCCGAAATGCAGCTAAGCTGATTGAGGTGGATAATTATTGCACCTATTTACTTCTATGTACTGTTTCAGATTCACTGAAAAAAAATGTGGATTTGTTTTTCAGTTGCCTGCGCTGATAATATAATACTGAATTGTTTTTGTTGTTATGAAACAAAGGATGGTTCTCTGACTGAGTTTGTCCGCAAGCGTTATCAGAGCTTTGATTCAGAAATTGGGGCAAAAATAGAGGTAATGTATTCCTAGTGTTTTTTACCACCGGTTTTTTTTTTTTTTTGGCTAATGCATGGTTGTATCTTATAACAGGCTGGGAAGGCTAGTTTTGAATATCTTGAGAAGAAAGCTATGGAATGGGGAGAACCCAAGGTTCCTTCTGCCAAGCAGGTAATGCAACATGTAGTTATTTCCCCCCAAAATATTCGGACATGCTTAGTCACGCTGTTGTTTGCTGGCCAAACATCCATTAGCACACGGCCTTGGATAAATATAAATTGCAAGAAGACTGTGACATGATTTTATAACCCATGAAATGGGAGAGAAAAAAGAATTAAAAAGAATGATTGACTGCAAATCTCATCTCTTTCCATGGTTTTGCCAATAATTAACTGCCACCCTCTGGAAAAATTGTGGTACTTGGTCGAGCAAAAGAAAACCTGAAATGGCTAATACCTACTAAATGTAGCAACATTTTTGCTTTTCAATTTCCTAGTATGCTGTCATAAAAGCTTTTTTTTTTTTTTAAATCTTCATAATTCTCGTACAAAATCGTTCCACTGTACTTTCATTGATTCAAAGATATACTTGCCGTCCTATCTCTTGATATTTCAGTTACTAGCCAATATTGAATCTAAAGAAAATTGTTGTGCAATATTCTGCAGGAACTGGCGGAGATGCTTTTCCAATCTGCACTGTAGATAGAAAGCTGCAATGATATAGAGCAATTAGGAGTTCACTTACCAATAAGAGAGAGAGGGAGGGACATTTAGGCACATAAAAGTTAAGTGTGGTTGGTCTAGTTTTAACTACATTCCCCACTCAATGAGCTCTTTGGTAGAAAGGGGATGTTGCTTTGTTTGACGGTAGTAGTAATACTATAATGAAAAAGTTCTTGGACATGTTTAGTTATTGCAATGACATTCTGTTGATTGTCTTTATTTAAACTTTAATCATATCTACTTGTGTAAGGATTCGAAAAAAAAAAAAAATAAGATGGTATAAGTGCTAGTTCTTCAAATGGAGGATGGTCTGCGAAAGAAATTTGAAACTATATATATATATATATTCTTGGTTTTATTTTCTGCAAATATTGTTTGAGTCTTTGCAAAAGCAATAAATATTATAGTGCTATTGTTGATAAATTTACACACAAATTAAGAACTTTGAGAGAATTGATGTTAGAAAGGGGAAAATGGATGGAATTAATTAGTCTTAAATTGCCGGCAAAACCAGTTTTAATTATTCAGTACATATGTATGACTATCATCAGGCAGATTAAGGAACTAACATGGAGACCCCTTAGTTTTGGTAGACGTAAAAATTTGTGTTCCACTTTTTATTTAGTAACATAAAGGCCTCTACCGGGCGAGTAATTGAAGTCAATTTGGCAATATGTCTTATTCCACATAATAAATATATTCCTGATAATCAATAAATAGAAAAAGTAAAATATTATTGAAATAGTAAGAAATTAATGAAAGATTTTCTTTTTCCCCCTTTGTTTCTTTTACCGTTGACAACCAAACAAGAACATCTCTCTCTAACCTCTTCAATTTTTCTCCTTGAAGGTATGAATTTTGTAGCATCCGTTATTTTTCTTTGCATTCCAAAGTAATAAAATCGATCTTTATTGTTGAATGAGAGAGATAATAAAATTTTAATATTATTTTAATTATATTCTCTTTGCTAGAAATTGCTAAAAAATTGATATCAATAATCGTAAAATTTTAATTAAACATTGTATTTGTTGGTGTCAACGTGCATGTGCCATGCACATGATATTTTTGTCTAACTTGTGATAAAATATGAAGATTATATTGGTTATTATTTTAGTGTTTCTAGAAGTATATTTTAGGAAGTATTTGATTCATAATCAATATCCTCTTAGGATAGAATATTATTTCATGTATCCTAGTAAAAATAAGAGAATATTTATTTTTGTCCTAATTCTTTTAGGAGTTAATATTATCACTTCCTATTATATTTGTCTTTCTCCTAATGTGAGTTTGATTAGGATTTTTACAGGAATCTAAGGAGATTTCGATAAGGCTTCCCACTATATATATTGTTATGTTTACATAACATATAGTTGGGTGTGGGAGTTTAATTCACGACATTCCAGGAATTGAAAGGAGAGCTTCAACGTAGAGTGGAATGTTTCTTTGATTTGATTTTATGAGTGTTTTATTCATGTATGAAAGGTTGTAATCGTACATTAAATTGTTAATTAGGTCTGTGTGAGTTAGTAGACAATTGAGAGAACTTGCGAGTTAAGTGTTTATATAATTCAGTGTCAGACATCGTGGTTATGATATACTTAACAGTGTGTTGTTAAGTTATCTACGACAGAGAGTGATTAGTGTTACTAGAGTTTAAAATCTTGGCGGGATTTTGTTTTACAAAGATTAGGTCAGTGTGTAAGAGTGAGTCAGCACTTTAAACGATCCTAAAGATTGTACAAATAAGAACTTAGTGAATTGCAGCTCTATAACTGTCCGTGGATGTAGGTTTTATAACCGAACCACGTAAAATCCTCCTGTGCCAATTTACATTACAGTTTACTGTTATAATTCTTATAACTGCATACTTCCAGAACTTACAATTGGTATCAGAGCAGGTTCACTGATAGACAAGTGAAGAAAACGATCACGCTGATTTGGAAGAATGGAGTTTATTCGCAATGGAGGATCTGGAACACAACCACCTATTCTTGATGATAATAATTATCCATATTGGAAGGTAAGAGATGATGTATATCAAATCTCTTGATGACAGGGCATCGACCAGTGTGCTTAAAGGATAGACACCGCCAACAAAGTTGAATGCTTTTGGTGATGCTGAACCTAAATCTGAGAAGGAATGGACTGATGAAGAGTACAAGACGTTCAAGCTGGAACTCAAAGGCTCTTAATACAATTTTTGCTGCAGTGGACTTAAACAATTTCGGAAAGATTTCAAGGTGCAAAGTGGCCAAAGAAGCTTGGGACATACTTGAGGTAAAACATGAAGGTACCACATCTGTTAAAAGATCTAAATTGATGAGACTGAATTCCCAATTTGAAAATTTGATGATGCATGAGGATGAGTCAATTTCTGAGTTTTACTCTAAGATATGTCATATCACAAATTCGGCATACATGCTTGGCAAAAATTTCACTAATGTAGAAATTGTTAGCAAAATAATTAGGTATATTCCAGATATATTTCAACATAAAATTTTAGCCATTGAGGAAGTTAAAAACACTGATGAGATGAGGGTTGATGAACTGATTGTCATTCTCCAAAACTTTGAAATTAATCAGAGTACTAGGAAGCAAAAAGGAAAAAGCATTGCATTCAATGTTAAAACTGAAAAATTTGATGATGAAAGTAATGATGAACTTGATGAAACTGATTCTAAACATATTGCTTTTCTAACAAAGAATTATGTCAAGTTCATGAAAAAGAATTTCAAGAAAAAGAATCAAGGAAAGCCATCAGACTCAAATGAAGACAAGTTCAGAAAATTCAACAAGGAGAATGACAAGAAGAAATTGAAGCAACTTGATAAGAAAGGACAAATTCAGTGTTATGAATGTTTTGGTTATGGACATATTCAGTCTGAACGTGCTAATCTCAAGAAGAAGAACAAAGGCTTGACAGTTGCTTGGAGTGATGAATCAGAATCTGATAAAGGGAAAGCTATTATGATTGACATAACAGAACACTGCAGAACCAATGCTAAACATTCAGATGAAGAAGATGGTCCAAAATACTATGAAGAGTTGCAAGAGACTTATAATGCACTCTATGGTGAATGGCTGAATCAGAAGGAAGAAATCAAAACTTTGAAGAAGGAGATAGAAGTACTGACATGTGAAAAATCTTATACCAAAAATCGTATCACGGAACTGGAGATTGCTGTGACAGACAAAACAACACATGTTGAGAAAATCACAACAAAGCTGATTGAGAGCAAAAGATGTGTTGATCAACTCAGAATCGGGTAAGCTAAACTTGATCAGGTCTTGAGTCTTGGAAGAGACAACTCCAACAAACATGGATTGGGATGCATAGAAGGTAATGTTGCATCTTCATCAAAAACAGTGTTTGTAAAAGCTTTAACATCAGGTAAAAATTCTGAACCTAACTCAATAAGGTCAAGTCCTAGTTCAAAAAGTAATGAAACATTTGCTTCTTCTTTGAGTTCTTTCGAATCCAGTCCTCAAAAGATAAGAAAATTCATTCCAATTTGTTATTTTTGTGGTAAAAATGGACATATTAGGCCTAGATGCTTTAAATTGTTGAATTTCTTGCATAAAAGATCAAAACAATTCAAACTGTTATCAAAGTCACAAATTCAGTGGGTTAAGAAAGAGAAGACAGTATGTAATGTTACTTTTACTACTCTTAAACAATCTTCTAACGATTTGTGGTACTTTGACAGTGGCTGCTCTAGGCATATGACTGAAAATAAACAGTTTTTGAAAAATTTTAAAGCATGCAGGGAAGGAAATGTCACTTATGGAGATGGAGCAAAGAGTAAGATCATTAGCAAATACACTTTGAATGTCAAAGGACTATCCAAATTCTAAAATGTCTTGCTGATTGAAGGTTTGAAAGCTAATCTAATTAATATTAGTCAGATATGTGACGACAAATATATTGTTAATTTCACACAAAACAAATGTATGGTCTTAGATAACCGTGGTAAATGCATTTTAGAAGGAAATAGATCTTCGGATAATTGCTATTTGATAAAAATTACATTTAAAGCTAAGATTTTAGATTTGGAATTGGGGCATAAAAAATTAGGTCACCTAAATTACAAAGACTTGGTTAGATTGACTAAGTTAGGTGCTGTAAAAGGAGTTCCTAAATTTGATGACAATGTAAGTGAAATTTGTGGACCATGTCAAATAGGAAAAGAAATTAGAAGCTCATACAATCCACATCTTAGCACATCCAAGATACTTGATTTGCTTTACATGGATCTTATGGGTCCTATGCAAATTGAAAGCATTACAGGTAAGAGATATATATTTGTTTGTGTGGATGATTTTTCTAGATATACTTGGGTTGATTTTATCAAAGAAAAATCTGACACTTTTGAAGCTTTCAAGAATCTTTGTGTTAAGCTTGAAAATGAGTAAAACAGGAACATTGGCAAGATAGTGAGAATAAGAAGTGATCATAGCAAAGAATTTGAAAATGTTAGCTATGCTGATTTTTTCAAATATCATGGTATTGATCATGAATTTTCAGCTCCCAAAACCTCTAAACAAAATGACATTGTGGAAAGGAAGAATAGAACTCTTCAAGAGATGGCTAAAGTGATGCTCAATAGTAATAAGTTGAGCAAAAGGCTATGGACTGAAGCAATAAGCACTGCTTGTTATATTTCAAATAGAGTTTTTCTAAGACCTGGCACTAACCAGACACCTTATGAAATTTTGAAAGGTAGAAAACCTAATTTGAAATATTTTCATGTTTTTAGATGCAGGTGTTACATCTTAAATGACAGAGAGCTGTTAGGAAAATTAGATCCAAGAAGTGATGAAGGAGTTTTTGTGGGATATGCACAAAACAGCAAAGCATTTTGGGTTTACAATATTCGAACTGAGGTAGTCATGGATTCTGCAAACGAGTCTTTGATGATCTAGATGATTATGTAGAATACTCACAAGAGGAAAGCATAACCAGCTTTACAGAAGATACAAAAAGATCAGCTTCTAATCGCAACAGTAATAAAGATGATTCAGTTATGAAAGAGAAAACAACTGCTGTTACGTCAGATACAACAATGAAAACTGACAACTTAGATCTGAATAAAGACTCAATCCGAAATGAAGATGAAAGGAAAGATCCACCCACTTGGATTCAGAAAGCACATCCAACCAATTCTATCATTGGAACACCATATGGCATGATGAAAACCAGGAGTAAGGTAAGGAATCAGGTAAGGTTTGCATGTTATATTTCATTAGTTGAACCAAAAAATATGAAAGAAGCCTTAAAAGAAGATGTTTGGATTCAGGCAATGCGAGATGAACTTAATCAGTTTAAAAGAAATGAAGTATATAAATTAGTTCCCAGGCCAGAAAATGCAAATGTCATTGGAACTAAATGGATATTCAAAAATAAAACTGATGAAAGTGGCCAAGTAGTAAGAAATAAAGCTAGGCTAGTAGCAGAAGGTTACACACAAGTAGAAGGCATAGACTTTGATGAAACCTTTGCACCAGTAGCTAGACTTGAATCAATCAGATTACTACTTGCAATTGCTTATTTGCTTGATTTTAAATTATACCAAATAGATGTTAAAACAGTATTTTTAAATGGCTATCTCAATGAAGAAGTTTTTGTTGAACAGCCTAAGGGTTTTGAAGATCCTAAACATCCTGATTTTATGTACAGATTGCAAAAAGCCTTGTATGGATTGAACTAAGCTCCTAGAGCTTGGTATGAAAGGTTGACAAATTTTTTGATCAACAGAGGTTATAGAAGAGGCAGCAATGATAAAACTTTGTTTACTAAACATGCATCTAACTATTTTATTGTTGCTCAAATATATGTTAATGACATTGTTTTTGGACCAACTAACAAAAGCAAAACTAATGAGTTTGTTAAGTTGATACAGGAAGAGTTTGAGATGAGCATGGTAGCGGAATTAAATTTCCTTCTCGGATTACAGGTTAAGCAAATGAATGATGGGATATTCATATCTCAATCAAAATATGCTAAAAATCTTGTAAAGAAATTTGGGCTTGAGAATTCAAAACCAATGAAAACTCCTATCAGTACTAACCGAAAACTTTCAAAAGACAATGCAGAAAAAGATGTTGATGCAAGTTTGTATAGAAGTATCATTGGCAGTCTGTTATACCTCACAGCAAGTAAACCAGACTTGTGCTTTAGTGTAGGACTTTGTGCAAGATTTCAAGCAAATCCCAAAGAATCACATCTGGCTGCAGCTAAGAGAATCATCAGGTATGTACATGAAACTCATGATTATGGTATATGGTTTTCTAAGGATACAAGTGATCATCTTGCAGGGTTTAGTGATGTTGATTAGGTAGGAAATGTAGATGATAGAAAAAGCACATCAGGAGGGTGTTTTTATCTTGGTACTAACTTGGTTTCTTGGCATAGCAAAAAGTAGAATTCTATTTCTTTGTCTACTGCTGAAGCTGAATACATAGCAGTAGGAAGTTATTGCACACAACTACTGTGGATGAAGCAAATGTTGAGTGATTATGGTATTGAACAGAAACCTATAACTGTGTTTTGTGATAATACTAGTGCTATAAATATTTCCAAAAATCCTATTCAGCATTCTAAAACAAAACACATTGACATAAGATACATTTTATAAGGGAATTTGTAGAGTCTAAGGTGATACACATTGAACACATCTCTACTGATAAACAATTGGCTGACTTGTTCACTAAGGCATTAGATACAACAAGATTTGAGAATCTAAGAAAGGCCTTAGGCATCTGTCAGTTATCTGAATAAACACTGCTTGCTGTTATGTTAATTGTATCTGCAATATCATAAGTTTTCTTCTAATGTAGCATGTGTGACCTGAAATATAAACATTGTGTGAAAAGATATTGGTTTAAAATGAAAAATACATAAAGGGCTACCAATATATGATGTGTGAAAGCCATCATTGAGAATAATCTTAAGGTGTCTAAGAAATATGTTAAGGTCACCCACTCAAATGAAAAGGGCTACCTCTATATTATGTGAAAACTACTGTATTTAAAAATCCAATAGGATTAAAATATGCCAAAATACTATTTTTGACATTTCAAACAAGTGAAAAGAAAGATGAAAAATAGCTTTCATGTGAAAGTAATAAACAACTCTGAAATATGCTTCTTAGAATGATTCATATGATGTTAAGATATTCTTGTTATGTTAAATTTAACTGTTTTCTGTTACGTTTTTTATATCACACGATGCTCTTCGTGCCAATCTGAAATTTGATTTATCTTGTGTGTCTATGTGTCAAAATGCCATGTCAGCTATATTGAATTGAGAGAGAGAAGTTTCAGTGGCGGGAATCCTAACTCGATTAGAATTCCTTATTCTAATGGAAATCAAATTTTGAATTCTTATTCATCAATGATAGTTATTAAGCGGTTTTGGAAAGAGAATTAAAATTAAATTTTTGTTGAAAACAATTTTTTTTTAATTTCAGCCTAGTATATTACGAGATCAGTTAGGGTATTTCCTGTTCATACTATACTCCAACAACAGTTTCGACACTCTCTCTCGTCTTGCTGTTCTCTCTCTGTTCTGAGAAACTCTTGTAGACTTGAAACCCTAACAATGGCGACCACCTCAGAATCTTCAAAAACATATAGTCCCTCATCTTCACAGAATGACTCTGGTTACAACAGTAGTAATAGTGCAAAGTCATCTCATTCACAACAGCCTCAACCAGAGATCCCGATTGATCCTGCTATGAGCGAAGATGAATTGATTTCGTTGAAGAAGATGAAAGACAAGGTAAAGCCGAAGTATAACAAGTTCCTCACAGCAACTGTCAAGCAGAAATTCTTGAAGTACACCTCAAAAAGGAAATTGCAGATGGAAAGACTGGTGAAGCTGACCGACTTCAACAACTATGGTTTGAGTGAGCTTCTTGAGTCTATATATTGGACTCGTACGGTAAACAATTTCCTACCCCCTGTGAAGTCGTTAATTCAGGAGTTCTATGCTAATATCTCTACTTCAATTAATGACCCGAAAAGCTTTCATTATCACAGAGTGTATTGTAGAGGAAAGTTTGTGAAATTCTCACTGAATGTCATAAATACATTCTTTGATATACCAATAGGAAGCTTGCATTTGTTGGATGAGAATTTTGACATGGCTATAGTGATTAAAGAATTGACTAGTAGAGGGGATATAGAATGGAAACCGAGGGATGGAATTAACCAGCAATATCTCATAAAGAAGTACAGGGTGATACGTAAGATTACACGATTTAATTGGCTTCCCTCATCACACCAAAACCAAGTCAGGGAAGACAGAGTGAAGTTTTTGTTCTGTTTGGGTACCAATCGACCAATTAATTTTAATTCATTGGCTTATAGAATGATTGTTCAGATTGCTCCATACAAGTCTGACTATCATTTATTGGTTTTTCCTTGTTTAATTCAAGGAATTCTAGCACAAAATGGAATCCCTATAAGTCTCAAAGAACACACTGATTTTCTGACCAAGTCAATTACCAAAGGTTTTCTACATAGGTTACATGATAAATCTGATCTCCCTGCACCAAAACTAAAACCAAAGAGAGTCAGGAAACATCCCATGAGCAATATATAAGAACAACTTGCTGTGATAAATTCTGTCTTAAAAGATATTGTGCAGGATCTTAAAGATATCAAGGCTAAACAATATGTTTTAGAGGCCAAACTTGCAGGACAATCTGGTACTGCAGAAGAACCACAACCTATGGAAACTGACAATGTGGTTTCTGAGAAGTCTGCAGAGCACAAACCAGAACCTGATGCCTCACTGCCTGAAAAAGCTGAGCCACTACCTGCAGAATATTCAATTGAACAAACTGCTATTGAGACAGACATAACATCAGAGAATAAGCAAAATAAAAAGAAATTCAAGACAACTGCAAAAGGATTGAAAGCAACGAAGAAGATCAACTTGGTGAAGAAACCATCTGATAAGAGGAAGAAGAAAATTGACTTAACAGCTCCAGAACTGAGGGATGAGTCTGTGTCAGATGAACCACCACAATAAGAACCTGAGATGACATTGCCTTCACCAATTGCTGAGGAAGAACCTCATGTTTCTCCAGTCCCTGAAGTAGAACATCATGATTCTACACCAACACAGTCACCACCACATGAAGCCACAACAACACCACCAGCAGAACACAATCAAGAACCTAGTCCAGTAGCTGACACAACTGCACCAGCCATACCTCCACCATCTACACTTGTAAAAGAGTCATTAGTACCTTCTCAGCAACTTGTTGTTAAGTTGCAGACAACAGAAATAAGTGCTGAACGACTTGATAAGGAGATTCGCAAGATTGTGGCTGACGTCACTACCACTTCTTCTAAGGCAACTGAAGCACAGCTTGCTTCTGTGCCCACTGAGCAGCCTATACCAACTGCTACTGGCAAACGATATAAAATGAAGGCTGGCAGGATTAAGAAGTGCTCTGGCAGTTTCTCTTCCCCACCAGTTCGCAAGTCTCCAAGATTTCATTAGTTTTTGACAACTTGTCTTGAAATCAAGGGGGAGAAGGAGTTTCTGATATAATGTTTTTTTATTTATGTTCTGTTTTGTTTTGAATTGATCTTGTTTTTGATAATTCTGTCTGTTTGTTGATCTCCTCCAGGGCAGTATGTAAGGAGTAAGGGGGAGTAAGGGGAGTAAGGCATGTTTATGCTTTGTATGCATTAGAACTATTTTCGGCTGTGTGTTATTTCTTCACTGTGTTATGTGTTTTTATCTGCTTATTTCATTTGATGTATGTTTTTGATTTGTTCTGGTCATGACAATGGTTGCAGTGTTGTTTGACAAGTTACTCACTTTGTGTTGTTTTGCAGGATCTACATAATCAGACATTGTTCTGCTATGTAATTTGTAACTGCATTCTGTTGTTAGTATCTTAATCATGATATTATTGTTTACTAGATCACGATTGCTTATAGTTATGACTAACTTATCTCGATAAGTTTTTTTGTTGATCAGAAACAGTTTGGTGTTTTCATCACAAGTTGCCAAAAATGGGAAGATTGTTGGTGTCAACATGCATGTGCCATGCACATGATATTTTTTATCTAACTTATGATAAAACATGAAGATTATATTGGTTATTATTTTACTATTTCTAGAAGTATATTTTAGGAAGTATTTGATTCATAATCAATATCCTCTTAGAATAGGATATTATTTAATGTATCCTAGTAAAAATAGGAGAATATTTATTTGTGTCCTAATTCCTTTAGGAGTTAATTATATCACTTCCCATTATATTTGTCTTTATTCTAATGTGAGTTTGATTAGGATTTTTATAGGAATCTAAGGAGATTTCGATCAGGCTTCCCACTATATATTGTTATATTTACATAACATATAGTTGGGTGTGGGAGTTTAATTCACGGCATTTCAGGAATTGAAAGGAGAGCTTTAACGCAGATTGGAATGTTTCTTTGATTTGATTTTATGAGTGTTTTATTCATGTATAAAAGGTTATAATCGTATATGAAATTGTTGATTAGGTCTGTGTAAGTTAGTAGACACTTGAGAGAACTTGCAAATTAAGTGTTTATGTAATTCAGTGTTAGACATCGTGGTTCTGATATACTTAATAGTGTGTTGTTAAATTATCTGCAACAGATAGTGAGCAGTGTCACTAAAGTTTAAGATCTTGGCGGGATTTTGTTTTACAAAGATTAGGTCAGTGTGTGAGAGTGAGTCAGCACTATAAACGATCCTAAAGATTGTATAAACAAGAACTTAGTGAATTGCGGCTAGGGGTGTGCATATGGTGTGGTATCGCTATGCCATTCTCATACCATACATAGGTCAAATTTTAGATTTTTATACCATACCATACCATTTTTTAATACAATACTATACCATATCCCCCCATGGTAGGGTAAAGACGGGTATGGTATGGTATTTTCGGGTAGTTTACCAAATTGACCAAAATTTGGATCATATTTTATCATGTATTTTTAATTATTTTAAAGTTTATTTATAGTTTTTCTTTTCAAGATTTTGACACTTTGAGTTCTTATTTTGACATCGTTTAATATTATGATTCATAAAGTTTGTACTAAATAAAAAAATCAAGCAATTATATATTCTTAACAATACAAATAATCAAGTAACTATATATTCTATAACAACACAAATAATCAAGTAACATCGTATCTATAACAATACAAAAATATCATGTAACTAGATATTCTATAACAACACGAATACTCAAGCAACTACATTATTTACTACTTCAAATTCAAGCAAAATGATAGAAAAATGATAGAAGGTTAGGGATTTAGGGTTACTCTTTTCATTATATACTCTATTAGTGTATATAACACTCACACACACAAATTATATATAACCAATTATAAATTGACACGTGGCATAATTTTTATTTTTTTTTAAAAAGTATGGTATGGTATGGTATTTTCGGGTTTTTGCAAAAATACCTGCAACCATACAATACCATGAGGGGTTTTCAAAATATTTACCATATCACACCCTATATTTTTTTAATACCCTACCCTACCTTCCACCATACCATGGTGGGTATGTCGGGTTTGGGCGGGTAGGCGGGTACCATGCACACTCCTAATTGCGGCTCTATAGCTGTCCGTGGATGTAGGTTTTATAACCGAACCACGTAAAATCTTCCTGTGCCGATTAACATTACAATTTACTGTTATAATTTTTATAACTGCATACTTCCAGAACTTACAGTATTATTATTGAACTGAGTAAAGAGCTGCAAAGAGAGAACAAATTCAAACTGAGAAACGGTGAAAAATTGAAGGAGAGAGTAGGGATGGCAAAAAAACCCGAGTAATCCGGGTACCCGGATTTTCCCTGGAAAATCCGGGTGAAGAAAACCCGGATTATCCGGGTATGAAATCCGGGTGCGGGGGAATCGTAAGAAAAAAAAATCCGGGTGCAGTGCGGGCGCGGTATTGTCAATAAACCCCGCACCCGCACCGCACCCGCATAATTCTTAAAAAAATTAAGAAAAAAATAGGAAAAAATCCGGGAAAATTCGGGGAAATCCGGGTGAAGACAAAAATAGAAAAAAAATCCGGGAAAATCCGGGTTTTTTTCCGGGTGCGGGTGCGGTAATCTCAAAACCCGCAAATACCCGCACCCGGAAAAACCCGGGAAAATCTGGGTTTTTCCGGGGACCGGGGATAAGGTACAAAATCCGGGTGCGGGTGCGAAAACGCAAAACCCGCATCCGCACCCAGATTTTGCCATCCCTAGGAGAGAGGAAATGGCGAAAAGAATGAGCGAGGAAAGAGATAATAAAATCAAAGAAAATATTTTAATATTCTTATTACTAAAGTATATTTTATTATTTTGTAATTGAAATCCCAACAATACTCTCATCTCGCAGTCCTCATTTTTCTTTAACAGCCGTCTAAAATTGAGAGGTTTTGTATCACCAAATGAAAAGTGCGCGGTGAAGGTACTGCGATCAAAATTAGGGGTTTTTTAGTAATTTCACAGAAAATCAATTGCTTGTGCGCTAGAAATTAATATAAGACAAAAGTTGCCGGCCCCATTCACCAATTTGATGAATTTGTTAGTTGAAATTCAAACAAGAATTAACCACTACTTAGACTTAAACTACGGAGCCCTTTGTCAAAGGGCCTAGGACATAATTTTAAGCAATATTGAGATGAAAATTAAGTCAGGCACGTGACAAAATAAAACTTTGATGAATAAATATTCGATAAATTAATAATTTTAATTAAATTATAAATTTTTTATTCTCTAATTAGATCTATATATTAAATTAATAAATTTAATAAATACATAAGATAATAATTTTTTTCAAATCTTTTAGAATCTAACAAAAATATAAATTAACAATTGATCAAATATATAATATAAATAATATATAAATTCATAATATTAATGTGATATTTTAACAACTTCTAATTTCTCAATTATATTTCTTTTTTAAAAAATGTGCATGTAAAGTTTTATGTTTTTATTTTTTTATCTGAACTCAACTCAACTTCATCTTTAATTTTTCGCAAATCATGCACCATATTTGTTATATATTTTTTATGTTGCAGGAAGTAGTTATTTAAGGCTATAATTGCTTGAATGATCTTATTTAAAAAACATTTACTAAAACACTACTATCATTCGGATCATGATCATCATCAATTGGTATATTCATTACTTCTTCAATAATCTCTTCATTAGTAGGTAATTTCAATCACTACATCATTTTTATTAGGACAAATCAAAATGTGTTTAACATCAATTGCATTTCTATAACGTAGAGCAGAATTGGCATCATTTTGACCCATTGACTTTTGACAATTAAAACATAAAAATATTCTGAAATTAATAATTATTTATTTTTTGATTAATTAATTAATTATTTACTTATCGATAAATAAAAAAATTTCAGTAAAATAATGATTTTTTGTAGTCTTAATAGTACAAATTTATTTAAATTAGGGTTTTACTGTAATAGCTTTTATAAACTGACATAATGTACGTTAAAGTTATGTAAATTTAGGATCTGTATAATCTATATATCTGACATAATATTTTGTAACTAAATAAAAATATAATTGAGTGAGAAATTGATTTTGAAATAAGATAATAAAGCTTTCGAATTATAGGTAGTACTAATCTCGAGGAGAAAAATTGTACATTGGTAGAGTTCCTTGTGGCTATGGCTACAGTACACTTGATGTACCGGTGCTTCACTTTTTGAAATTATGTAAAAGTTGTAAATATATGTGTAAAAGTAGTAAATAAATATGTAAAAGTTATAAATGAATGTGTATAAAGTTGTATTTATAACTTTTACAAATTCATTTACAACTTTTATACACTCATTTACAACTTTTACACATGTATTTACAACTTTTACACACTCATTTAAAATATTTGTAACTGAGTATATAAAAATTATATTTACAACTTTTACATATTGATTTATAACTTTTATACATTTATTTACAACTTTTACACAAATTTGAAAATTGATGTATCGGTACATCAGGTGTATCGTAATATGACCCAGTTCTCGCTGCTAGCAACTAAGGGTGACAATTCGTGTTCACGGGTCGTATTCGTGTCGTGTCGAGCTGTGACACGATAAAGATTGACCCAATACGAATACGATCCGTTTATTATTCGTGTCACTGAGACTCAACACGAACACGACACGATTATTAAACGGGTAACATGACACGACAAGCTAACACGAATAATAAACGGGTTGTATTCGTGTTAGACACGAACACGACCTGTCTAACATGATTAAGACACGTTTACATGATTGACACGACTCGATTGACATGATTATGACATGTTAACACGATTATGACACATTATACATTTACAACACGATTATGACATTATTATATACTAACACATATTTTTAAATGAAAAAGATATAACAAAAAAATACAAAATTATCCATAAATCTCAAATAACTTTAATAATTCATACAAACTTCAAATGCAATATAAAGTACCATAAGAAAACAATTTTAACAATTCAAATACAACAAAATTAATAAAAATAAAGTCCATCAAATCTCAAATAAACATGCATCACATTCCTAAATTATGGATGACTTAGAACAAGTTCATCACAAACAAACAAACAAACTATAAAGTTATAGTCATCCATCACAAATCACAAATAAGTGCATCATAAACAAACACAAAAAAGTTCTTCAACTCTTATCCATCTCCTCTTCAACTCTTAAGCAACCTACAAAAAGAGAAATCATACTCATGAAAAAATCAGATTAAGCCGATTCTCTAACTTGTTGGTTGATACTTAAGTTTATTACATCTTCAGTCAACTCATCTATCTTTAAACTTCCAGTTTCTATAAAATCCAATCATTTATAGAATGAATAAAAAAGCATTTATAAACATACGAAAACAAATTATAGAGGAAAAAATAAAAATAAATTGTTGAAAGAGTTACCCTGTTGTCCAAACAACCAATAAGTCAAAGCCTTTACTGTATCCGGCGTAAGTGCACTTCTAAATTGATCAAGAACTCATCCACCAACAGTAAAAGCTGACTCGGATGCAACTGTAGAAACTGGAATGCTTAAAATATCACGAGCCATACAAGCAAGTTTAGGATAACGAAACTTATTTCCTTTCCAAAAAAGAAAAATATCCATATTGGCTGACAATTCTATCCTTAGTTCATCCAAATATAACTCCAATTGTGACTTTTGATTTGAAATTGTTTGTCTAAAACTGTCAGCTTGATCAAATTCCTATACATATCATAAGAAATAAGAATCATTAATAAAATGAACAAGTAAATAACACAAATTTTACACAAAGATATAGATTTGGATGAAAAGTTTAGTGTTTTTTACCTCTAATAGAACAGCTTCTACAGCTTTCCGAGCAGTCATATCTTGACTAATTATATCATCAGGATCTCTCCATGAAGAAGGTACAATAGAAATTGAATTTTTTTTGTACTCATTGTACAAAGAAAACATCTTCTCTCTTAACTTTAGACAACTTAATCTCAAAATCATCCCCATAAAGTTTTTTATATGCAAACTCCACAAATTGCATTTTGTATCTTGGATCCAAGACAACCGCTATAGCTAAAATAATGCAATAATTTGACCAATACTTCTCAAACTTAGACAACATACGCTTAGCCATATCCTTCACTCTCAAAGTGTTGCTTCAAAGTCAAATGAGCCACAAACACTTTAGGAAAGTACAAGTTTGAAGTTGGGTACTTTGAGCCAGAAAATATACATGTAGTCTCATAAAATACATTCAAAAAGTTGCTAATTTTCTCCACTTTCAACCACTCACTCAGAGAAGGGCAATGAATGTAATTAGAATCAGTCAACTACATATGACAAAATGCTTGACTATAATACATGGCACTTTCAAGCATGAGAAAAGTAGAATTCCATCTTGTAGGAACATCTTGCCTCAAACCCATTTTACATTCTAGAGACACTTGTTTCACACATTCAAGAAAATTCTTTTTTCTTCCTTGTGACCCTTTGACATACTTAATGCTCTCACGAATTTTATAGATTGCTTCATCTATTTCTTTCAATCCCTCTTGAACAATCAAATTAAGGATATGAGCACAACAACGAATATGCAAGAAATCTCCTTTAGATAATAGTTTTTTCTTAATATTTAATTGAGATATTAGAATCTCAACACAAGTATCATTAGATGAAGCATTGTCCAAAGTGATTGAAAATATCTTTTTTTCAATGCCCCACTCACTTAGCAACTTGCATATTTTATCAGACAAATTAACACTAGAATGTGGAGGTAGCAAAGCACAAAAGTTTAACACCCTCTTTTGTAGAACCCAATTTTTATTAAGAAAATGAGCAATAAGGCACAAATAACCATCCGTAGTTATGGAAGTCCACAAATTAGAGGTTAAACTAATTCTACCAGGTGCTTCATCTAACATGGCTTTTATTCTTGCCCTTTCCCTACTATATATCTTTAATATATCAGCCTTTGCAGTGTTTCTAGAAATGGGAGTCACCTCATCATTTAAATATGTGAAAAGCCTCCTAATGCTAGTATACTCAACAAATTGAAATGACAAATCATGCATAATAAGTGCAGTAGACAATATTTCATGAAAAACAACAGGATCAAATTTAGGACTACGCATTCCCAAATTGCCATCAGTTTGGTTTATCATATACTGACCTATATCACGGGAATTTCTTCTCAGGCAAGACTCCAAATGCCACTTCAAATTACCCGTTCCATTCCTTGATTCAGAAATATAAATCGCTCCACATAATTTGCATTTGAATCTTTGCTTCTTATTTGGATACCCTTCCCTTGGTAGTATATCAAAAAACTTCCACACTTCTAAGGTTAACTTTCTTTTTCGTGTCCTACTTTGAATCATGTCTTGTCGTGTAGTGCCTTCAGACTCACTACCCATATTGAATATGTCATCCTCACTTGGCAAATTAGTTTCCATTTGAGTTGCTGAATTTGTTTCTAAAGAATCCATTTTGATGGAAAAAAAATTTCATGCAATATATATTGAGCAAAGCAAAGCATAGGCTGGAGGGTGTAATCACTGGAGGGGGAGGACTGGATGGTGGATCTATGGTGCTGAAGCCGTGATGATTGGCGGTAGTGAGGATAGCAGATGGCTGGCAGCGGTGAGGACTGAGGAGAAAAGGGTTGCGTTATTTTGATTTTTATCAGATTAGGTTTCCTTCCCCCTTTCCAATTGAAAATTGAAAAAATAGACAAAATTAGGGGCCTTTAGTGAAATTTAGACAAATCTTGAAAAATTTTCATGCCTTATGAGTGTCGGATTTAATGTTGTTAAGTGTCGGATTATGTCGAGTGTCGGATTTTATACTGTTGAGTGATTCCATACCGTCGAATGTCGACTTTCATGCCTTCGAGTGTCGGATTTAATGTTGTCAAGTGTCGGATTATGTCAAGTGTTGGATTTTCATTATGTCAAGTGTCGGATTTTCATTATGTCGAGTGTCGGCTTTCATGCCTTCGAGTGTCGGATTTAATGTTGTCAAGTGTCGGATTTTCATTATGTATTCGTGTTACTTGTCTCATAATCGTGTTTGTGTCAATATTCGTGTTATCGTGTATAATATGTATTTGTGTTATTCGTATTACTCGTGTCATAATCGTGTTCTTGTCATAATCATGTCGTGTCATAATCGTGTTCGCATGTTGAAGACTCTCAACCCGAACACGACACGGTTATTAAACGGGTTGACATCTTCGACACGAACACGAATATACCAAAACCTAAACCCGTTTAAACCCGTGTCGTGTCAAGTCGTGTTCACGTGTCGTGTCGAAAATTGCCACCCCTACTAGCAACTACATAAAACAAAAGAACTGACATTTGTGGCATAGATGGTCGGGGATAGCATTTACTACTTAAACACAAGGAATAAATATAAAAATAACAAAATTTAGCTATATCACGGTCGGTCATTTAGCTAGATAATTAAAAAAGTTATTATTAATTTTTTTAAAATAGTACTTAGATTTAGTTATTTCTTAGGGGGCATTTGGTATGTGAGTTTAGTTTCATAGGAATGAGATTTGCACTGTAAGAAAAGGAGAATATAGGAATCTAATCTTTGAGAAAGTTGGATTACTATGTTTGGTTGGTCTGGTCACGAGAACTATTTTTGGTTAGTCACGAGAATCTTGTTCTTGATTCGTGTGAGAATCAGATTACTGCATTTGATTATACACGATAATGTGCTAATTTTATTTTATAAATTAGTTATTTCATAATTAAGAGTTTTTTAATAAGTCAAAGATACTCATTTTATTTTTCATATTTCGGTATGAATTACCAAAATTTAACATGAAATTTTGAAGATTTTTCTAATGTACTAATTTTTTAGATTTTTAAATTTATTATATATAATCATAAAATGTGTTAATTTTATTTAATATATAAGATAATTTGATAATTAATTTTTTTAATATATTAAAAATACTTATATTATTTTTCATGTTCTACTATGTAATATAAATTTTTTAAAATTTAAATTATTCATATAATTAAAATTCCAAAAAAATCCCATATATTTAAATTCCAAAATACAAATTTTTTTAATGTTTAAATTATTTAAATTTCAGACCATTAACAAATTTTTTTAATATTTAAATTATTTAAATTTCAGACCATTAACAAATATCAACGAAAATACAAAAATTTCAAACAAAAATTCACAAACACAAATCTCAAATAAAATTAAAAAAAAATCCAATTTCCATATAGAAATTCACATCGCCTTCAGATGCCCGCTTCCACTGCTTGCCTCTCCTGCTTCCACCGCACCTCTTCCCTCTTCCACCGCACCACCACTCAACCTCTCCCACTTCCATTGCACCTCTCCCTCTTCCACCCCGCCACCACTTGCCTCTCTTGCTTCCGCTGCACCTCTCCCTCTTCCACCGTGCCACCACTCGCCTCTCCGACTTCCACCGCACTTTCCCCGCTTCCACTTCACCACCATAGCCTCACATCGCCTTCTTCTCCCGCTTCCACCTTTTGCCTTTCAAGGTTCATAAAAAAATTAACAGAAGTATAACTTATGGATGTTAGATGTTTGATTTCGGTCGTGGTTGAATATTTTTTTTTTGGTCTTTACAGGAGGCAGTGGGTTTGGAATTCCTGGAATTTCAAACTCTATGTTAGAAGGGGTTCATATTACCCGAGTTTAAGGTAACTTGAAATTCACGGAAATACATTATTCCTAGCTTATAAAGTTATTTAAGTATACCGAACGTGGTATGGACTTCAAATTTTCATTGGTCTGGTCACATGCCCCTATACCAAACACCTCTTCAGTATTTCTGTAAATGCAATATTCTGTTATTATAATTCGATTCAAAAAGTTAAAGATGGAGATAAATTTACGGAAAATTCCGCAAGATGATATGAAAGACGAGATTTGATGATGGGATGGGCTTCACATGTTGGGCTGATAGGCCTTGGATTTCCCAAGCCCAACAAATGAGACGACACCAACAGAACCTGAAAATCAAAATATCCAGAGCCAGAAGAAACCGTACGCAAATTGCAATTGCAAGCAGCACGACTTGCGTTCTCTTCTATGTTTGCGACTTCCTTCACCTTTCGATTCCTTTTCATGAAGCACTATCACTCTTCTCATTAGAAAAACAGGAGAAACGAAAAGAATTCCCTTAATAACCCCCTCAAATTTTCAAAATTCTCATTTACATCCCCATCTACTACCCACTTTTGCAGGCAGACCCTCTCCTTTTCTCTTCAGGCACTTGCCATTCCATTTCATCTCCTCTCTTTCCAACCCACTTTCTCACTCTCACAATTTCCGATTTCCAAATTCTTAATTCACTTTTCATGTTATGTTACTCTCTATTGCAGGGAGGAACGGGGCTCTGCTTTGCAGATCTGATCCACTATTCAATCACCAACGTCAATCCAATCTGTGATCTGCTCTTGTTCATGCACTGAGAGCGCGAGATCAAAAAAATGGGGATTTTGTTCACGCGGATGTTCTCCTCGCTTTTTGGCAACAAGGAGGCGAGGATTCTTGTTCTTGGCCTCGACAATGCCGGCAAAACTACCATTCTGTGTACGTTTTCTGGGGATTTTGACGACTACCCTTTTCTTGGTTCGTGATTTTATGAGATGGGTCGTTGTTGTTATTGATTGTTTCTCACTTTCTGCTTCTGCAGATCGGCTTCAAATGGGCGAAGTTGTTTCAACTATTCCAAGTCAGTGTTTCTCCCTGTTGTTGATTTTGTTAGTTTGGAATTTTTCTGATGTTACTGAGATTTAATTATCGTAATTTACTTATTTGTTTGGTGGAGTTTCTGCAGTTGATATATATATATATATATATATATATATATATATATATATATATATATATGTTTATTTGTTTTGTAATTTCTAATTTTTTTTTTTGGTTATTTCATTGATGCAGCAATCGGTTTTAATGTGGAAACAGTTCAATATAATAACATCAAATTCCAAGTCTGGGATCTGGGTATGTCAATTTGTTCCCTTTCTTTTGTATATATGCTGCTACTGGCACTTCTAGTGATTTTATTTAGACCAGAATTTGGTACTCATTTTTGTGGTTTTGTAATGTTGTTAATAAATGTGACTTATGTTTATTTAAACTAAAAAATTATATTTGGGTGTTTTTGGAAGATAAATTGACATTGTTGTTTGTATCATTATATTTTTGTGATCAAGTTGCTTAAATATCTTGGCAATTTCTGACAATTTTTTTGTTGTTTCTTGATATAGGTGGACAGACAAGTATCAGGTAACTTTTAGTATGGTTGGGTTTTATTTCTTTATGCAATTTATTGTGTTAGAGAAATGCCAAAATGTGTGACCTTATATAATGTGCTAATTGCTTCATCTGTGCAAATTCTGATATCTAACAACACTTTTTTAACTGGAGAATTGAATAAATTATACTGGACACTCGTCTCAAGTATGCCTTTCTTTTTCCTTAAAAAATTCTTAATGATTTTTTAACTTATTTATTTATTTATTTTATATTACTATTTGAGTTGCTTAAGTTCCTTCCCCCCACAGGCTTGTTTTGGCCCAATATGACTATTAGGACAGCACACTCTTTGATTTGTTGAGGGAAATCATGGAAGATTGTATTTAGCATATGATCTGAATGATTTAGTTTTTGGAAGACAATGCTTCCTTCTGATTTAGAATTTGTATATTTAATTAATGATTTTTGACCGTTGAGGAGTCATTCTGTGATTCAAGTAGTCAAGAAAAAGGGATGATTTCACTCTTCTATGTTGGCGTTTATTTCTCTATCCCAGCCCTTTAGAGTTGAAACTTGAAGATGTGGAATTGAATGACGAGGCTTGCATGGGGAAGAACTGGAATGAAATCATCACAACAAGAATGCAAGATGGGTAAATAAATTGCTCAATGGTCCTTGGGCTGTAGCCCTAGTAGGAGGAATGAGATGGGTTAATGTCTGAAGTACAAGTTTTGCTCAAATTAACTGGGCCTTATACTCAAACTACATAGGAGTAGCTCCAATTATCTTTCCTAGACTATCATGCTTTTTCACAGTAGTTGATTCGTATAAATCATTCTCTCTGTAACTTCCAATATATCATCAATGTTCTCAGGGTAAAAAACAAGTTATTTAGTCATTGGTATACTTAGTGT
This sequence comes from Boswellia sacra, assembly GCA_013180625.2. Taxonomy (NCBI): domain Eukaryota; kingdom Viridiplantae; phylum Streptophyta; class Magnoliopsida; order Sapindales; family Burseraceae; genus Boswellia; species Boswellia sacra. The sequence goes on along the minus strand of SNVD02013979.1, from coordinate 147,431 downwards.
AAGCAAGCTCTAAGATCACATCTTCGAAATAAAATCCAGTTAGAGAAGGGAATCCAATTAGAGAAAAGCTGCCCATGAGCATCATGGCATAGGTAAAAGGGGGGAAGGGGGAGGCAAGGCCCCCCATCTTCCGCATATCTTGCTCATCTGACATGGCATGAATGACTGAACCTGCAATCTTGTTGAGAATTAAGTAAAAAGTGCTTGAAGCATAGAGCTGTTTCTCTTGAAAATCATCATTTGGAAGAAAATAATGAAAATAAAATTATATTTGAAAATAGATTGTCATGTGGGAGATGGACAAAAAAGGCGGGCGGGTGGTGGTGGGGAAACAAGAATGGGGAGAAAACTAGAGTGACTAGGGGGAGAAACTAACGAATATAAGTGGAGACCATATTTAATTAAACTATCAAGTTTGCTACCCTATTTGTTGTGGTTAGTCCTAAATGAAAATTGAAAATTTCTCTCTATTATAATAGTATTCAAGTCCTACCTGAATGAGAAATAAACTATAGGAAACAGAAATGCAATTGAAACAAACAATGAAATATTTAAACTTCAAAATAAATTACTTCATTTAATAATGACTCAAGTATGGATTCTACAACATGACCCCCCTGCAAGAATACCGCGTGACGCTTTGTATGAAAGAAATGTAGAATGTAGAATACTAATATGTAGGATTGGTGAGAGAAAGCTATTGGGTCTGAAAATTGTTCAAGATACTAATGAAAGATCAACATTATTAGAGGCAAATGAAAAGCAACTCAAGATAGTTTAAATAGTTTGAAGAAAGACAATATTAGAGGCAAGTGAAAAGCAACTCAAGATAGTATAAATAGTTTTAAGAAAGACAAGTAGTACAGTGTAGAGTATTGCGAGTAAATTGATCTAAATATGTTTAGTTCAACGTTTAATTAAGACTATGATTATTTTGGGTAGTAAAGAAGAATTTCTCTTTTTTTTTTTTTTTTTTTTTTTTTTTCAAGTGTTGAGATTCTTTGCCTATATATCATTCACCTTACTAAAGGTTAATGTAATTAGAGGTGTTTGCATGCCTGATTTGGGAAATAAATAGAGACCTTCGTTGTGGGAGAAGTTCTTGAAACTTTTTTAGATAGAAGTCTTTGATGATTTTAGGTGAGAACTATGATAATTTTCAAACTTCTAAGGGAGGTTTTCAGTGAAAATTTTCTACATTGAACATGGAAAAATCATGAATATGTAATTTGAGGGCTTTAAAATATCTACAAAACATTCTTTCCCAAGACCAGATCCGTTTAATGGTTATAGATAAAGGTAAACTGCTCTTTCTCCCTGTTTGATCTCTGTGACTTGTATGCTATTTCTTGGATTGATTGTTAAATAATTGATTTTCCATGAATTGCATGAACTGAGTTTCTCTCTCCGCCTCCCTCTTTTTGCCTCAGGCCATATTGGAGATGCTATTTTCCAAACACACAAGCAATAATTTATGTTGTTGATTCAAGTGACACTGATAGACTGGCAATAGCCAAAGATGAATTTCATGCAATATTGGAGGTACACTTCCCTTGGGTTAGGATTTACAAGTTCTTTTTATTTTTTGGGTGATAGGAAACAAAAAAAATTGTATTAGATAAAATGCGGTACATGAAAAAGCTTAAATGATATCTGAGCACAGATTTTTGTTTGACCATCCTGTTTTCTCAAGTACTCTCGGTGAAAATGAGGTTTTTTTTTTTTTTTTTTTTTTTTTTTTTTTTTTTTTTAAAGAAGAAACTAAGGGACCTTGATATGCTATAATTCTTATTAATGCATTTTTATCCAACATCTCATGGTTCCAATTTAAGTTTCTGTCACTCTGGGCAGGAAGAGGAGTTAAAAGGTGCAGTTGTTCTCATATTTGCCAACAAGCAGGTTAGTCCTAACATTCTTTTATAAGATTTGTAGGCAGAACAATTGACTTCTAGTTTTTTTTTTTTTCTTCCACCCCACCCCGCCCCGCTCCCCTCTCCCCCCAACCCCTTTCAAAGTATATGATAAAGCTGCACTCGTGTTTTCAAGCATTGTGTTTACCAGCAAAGAGAAGTGAAAAAAGTTCTAATTTCTTGCTTACTAGTGTTTTCGTTTTCTGTTTGATAATATCTCTTTGGTCCATATAGGATCTTCCTGGGGCACGCGATGATGCTGCAGTGACCGAGGCATTAGAGCTGCACAAGATTAAAAACCGCCAATGGGCTATATTCAAAACTTCTGCAACAAAAGGAGAAGGTCTCTTTGAAGGTTTGGACTGGTAAGCTTAGTAATAACTAAGTGGTATATTGGTAGCATTTTGGTACCAAAATTACTGGGTATTGTTGCTTTTAGACTCTCTATCGACTAAACCACTATTCCACAAGTGCTGGTTCATATGTGTACATTTATGCCTTAGGGACTTCTCCTTTCAAATTGAGTTTTGTGAAGTAACACAATGGAGTTTGCTATTGCAGGTTGAGTAATACACTCAAGTCTGTGGCCGGGTAACTCATTGCAGAAGGGTGGTTTGGCTGGCTGCTACGTGATCAAGTCATTTCAAGAGCGAAGAAATGATGGTGGCCATCTTTTTTACCTTTGATTTGTGATAGAAGTATCCGTGAGTGCGTCTTTGTCAATTTCAACCTTAACTGATGTATTCTTTTCTTTCGAGTACACCATTGATATACATGTAACAACATTTTTGTCAAAGATATTACTTGCTTGTCCCTTGTGTTCTGATTTGTTACCATTTTTTCTTCTCTAGTAATCCTTTCATTTTAATAAATTCTTGGGTTTACTTATTTGGTCTGACATGGACGAATCAATGAGCACTGTAGCATTTTGCGCAAGAACATGTTACCCTACTTTTTAATTGCCAAAAACTGGTCCATTGACATCAATTTGAGGGGCTGAATTACATGGCTTAGCAAATGTTGATTCGCAGATCTTTATTGCCAATCATTTCCTCTACTTAGTACAATATTGTTACAAAGTGGTCCATTCCCTTGTTGTAGTTGCTGCTTTGTCTTAATTGATTTTTGTGGTGAAAGCGTCTGATGAATAATTGGGCCAACTTTCGACCCAAAATTCCTCTCTTAACCCAGACGCCTTCAGTGAACCAACAACACTAAATGTTATAATGATATAATTTTAATTTCTTTTTGTTTTTTTCCTTAAATTTTAGTTGGGATATAATTAAAGCTTTGACCCATTTTCTTTACAATGTCCTGTTTCCTCTGGTTGATCTTATAAAACACCTGAATCAAGATCTCAGATTCAACTTAAAAAGATTTGCAAATATATGCTTCAGTTGGCGGTGGAAAACTTTGAGGTTAATGACATCCTCCTTTTAGATGGAAAAAAAAAGTATATGTATACTCTCAAGTTTGAGAAATATGAAATAAGTTTCTCATATTCTTATTTAATCATTTACAAGTAATACATAATTATTTTAAAAATATAATTTTCTTGGATAACATACATCTTAGGGTCCGTTTGGCGGTTAGAGCATAAAGGGGATCGGATAAGATTTTAGGACTAATTTATTACACCATTATTTGGAGCATTTCAAAGGAATGGGGTTGTGACTAATATTAGTCCCAATAGTAGCAAATCTTTGGGATTAGCAGTCCCATGATGAACCATAGGATTCTTTGTCCTAAGCTTGGACAAATGATTTTTTATTTTATTTAATTAATAATAATATGAAAGTGATATAATATTAAATAAATTATAATTTAAGATAAATTATAAATAATAATAGATAATTGTATATATTATTATTGTTATTAATATTATTTAAGTTATAATATTAGTAAAATTAATATAATAATATATAAATAATTTAGAAATATTATAAACAATAATATTATTAAATCTAATAAAATAATAAATAAAATAAAATAAATAATTCTTGATATAATAATGAAATAATAATAAATTTTACTATAATAAAATAAAGGATTATTAAGAAAATATAAATATAAGAGTATAAAATATTGAAAAATACATATAAAATACATTATAATATAGTTATAATTAAAAATTAATAATTTTTAATAATATAATGTTTAATTATATTTTAATCTAGAATTCATATTGAATGTTTATTTATAAAAATAATGCATTAATAATATTAAATAAACAATAATATTAAATTTAAAATTAATATAATATTTTGAATTATTACTTTAAAAAAAATAAGAGGTACTTAAATATTTTTAATTTGAATATTAAATTAATATTTATTCAAATTAAACTTGAATAAATATAAAATAATTATATTTAGAAATTGATTTCTTAAAAATTTATTATATATTAATATAGTCTAGTCCCATATTACACCAAACATAAAATAGTACTATCTATAGTCTAGTCTAATCTAATCCAATTCTAATCCCAATCTTAGTCCAGTCCAATCCCGACTATCAAACTGGGCATAAGGGTATTAATCAATTTTACATCTTTAATTATTTTGGTAACTAAATTTAAATGGTAATTTGACAGCCCTATAATGTCTAACTATCACTTCAAACCCCTTCTACCCATTTTTTAGTTGTCGTCGTTAACAACCCCCATCATTTACATTTTGTCTTTAATTATAAAGGTTGATCCGTGTTAACTTGTATAAAGATGAGCAAAATCAATTAATTCAAAGTACCAACTTATTCACTGCATCACAAATGAGAGGACAATTGTTTAAATTTGGAAATATAATTGTTCTAAAAAATATTAGACAAACCATTATTTTTTTTATCTTCATATGTTTAGAAGATTAAAATAAAACTATCAAAACTCAAATGTTTCAAAATTTTGACGCAAAATAGATGACCTTTACTCTTTGATTAAGAGGTGGTTTACGATGGAGAAATTTGAGTTGTTTTGATGATGGACAGAGAAGCAAAGTTAATTAGGTGGTATCCATGGCTTTGAGGTTTTACAAATTGACATATTTTTAGTGATTTGATTACAATATAGAGAATCGAGAGTTCTACATCGACGATAAAGGAGTTATTGGTGGAAGCTATAATCCACTAATCATTTTGTTTGTATACAAATAGAGAGAAAAAGTGCATCTTTTAAATATAAAGATTATCAACAAAGTAGTGGTAATTATATGAGACATTGATAAAGAAAAGAAAAAGAATGTGGTTAGTGGGTTCAATTATGGAAGATAAAATAAGGGGGGGTGTTAAACTCTTATCCAAAGTTAAGGAAGTCTATTGATATTTCTCAAAATTATTGAAAAAAAAAAATAGTACCCAATAACTGATTATTTATTTATTTATTTGTTTGTTGTTGTTGTTGTTGTTGTTGTTGTTGTTGTTGTTGTTGTTGTTATTAGTAGCATTAGTAGAAGTTGTTGTTATTATTATTATTAGTAGTAGTAGTAGTAGTAGAAGGCCTCATAAAACCGTTGCCAAGAAATCGTGTAATTGATTGGTCAACATTTCTGTTTGTTTGAGTTATTGAATTACTTATGGTAGACTGGTACTGCTCTTCGATTCATGAAATTATAGAAAAATTTTGTTAGGTTGATATATAGGGTCATTTGAGTCATTTCAGACAAAATTTTCATTGATCTCTTATAATGTTTTCGGTACCCATAAAACCTTTTTAGGAAAAGCCAAAGTCCAGTACAATTCTAAAAGGTCCCAAGCATTGGACTTTTCAGTGTTCAATCTCATTGCCAGTACTGTTTATGAAATAAGGCCACAACAAACCAAGCCTCTAACCTACGATTTAGAAGGAGACCAAAGTTTAGCATCATTTTTCAAAGCCACGGGCCCTGCAAATTCAGTACGCGCGCGCGCGCGCGCACACACACACATATAAAATCATTAATTTCTCCAAACCTAAGGTTTCCGAAACTCCCTCTCAATTTTTCAATTTAAATAATACTCCTTGTTCAAAAAAAAAAAAAAAAAAAGAAAGAAAAATTATGTCAAATTGCATATCATATGATGTGCAATGTAGTATTTATTATATGGATGACGAAACCATATGGTGACTGGTATGTTAATATTATGTCACTCGAAATGTGAGGGGAGGTAATAATTCTGAAGAATAATGTTAGTACTCTTAAATGGTTTTGCATAAATACAAAGTGATCAGAATTTTGAATAGTGTATGAAATTTTTTCCACTTCTGTTTGTTGCATTATTAGTGTCAAAGTTGTTTGTATCTATGACTGCTCGGTAAGCTATTGTGAAGAGGGGCCCGTTGGTCGTGATGCTTGCACTGAAATGCAGCCAAAAATGCCTTGAACAATCTAATATCTGGGCACAAAGAATATGAATGCTCATATCGGTTGTCAAGTTAGACAAGTCACAAAAATTTCCTTTTCATGATTTGGATATAAGATACATGAAAATGATTCATTTGAATAAAGAGAACAAGAATGCAGCCCCCCATGAATCATGAATTTAACTGGAAAATAGTATAGCCGTCTATTTGTTAACTCAAATTTGGATTGGTCACGTCGTTCTAAGTTCACACTTAGGTCATTCCTATTTTTTTTTCTTTTTTGCCCCCTCGCGTTCATATCTTTATATATAAGATTATTATCGAATAAATAAAATATAAGTCCAACAAATAGCAAACATCTCTTCAGGATTGTATTTTTTGGAGTATATATAAGATTCCTAAATTTAGAGGCGGAGCCACATAGTGAAATCAGGGGGCAATTAATTGTAAACTTGGACACAAAAACCTAAATAAATATTCTTCGAGGATTTAATGAGTTTACTTTATTGCCCCCACTAAATATCAGTTTTTTTCTTTAACAAATAAACTCTCAACTTACTATTTTCTTGATTCATGTTATGCAAAATCCGTAAGTGCACAGAGTCGTAATAAGTAATAAAGTGATAAGTAGAGTATCATTCTCATGAGGACTATGTTACTAACTACTAAACCGTATCTATCTCTAATTTTATTTGAACAATGAAAATTAAATGACAATTCAAATTAACTAAATAAACCAAATAAGTGAACTAAAATTGAGCAAATAAATAAATGTAAACAACACTAAATAAATTCATAAAAATCCAATGAACAAACATCTAAGGTATTAGACTTCACCTAAGTTATCCCCTCTAATCTTTCAATACAATAAAATCAATGTTTATTCACCTGTTACCAACCAATTTCCCTAATGTATTTGTTATTCTTTCTCAAACAACAACAATGTATATTTATAGAGAGAATCACATCTTTGTCTTATCTAACTGTCTATAAATACCCATTAAGTACAAGAAATTGCACATAGTTGCACACATCACAATCATATCTCTATCTCATGTCGATTTATGGCAAATTAAGCAAGGACTAATATAAATCAATTTCTTAGTTTAATCTATACCTCAAATCATGTAAAAGTTGTGCAGAGTTTCATAAACATTAAGCATATAATTAATTCACTCAACAAAGATTAAATAAACATCAATATATTGAATTAAAATACTTAGAGTATCAAACTTTGCTACATTCTAACCCTAGAAAAGAAAACTAGTTCATAATGAATGTAAACAAAACACAAATCTTAGTTGTAGACATAAAACAAGGAGGAAAGAAAAAAAAAAAAACTAGAAGTTGATGAAGAAATCTTGCTCCCAACTGTTCTCCTAGGCCTCCTTAGCCCCTCAGAACTCCCAAACATGTTTTATGAAGTCTTATTTATAGATGTAGGGTTTTAGGACTCTAAAATAGGAGAAAATTGTGATTTCAGGTCATCGTTGTGCAGCAACGTAGCCTTATTTACATAAGAGCGCAAGGTCTCGGACTTGTGTGCTCTGTTTCAACTCTTCAGAATATCTGCTCTACGCTACCTTTACTCTTTTGATCATAACTTTTAGTAAACAATTCATATTTATTAACCATAAAATTCTACAAAAACTAGACATCCAGTGCTTTTCAATGGTATATGGCACATAATTAGTTCTTTGTAGATCAATACAGTTAATTCTGAGAAGTTGGCTGTCTGACAAAGGTGAAATTTGAACGTTTTTGCTTCGAATTGACTCCAATTGCTTTCTACGACCAAATAAAATGAAAGAAAACAAAATAAACATAAAAAGAACACATTTAACTTGAAAACAAACTAGTTATTTGAGAAATTAATGAGGTATTAAAAAGTGTACAATTCTTGAGTTATCAAATACCCCAAACTTAGACTTTGCTTATCCTCAAGCAAACGAAAGAAAAACAAAATAACAAACATAAATCTCAAATGACTAAATTGCTTTGAATTGTTGATAGGCTTCAAGGATTGCATTTAATTATAACTCAAAGAATATTCAAAACATTGTACTTGTCTAGAATTTCAACTCATAGTCAACCTTGCTTTCTTTTAATCCGTCAAGTGTGTGTGTAGTTAGCCAATCTCATATTATTACGTGTAACTCAGATGAGTTTATGAATAAAAGTATCATGTTGATATCTAGATATAGAAATATGTGTATATGAATTCCATAGGTCTGCTTTTCATGTCACTCTCTACTAATGTAGACAAACACAACTTCAAGGATCAAATAGGACTTTATTAAGCTTGTAACATTTGGCTAAGGTGAAGCATAGATAAAAAATATTTATGTGGCTCAAGTCCCATAAAGACATACAAATCACTCAAGACTATGTAGAGCTCAACCCTACAACAATAATTCACCAAGTAACTCCCCCAAACTTAATTTAAGTCAACTTTTTTCCCTTTATTTTCTTTCCATAAGAAACGGTACCCCCAAACTTATTTCTTTCTTTCTTACAATTACTAAAGGGTAATGCTTTTTTTCAATTGTTCTTTGGTTCTTCTCTATTTTTTTTTCATTTTTTTACTTAGAGATACTACACTTTCAAATTCATTTGATTCTTTTTTTTTTTTTTTTATGTACCAAAGGTGTAGCTCTTATTTTTTTTTAAACAAGAGAGAACAAACCACAATCAACTCAAAAGCCTCACAAATACAACAAAACTCACTTTTAAAACCTCATAACTCCACCCAACCTTCCATAACACTACAAGATTTTTTAAGATACATGTCACTTTAAAATTTGATTAATTGTCGGTTTTTAGAAAACAGTCACTTATATAAAAGTCAAAACACACTTCTTTCAATACATGTCCTTTCACAATGTCCTGAAAATTACACATGTGCCATTCCTATATAAATAAACTAACTTTTCCCTCCTTCCTTGAGTCTCATTTTTGCAGCCCCAATTTAGAAATCCTGCCCCTTTTTTCATATGCCCTTGAATCCCTAATTTCTTACCTTCTGAAATCCCAAATCTCTCCACTCCAAAAGCCCTATTCTCATGGAATCCCTAACTCAACCATTCCAAAATCCCTGGACTCATTGAATCCGTAACTTATTTTGGGAAATCTCTTGGTAACTTACCATTCCCTGAGGTGTCTGCAGCAAGTTTACGATTCGTAACTGCTCTGTCCACTGCTCCCTCGTCGGCTTCAGACTCTTCTTCTGCATCTAGGCCAACAGCTTGCAGGTATTCCTCTGTCATTTCATCTGTTGTTTACTAGCTCCAAATCGTTCTTCGTTGTTATTTATGAACTTATTAACACGTTCTATATGATTGGGTGATGTTTATCTTTGGTGCTTTGATTTTGATTTAAAGTTGGCCCGTTTCAAAGAGGAAGCTGTTGGATGTCTAAATTTTTTCTTTATTTTTCTTTTTAAGTTATTACTTTGAAATCTTCATCCACTCTACCTTAGCCGTTTGCTGAGTTGTTGTTTCATTTCATTTCATTTGTTTTTGCTCTACTTGTCTGCTTCTATATGTCTCTCTCTCCCCCCATTATCTATTATGATATCTCCGTATTTTCAAAGGTACACATTTTTGTTTCATCTCTGTTTCCTCTGTTTTCATGTATTTTCAGCTAATATATATTCTTTGTAATTTCGCTGTTTTCATTTCCCACTTCTCAAAGTTTTTAACGAAGCTAACATATCAAGTTGACAACTTTGTTTGAGTGTGACTAGGTTGATGTTTTCATTTTCGTTACTGTGTGTTTTGAGCTTGGTTTTTATTTTTCTTTTTATGGTTTTATTACGTAATGTTTGCTTAATTTTTTGTGCTCTTATTTAGTATTTGTATTTGATTCTATTTTAACGAAACCGTACATTTATAATTTTTTTCCACTTTCCGTTTTCACTTTATCTATTTTCTGAAGTGGGAAATCATGTGACTCAAACTAGCTAAAGATATGTATGCGAGTTTTAAAATTCATCTAGGTATGGAGTAGTTATTCTCCTTTGTTGATTTTTTGAACAACCAAATGGAAGATAATAAGAAACTATTCTAAGTTGAAGGTTGTGTTTGGTTGCCAAGAAATGAGTGAAAATTGATAAGAACTGATAAACTTGAATGAAATGGACGAATATTCATCTGGGTATGAGTTGGTTTTCCTTTGTTTTCACTGGAAACAAACGGGAAGTATAATTATGAAGAGATGAAGAAGCAAATATGAGAAATTTTCCCTCCATTTTTTTCTTCTCTCCCTTGGCTTTATGGGGTTTTGCCTTGCCTGTTTTGGGAGCCATTGTGCATCAAATGTGTTGGATTGGTTATAAAATTACAGGTTTCAATCTGCTTCTTTGATCGTAAAAACTATGACTTGAATTGAACTTATCGATGAAACTTACAACTCTTTGCATGCAGATCTTGAGCAGTACAAATAGACAAATAGGTAGATTTTGAGTGGAAGAAGAGTGTAATATAAAGAACCTAGAAAGTGGCTTGAATTGAACTTATCGTAAATGGCTTTGTTTGACAATGTCTACATTTCTTATGTACGGACCGAATGTGGCTTTACTTGACTTTTCAGGAGCAGCTTCTGGAAAGGGAACAGAACATACAGAAGTAGGAAAGACAAATGGAAGAGAAGGACAGAGAGCCACATGCCATTAAATTAGACAATAAATGGTTTGTTAAGCTGGTTAATGGGATTTTTTTATTCTTTTAGTTTTTTGGATTATGCTTAACTATTATTTCTTCAATTATTTTCTAGGCCTGAGCTAGGGAGGACCTTTTCAGAGGACAGAACAAAGACCTAGCAACATTCAGGTTATTCTTCTCCATAAGACCTTTATTTGGCGATTTAAGTCTATTTCTTTATTATTTTTTCTAGTATAACTTTTGTCTTAATCTGAGTCATAGTTGGCATAGGCAGTGGCATCTTAAATAAGGAATATTTTCATTATTTAATATCTCAGTCTAAAAGGCTGTTTCTTGAATCATTTGCTCTATCCATTTATGGGTGTTTTTCGTAGACTAGAGTGGGTGCTCAAGGTATGGACAGTTCAAAAAATTTGGATGGACTTGTTCCTTTGCAGAATAGAGCGTGATCATTCTGAAGCTGAAAGAGCCCAACACATAAGACAGATACATGATTTTCAAGAGCATACATTTTCAAGGAAAAGGCAGACAGCTTATGGAATTGTAGGAACAGGTCTGTGAATTGGCATTCTTAAGTACTTGTAGATCATTGTTGAATTTTTTGGTGCATATGCTAGAATGGTTATAAAATATTGTCAATTGTCATCTTTCAATTGTATATAATTTGATACAAAAAAGACACCATTTGCTATATGGAATCCGGACGACTGTTGTTTACGTTCTGTTTGCAACATCATTCTTTCTTGGAGTTAATCATATACTCCATTGCATATTGCGTATGAGGTGCTTTATTTAATAGTAATCTTGTTTTCCAGCATAGAGCTGCTTAGGAAACAATTATTAACAAGAATGAGCAACTGAGGAAGGCACAAGTTTGGGTTGCAAGTGTTCAGTTTGTTGACCCAGGTATGGCAACCCAAGAGGGGGGGTGAATTGGGTTTTTATTTATAAAAACGGATTTAGAAAACTTTTCTTGAAAGATCAAAATTATTTAACTCTTTCTTTGAGAATAAAGGTGAATAAGATGAAAATAGAATGCAATCAAGAGAATGGAAATAAAGAACAATCACAAGTCACTAGTAGAAATTGGACTTTTTACAGCATTTAGAAAATGCTGTAAAACATCTATTACAGCGTTTTGCCACGTGTTGTTATCGACGGAGCTGTAAAAGGTCCACAATCAATTACGGCGTTTTAAAATCGCTATGTGAAAATGCTATAATTGTGTAATATACAGCGTTTATGAAACGTTGTAAAACTTGTATTACAACATTTAATAAATGTTGTGAAAGACTCTTAACAACTCTTCAAAAACGCTGTGCATGTTTGCTGGGGAATTTATTCATGTTGTTTACAGCATTTATTAATAGTTATGGAGGACTTTTTGCAGCTTGTTAAAAACGTTGTAATAGGATATTGACAACATTTTTAAAACGTTGTAAACAATGTGTGGTTTTTTTTAATACAATTATACGAAAGCACCACTCGTTTCATTCAAATATTAATAACACACTTTAGCTGTTCAATAATTAAGGTTAATCTATACTCATCATCAATCAATTGCAAATATTTCATAAGCGAAAAAACAAAACTTTTGATATATCTCATATGTCATATTTAGAAATATCTTGATTTAATATCAAGTACACATTAAAAATATCATCTCAATTCAATTCAATATGACAACAAAATACTATAAACTATAGCCTTTCACCATTAAGTAAGCACCACCTAGCTAGTCTAACTTAACATGATTCTTTGGCCAAGCAATGGTGCTTCCTGTTGCATCACCAAGGACATGAAGTTCAAATGTATGACGATGTAAAGGTGTATTCTCCACTTGTGCAACAGTCACCCAAATTTTCCAACAATCTGGTCTAAGAAACATATGATGTACCTATGAATGTGGATCTATTGATGCAATTTTTCCTTCTCCTACAATGACACGGGTTCCCATCCAATCCAGCAATTTATATTGAGCATTCTCCAAGTTATTAGAGCTACATACACCACCATTGGTCTTTTCCATCTTTTACAATCCAACAAGAAGCTTTAATTAGTCATAATACAACTTCCCATGTGTTGTAAACAAACATAATCTATATTGACATTGTGTTTAACTACATGATTGGCTGCTATTACTAGTGACATTGTGTTTTAGATGGAAGTTATGTACTTCATGTCTTATGGCCTGGTTCAAAATTTACCTCTTACCAACTCAACTATTCCAAATGGACAGACATTTAACAATTGCAATTGTTTGGTAATTTGAAATAAGCAATCATAGAAAATAACAATTAACTTTTGATAAACAACAAAAGCAACAACAACTACAGCAAGAGCAACTCAAAAATAAAAAAAGGGCAACAACGGCTACAACTACAGTTACAACAAGTGGAGCAAAGTAATTTTCATGTGTTGGTGATTGATGATAGTATCATTGATCAGAAAATTTTAGAGAAACTCCTTAAAGGTTCATACCTGGTCAAGCTTGTAAACTAAATCTTGGTCGACAGTAAACAATCAAAGCCTGGGCAAGCTGAAAAATGAAGTAAAGTGTAACAACAAAACTTAATGACACTTGAAAGAGATAAACACAGTAAATGATAAATATAAAAAAAACAAAGCTGTATAGTGGTCTGATAACATTACAGGTCTTGTTTTAATCATTAAATGACTAATCAGAAAGTAAATTTGATGCAATAATTTCAAAGAATCAAAGGATCCCTACTTAGGCAGCCTCTAGATTGTCATTATTTTTTACCATCTTGTTCCGTTTTTCTAGACTAAATTTTCTCATAAAAGCTACTAATGCTGCAAAGAAAAATGAATTATAGCAAAACACAGAGCTACCAGAAAGAAGGAAAGTACTCCTAAAATGATGATAATACTATTAATAATACTAATAGTCACTTGGTTTTTTCATGTGATCTATGAAGAATGAATGATAAGGAAGTTACTGATGGCATGTGCTGATTGCCTATATAAAGTTATGCAATAATAATGGACAACAATTGACATTTTAATTGCAAGAATTAAACTCCAACGACATAGGGGAAGCACACATCTTGATCAATTGCCTTTTTATATTTTTTTCTTCAAAATCAAACATTCTTTCACTGCACTCAAATGAACACATTCTTTTAGCATGCGGTACAGTAAAAGTGGTTCATGCTGAACATGCTTCTTTCTAATACAGGAAAGATCCCTGCAACTTCTATTGCTGATCACAGCAGAAGCCATGTTCATGTTCCTGGCTAGTGTACCTTTCACATGCAATATCCCTTTACAAACGATCACTCTTTTGTCTTTCCAAAAATATTTCTTTTATAAAAGATTCAATCTATAATATTATGTACGTTTGGGTCCCCTAGCTCCTAGAATGTGTTTGGTGTTGTCTTTGCAAAAAACATCTTTGAGTAAAACATTCTTATTGGTGGTTGAAGGAACACGAGGAAGCTACCTAACTTACTTGGTGATCGATTGAAGGGTAAAAAGAGATAGCATCCAGAAGCTTCTTTGCTACTCAAACCCTAAACTTGAGAAAGTGATAACGCGATGTTCAGAATTTTAATTTACAACTTACCAGTTACAAAAAGCCTTCTAGTCTTGATGGGGGTTGCTTCTACAGAATCAGATGGAACCATAGAATTCTGCAAATTATTACCTGAAAAACTTGCATAATGTTAGTATACAATGGGATACTGCCGCTGATAGAGAATAAATCTGATGAAATTAATAGGAAAAAAAGAAAAACAGGCAATTGGTTTCTTATAAAATCAAGAGAAGAAATACATAATATATCACCATGATGGTGATAGACCCCCCATTAGATTCACATATGCGAGGAAACACAGCAGACAGTAAAGCAGGGAAGAAACAGGGGGAAATTGGTGAAGCTGGGAAGTTAGCAAGAAAGAAGGACTACCTTTATTTTTCGGTTACCTTTATTTTTCTGTTATGTTTTTTTTTTGTTATTTTGTGTTGAGCTGTTAAGCTGAGCTGGGGAAGTTAGTTAGAGTATAAATAGAATAAAGAAAGAGAGGGAAGGGGTAGAGAAGATTCTTAACCAACTTTTGAAAGAGAGAAAATCTCTTGGAGAGAGGCAGGCTCTCGAAACACTGCCAATTAGATATACAATCAGTCTCATTATCTTAAATCTACATATTCCTAATTCTGTTTTTCTATTTCTATACTTCTGCATTCTGTCAAGATTTTTGTGTGTGAGTGTTATAAAATTCAAGATCATACCAGATGGTCAGATCTCTTAATCAACAATTACTCTTCATTTTTATTTTATACCAGAAATCTCTTGACTTTTCCCTTGATCACCAACTTCTAAACTGAAGCTACTTTAAAACCTATAGCCTAGAAAGCCAAGAAACTTGTGGGATGTATAAATCCCGAGTAGATGGCCCTAAAGGTATTTAAACCTTTAATCTCTAGACTTTACATAGCTTTTTGATATTTGCATGTCAGATTGCAAGTAATCTACTTGAAGCAAGTAAATTATAATATAAGGGTTTAAAAAAAAGGAAAAAAGGAAGGATTTTCCTAGCTATGCCTAAATCCTACAAGCAGATGTTATAGGCTCTTCATTAGTGTTTATTAGTCTACATTTGTCAGTTTATTAGTGTATTACAGAATTTTCAAAGGAATTTCACAGTTCAGAAGAAAATAAAATTAAGTCATAGCTAACACAATAAGATATTAACATAAAGAGTGTTAGAGAACATAGGATATGATTATATACATAAAAGAAAAAATTAGGTAAAAAAATTGTTTTTTCCTCGCTTGTAATCTGACCATTGAATAAAAGGACACAAAAGTTGGGTTATAAAGAAATCACAGAATATAGAAGAGAATATTACAACATATATAAGATGCTACTGCAAATAATTAATTTAATTTAATTCAACTTACGATTTCATTGCTTAAGATTTTTCATTCTGTTATTTGAAGAGCTATAATCTATATATAGCAAGAGTACATATTGTCCGCTTGTCTTTCACCCTCAGAAATTTATTTATTAGGCTTAGCAAAAAGATAATAAGAACACCCATAAATAGAAACAATACAAGTGCAAACAAACAAAAACAATTACAGTACAAAAGCAAGAAAGAACAAAATGGCCCAAGTGAAAAAGGCAAAGGGCAGCGGAGGATATTAACATAAAGAGTGTTAGCCTGTTCCTGCAGCAAATTGTAGTACATTAGATCTACTAACATAAATGAAAATAAATTAATTAATAAACTCACCTTCCCAATTTCCACTTCCCTGTAGCTAAAAAGAATAAGCACTTCATAAAAGCAAATCCACTTGTAACTAGGAGCTACATGAGTCGAAAATCAACTTGCCATCAATTGTAGACGACCTGGCAAGAATGACATAAAAACTTTGATTGTTTATATTATTCTTGAAATTTTATGGATTCCAATTTTATTATTTATAGAACAATTGTCTGACAAAATCATGTGGCTCGAGTAAACAATTTGCTAAGGAAATATTTTAACTTTCTTGATAATATTTCCAAGGCAAATAGTCAATTTTAGACAAAACATGGGTATAGGCTGCATGCGGGTGGCAGCTGTAGTGTGGAATTAATATCCACACATGCTTACAACAAAAACATAATTTCTGTAATCTTTGATTGCTTTCCAACAAAATAATAATAATAATAAACCCAAAATTGGTGATTATCCATAGCAATTAAAAATAAAAACATACATAAATGAAAAGTGGCCAAAATGACTAAGAGTTCGTAACCCAGAAACATTCAGCTAACAACTTTTAGGAATAAAAAGCTTCAATTCAAACACTCAAATAAAACAAAAGTCTCTATGTTCAGCCACGTAGATAGCTAGCCTATCTAACTGAACACAGAGAAATACATTAAAATACATCGAACACTAAAACAATTATCTTTTTTATGTATAATTGTTTTTAGTTCATTCTTTCCCATTTGCAACACCACCTATAGTAGCTCCTCTACCTTCAACCACCACCACCACCGAGTCTGACTCATTCCTTAATCATCCACTCCTTACACTCTTACACCTACTGCTATAAAAATTACCTGAATCAAGAATTAAAATTTTAAAAAATTAGTTGAGTTGGAACCATACAAATTCAAGCCAGTTCAGAACCCAACCGATTCCAACACACCCTCCCAGTCCATGTCATCCTCCTCCTCTCTTTCTCTCAACATTTGCAAAATTGTCTTAGCTTTCTCTCTTGCTCTCTGGCTCTGTCTCTCTTTAGCCTCCCTCAACACTTTCGCATCTCACGACCCCCAAATCCCCCTTACATCTATTCTAGCAACTATTTACATAATATTTTACAAAAGAATCTTAGTAGTCAACAAAAGTTCTTTCGATTTTGATTCGAAGTATAAATTCGAAAACAATAATTTAGGCAAAAGAAAAAACAAAGTGCAATTACTTACCTGTGTTCTCAATAAATAAAATTGATCAGCTAATTGTTTTCTCTTTCCAGTAGGAGGTAAGACACAGCACCCAATCATCTCTCTTTTCCTATGATTGCCCAATTGCTTCACATGCAGGATTGAGTGAAAGGGATTGAGAGCAGAAACTGATGAGCAGGATTAGGGATTGAGAGCCGAAACTGATAAGCGGGATTATTGAGAGTGAAATTAGGGATACAAGAGACTGAAATTAGATATGGCGGTAATTTTTTAGGTAGCCCGCGAAAAGGAAAAAAATTTTTTTTTTTTAATTTAATTTTCCAACCCAAAACGGAGCGTTTGGTGCTGTAGACTTTAAAAAACTTCACATCACTTAAAAAACGCTGTAAAAATATTTTAATTTAATTTTAGACAGCATTCTGTTAGGCACACGCTGTAGGCAGTGGGTGTTAGTGTTGGCTGGTTTGACATGTACAACGTTTTTATAAAAAATGCTGTAAAACAATGTTGTAAAAGATCAAGTTTCTTGTAGTGAGTGCAAGTTAATGTAAAGAGATAGGGATAGAGAGAGTGCAAACTCAATTTACGTGGTTCGACAAACCTTGCCTACGTCCACGGGCTCCTAGCTCCACGAGCTAGACTTTCCACTAAGTTGTAGAAATCTTTACAACTTACTTGATGAACAACCTCACCAAGACTTTTTCCTTCAACCCTTGATAACACCACACCAAGAGTTCTTCTTGATGAACAACCTCACCAAGGCAACTTCCTTCAACTCTTGATAACACCACACCAAGAGTTCTTCTTGATGAACAACCTCACCAAGGAAACTTCCTTCAACTCTTGATAACACACAACAAGAGTTCTCTCAAGGATAACTATTATCCTTTACAATAATATCTCACTCTCACCACAATACAAGAACAAAGATAATTTTTACAACAAAAGTATAACTCTCTTCAAAGAGTAGATAAAGAATATAAAAGCTCTCTAGACTTGATATTTCTCTTGTTTTTTGCTTGATAAAATGCTTCTCTTGCACTTGTTGAATGCATGGGAGAATGGCTCCTTTTATAGGCAAATGAGATGAACTTAATCAAGTGAAGACACCAACTCCAAATTTTCTGCCCACCATAAAAACTGTAATTTTGTCTTCCATTTTTGTCAATGTTCCGTTTGAAATTTGAAAATCTGCAAAACATAAAAGATTTGTACATTTGAATAATCTTTCCAACGCATCAAGAATCAAGTCATTTGGATATCTTTAGCTCAAGATATGGCCAAAACACCATTCGGTGCTCATGTGACTTGATTTTTCTTTCTTGTGTCAGTCCATAAAATTGAATGATAATTTTGTCAGCCTTCCGTTTGAAATTTGAATTTCTTCAAAACATGAAAGATCTGTATATTTGAATAAGATTTCCAAAAAATTAAGAATCAAAGCATTTGGATATCTCTATCTTAAGATATAGCTAAAACACCATTTGGTGCTCATGTGAGTTGATTTTTCTTCTCTGTGTCAGTCCACCAAATTGCATGTCAATTATGTCAGCCTTCCATTTGAAATTTGAATTTCTTCAAAACATATAAAATGTGCCTCATTAAGTCCTCTTTCCAATGCCATAAAAATCAAGTCATTTTGATTTTTATAGCTCAAGATATGTCCAAAGGAGTATTCGGTGCTCATGTCAGCTACTTCCATTTGTCTTTCAATTTGCATGATGATTTGGACAACCTTGCACTTGAAATTTGAATTTCGTTAAAACATATGAAATGTTATAAATTGAGTAAGCTTTCCAAAGGCTCAAGAATCACGTCATTTGGATATTTGTAGAGATATATATGACCAATTGATTGAACATTGCTCATGTGTCACATTCCTTGAGTCAATCCTTGTTCTTAAACTTTGGTGCCTTTAACATGTAGTCTTCTCCTTAGCTTCAACACTTCATTTTAATAAGCCTCTTCTTGATTTTACAATTATTTCAATGATCTTACTCTTGCACATAAATAAACATGTTAGTAAATCACAATAATCAATGTGTATTGTTATCATCAAAATTATCATGTAGCCTTAGGGCTAACACAGTTACAACCAAATACAAACTAGTCATTACAGGCAGAACTGCAAGAACTTACAGAGCAATTTAACCAGCTCTGGCTAGGTTGTCAGGGACAGGTTGATTATAATGCTTTTTTTTTTTTTTTCATATTTAGGGTTACTGGTTTTTATCTTGCTTTATTTTCAATATGGTATGATGTATTTGTGTTCCACAAACTTTTTGTGGCTGAATATTGGAATTTTATGTCACTGACTTGGATCTTAGATTTCAATATTGCTTTTATTTGTATTGACTTTTTTCTTGGGTTGTTGATCTTAGTTTGCCAAGATGGAGAGACTCCATATATATACAATACAACAACTTCAACATGAGCTGGCTGATGCAAGGGAAAGGAATGGAAAATTTCACTGATAAGTCACGTGTGTACCAGAAAAATTCTAAGGATGCAGTTTAATTTGGACAGAACAATGGAAGCCAACTAGATGCAAGTGGAGGTGGCATAATGGGTGCAAATACTGGTCTCCTTGAAGTATACTTTCTTTTTTTCTGTTATCTTTCATCTCTTACTTTCTTTTTCTCTCGTTAGTCAATCAGTCACTTCTCATCTTTTAAAGCTAGCCACTTAATTTCTTATCTCTCAATAAAGATTGAGGTTTTTATTCATAATTAATGTCTTCAACAACTGCCTTGTTATTGTTCATTTGCAGTTTGTCTAAAAACTTTGTGATCTGCTAAAGTTCTCAAAAACCATTGCAGCTATCTACTTGCAAAACAAATTAAGGAAATTTAAGTGATCTTCCATTATCCTTTTTTTAAAGGAAATTACTTAAATGACAGAACAATAGATCAATATCATTGATAGACAAAGATATTAGGATTTTTTTTTAAATTTTAATATGCATGAGAGATTTTAGTTTAAGAAATAAAGAGAGAAAGTACTTCAAAAGAGATATACAAAATTCATTCGATAGAAACAGTAAAATAACTTCTAAAGCTTCAATTTTGAGGGAACTGTACTCTTCCTTCCAAATCACGTTACTTGAATTCTTCAGAAAGGTTGTCTTGTCTTCACTTAATCTTTTACAACAATTATAGCTAACACTGAAACAACTTCCACTTGCTTCTCGTTTCCAAACTCTTTTATCCTCTATGCTACCTGATGATATTGTGTTGTTTGTCGATTTAGACTCGAAAAGGTCCCTGCCCAAAGACTAGTTTTGTTCAGTGATTGAAGATATTTCTCAACTGGAGAAGTTACGCAAACAATTTTTTACACGTTGGATATATGATGATAATTAATTAATTAGAACCTGATAACTATAAATTGTTATAGATTGATGTCAATAATAATAATTAGCGTAAATAAGTATCCGTCCTCATGCACAACGTTAACAAAATATATTTAACTTTGATACAAAAGTTTAAGCTTATAAGGTCAAACATTGATTTTCTCTTTTCATTTTTTTCGGCTTCTTCTGGTTAGTATTGTTAAATTTCGTATTATCATTAATTCTTTATTCATAACATATTGATTGGCCATTTTTATTAATTTGCAGCCTGTCTCATAAAACTCTCTGGCTATCATTGTGATCTAGTGAAGTTCTAAGCAGTACTACATATTGAAGCTTTCTTCTTGCAAAAGAGAGTAAGCGAAATTTTAAGTTATCCCAATAATAATTAATTCTTGAAGCTTCTTGTTTTCTCGAATATATATCTGTACCTGTTATTAATAAAAAAGTTTTGAAATTAGTACACAGTAGACTCTTTTCTCAATTTTTTGTTAAATATATTTATCCAGCAAGAGTTTCATGAGACGAGAGCACTCAAAATATATATATGTAGATCTGATATAAATCGATTAAAATAATGCATTTTATCTATATCATTTAAGACATTTTTTGTTTATGTTTTGTCAAAATGTTAAACTTGTAACTTTTTTCATTTCAAACAAATTTCTATTAAATATCCAAACATGAAAGGAAAGGAAGAGAATTTCTTTTGTGTGTGTGTGTGTGTGTGTGTGTGTGGTGCGTGGGCGCCCGTGTGTGTGTGGGTGCATGCGTGTGTGTGGGCGCACGTGAGCGCGCGTGCGTGTGCATGCGCGTGCGTGTGTGTGGGCGCGCGAGCGTGTGAGTCTGTGCGTGGGTGCACGTGTGCATGCGTGCGTGCGTGCGTGGGTGCGTGTGTGTG
The DNA here is from genome assembly GCA_013180625.2 of Boswellia sacra. Taxonomy (NCBI): domain Eukaryota; kingdom Viridiplantae; phylum Streptophyta; class Magnoliopsida; order Sapindales; family Burseraceae; genus Boswellia; species Boswellia sacra. The sequence continues at coordinate 125,850 of SNVD02013979.1, read as the reverse complement.
TGTGTGTGCGTGGGTGTGTGCGTGGGTGTGTGCGTGTGTGTGTGCGTGTGTGTATGTGTGTGTGTGTGTGCGTGCATGGGTGCGTGCGTGGGTGCGTGGGTGCGTGTGTGTGTGTGTGTGTGGGTGTGTGTGTGGGTGTGTGCGTGCGTGTGCGTGTGCGTGTATGTGTATGTGTGTGTGTGTGCGTGTGTGGGTGGGTGTGTGGGTGTGGGTGGGTGTGGTGTGGGGACGAGGGGGGGGGGGGGGGGGGGGGGGGGGGGGTGGTGGGATGTGTGTGTGTGTTCGTTCTTGACAACTCCTTTTATCTCAATCAATGATTTAAACGTTTCAATTGGCAAACTCAAATTTTCATCTCCCCATTCTCTTTAACATTAAGTCAAAATTGATGAATATGAGATTATGTTGGAGTTAAAAATTCTAAATCGTAGGTTGTCATAGATTTGAAGTCAAAGAATGATATGCATTTTGAAGATAATATATTCTTGACAACTCCTTTTATCTCAATCAATGATTTAAACGTGTCAATTGGCAACCTCAAATTTTCATCTCCCCATTCTCTTTAACATTAAGTCAAAATTGATGAATATGAGATTATGTTGGAGTTAAAAATTCTAAATCATAGGTTGTCATAGATTTGAAGTCAAAGAATGATATGCATTTTGAAGATAATATATTCTTGTATTTCACATCTTATTCCTATTATCTTTGAACTTCCTTTTTCTACTTTTGGTGTTGTTTTTCTTTCAGATGTTTGATAGAGTATTGCATATGTTAATCCTCATGGACTTTATATCATGATTTCAACAAACCTTTTATGTGGAAAGGTTAAGGAAAATTAAATAGAACAAGATCAAGAACAAAAAATATATAAGGACTTGTATACGTAACAAAAATCAATCTATCGGAGTACTTTGGTAATGTCTTAATGATCGGCTATTTTGTAATTTGATTTGTAGATTGTTTCAAATTAGCTGTGTGGCAATTGTTTCATCCAAAAAAGAAAAAAAAAAGTGGTGAGTGCGGTTCTGTTGTCATATTACCTAAAAAAACAAGGTATGAAATTAATCTTTGTGAAATTGTGGCGATCATTGTATTATCTACCCAATCAAGCATTAGTTTCTTGATTGTGTATTAGTTATAAAGGAAAAATTCCATTATTTTTTTCATTGCTCATCATAAAATTCTTCCCACAACCAACTCTCTTTTTCACAATAAGTCAAATATTAACTATGATACATTTATCAAGACTTTGCACTATAACCGGACCGGCTTATGAGCATCCTCCTGATCAAGCCTAGATAAATGAACTTTGATACCATTTATATTAGATATATATACAAACTGTTTGTGCAGATTGGTACATATGTGTTACAGAGTTAAATAATAAGAAAGCAAATGTAAAAGAATAAAATAAATTATAAAAATTCATATTATATTTAGAGATTAAATTACTTTGTCAATAGTTGAAGAAGTCAAAATAATTTTGTTTCGAGTAATGCTACAATTATATGTAGAAATAGTTACTGGTGATTAGTATTTTTCTTTTGATTATTTTGTTTTTAACATAGTATTATGTATGTTAATTAATCTTTCATTAACTTTCGGGCATTTTTGTTTGCTTTTCTAGGAATAAAAGGAAAATTAATTAAGATAAAAGAATGGCAAAAGATTTTAGGACTTGTTTCCTTAATAGTATGCAATTGGTCGATTGAGATGTTTAATTGACTATTTTGTAGTTCTCTGCAGGTTATTTGAAATTGATTGTCTTGCGATTGTTTCAAATTAAAGTAGAAAAGAAGTTTCTGGTGATTGTCAAGTAAAGTTTAACAAAAGGTTTGCAGAAAAAGTACTAATTAACTACTATAAACTCTTTAGTTATATATCAATTTTGCTCTTTGTTTTTGACGTACCGTTATTATTTAGCTTATAAGAAGTCAAGAGATAACACTCTTCTCAATACGTCGTCTAAAAATACAAGTTGAGGATAACACATTCTACAATTTGATAGGTAAGGCTAATTATGATATTTGAACTTAATTATTCTCTAAACTATGGAAATTAACCTCAAATAAAGGGAAAAAGCAAATTATATTAAATATAAATGTACAAACTACAACACAATCTAGTAAATGTGTTTTAAAATTAATAATAACTAAAAGCTAGTCAATAAAATAATATCTAAATATACAGTTTCAGGAGTCAAGACTGTTTTGTTTCGAGCATGATTACACATATGTGCTGTGTGCTACGGTTGCTACTGATTTTCATAGACTTAGACACAACACCACCAGCAGAAAGAGTGAGAGAGAATTATTTTGTCAAATGATTAAAGGAAGAGAAAGAGTGTGTGTGTGTGTGTCTCATTATTATTGTTATTATTATTATTATTGTTATTGTGAGAGCTTTTCTTTTGGGCATGTTTGAGATAAAGGAAGAAGAATGATTAAAGGAGAAACTCAGAATAGGGAGTTGGTAGTGTGAGTGATTGTTGCTCTAACGTTAGGTCAATATCTTTCCCATGTGTTGCTTTGAACAACAATTTGTGATCACTTCAAATTGTACTTCGGCCTTAAAAGGCATCTAGTCCATAGACCTATTGTTTTTTTCTCTATTGTTTATTCATTTTTTATTGCACAACTCCTTATAAAGGACCAAATAGTCTTCTAGCCTAGTGATATGTTTTGTATAGCTCCGTTTGAGTTTTCTTTTTGTTTTTGTTCTACTGTGAATGCATACTATGAACTGTTAATATTATTATTCATTGATTAATTATTCGATCGCACACATCAACGAAACTATTAATTATATTAGACATGAAAGTTACTCACTTCACCCTCACAAATCACAATAAGCATGAGATGAGTAAGCACATAGTGCACTGCTTTTAATCTTTCTTTGCCTCATACCAGCAGTAAACCTAATAAGTGAAGGCCTAAAATTTGAACTGGAATCCTGCACATTTCACCATTCTATGATTAAGTTTTAGGTCATCTACTACCCCACCACATAATCACTGTCCCACTCTTATTTACCCTTTTTGCTTTTCTGGGCCTGAGTGTTTTTCCTTCTTTTCATTTCCTAATAGAAATTCATTTTAGTGATCTCTAGAAGTCCAGGCAAGAGGCAACTACACAAACCATATATATGTGTGTGTGTGTGTGTCAGAATCATTCTCCACGTTTTAAACCCAGATTTGATCAAAATTTGTTGTGTGTTTTCTTAAACTAAAACAATGAGTAATATTGTTATAATATGCAAAGTTAGGTGAGGCTAGCAGAGCGTAGCATAGCATGGCATGGCATATGGCAACTGATTTGTGTTGCAATAGATAGAAAAATGGCGTTTGACCATAGTTTTCGTAAACATATTTGTGCTTTTACAAACAAATCTTCCATACATGGAAGCTAATTAATTAAACATCTCGTAATCTTAGAGGCATGCGTTTTAGGTAAAATACATTTACTTTGAAATTTAAATATAATTTGACAGTATATAGTTACTTTTATTGCAAATAGTGAGAGAATGACATTAATTTTACTTATTATTCTGATAATGCTCATCGATACTCACCACAACAGCTGATCACTTACACTTCTCTTTGCTGATACCTGCTAGACATATATGCAATGCACTCATCTAATCTTCAATTTTATCAGTTGATCTTACCGACTTCATTCTTCTCTTACACCTATGCTGCTGCTCTCTTTTTCTTGCCGAACTTGCTCTCGCTTGCTTGCTGACTCAACAACTGCCACCCATAGTTATTAACAGAACACATTATATTGTGTCATAGTAATTCTTGTCCTAAAATCGAAACACTTGTCAGGCTGGGGATTAAGCTAGGGGTCAAGAGGAAACCAGTATATCACGAAGATGTCTGGATATGCCAAGGCCTCATTACCTTCTTTCCTTGCGTCTAACCTGCTCTCAATGAGTGACCCACATACTCTACACTTGTCTAAGCTGAATCTATAAGTTGGTTGGTATTGTTAGAGTGTCTAATCTTGATTTTAGTCCACTCACAGGCTAGTGGTTTTCTTTCTTCATTCTTTTTCATTGTTTTATATATTATGATTTCTCTTTTGACCTGTACTATTTAACAACCAGTCATCTTTAATCCGCTAAATCTACTCTCTATTTCTTGTTATCTGTTTCTTTATAAAATATGTTGTTTTCAGAAGTTCCTTTTCAATTTGTTCCAATGGAAAAAGGGCCTTTGGCGCATTTTTATTTTTAGTAAAGAACCTGCTCAATTGAAATCATCTGGGCAAATGATCTGATGAAACTATAGTTTTAAATTGAATGCGAAGCAAGTGCAGGGGGTTAGCTATAGCTAAAATATGTGTACTGATATGTTTTTTAAGCTAAAATGCATATGGATTATGGATTTGCCTTGTGTTAAAGACTATAATTTTGTTTCTTGCATTTCCAATCTTGCAGATTCTTCCTATTTTCAGCCTTCATATCTGTGCTACTGCATACTTGATTATTAGTACAACAGAGGAGATATTATAGGTAAGATACAAAATCATTCCATACTTTAATATGTTTAATTATGTTTAATATGCATACTTAAATATGTTTAAGATATTATAGGTAAGTTGTTTAATATGTTTGTTAGAGCTGATTGCGAGGAACCTATATTAAACGAAATGCTAAATCTGTTTCATCCATTTCATTCAAGTTTTTCCTCCTTTTTCTTCTTCTCTCCCTTGGCTTTATGGGGTTTTCCCTTGCTTGTTTTGGAAGCCATTGTGCATCAAATGTGTTGGCTTGGTTATAAAGTTGTAGGTTTCAATCTGCTTCTTTGATGGTAAAAACTATGACTTGAATTGAACTTATCGATGAAACTTACAACTCTGTACATGCAAATCTTGAGCAGTAGAAATATCTCTTATCAATGTAGGTTGTATAGAGTTAGTGGTATCAATAAGTTGTAGATAGCATTATTGTTCTAATAAACCTTAAACTTAAAAGAACATATTAGAGATTTTTATAATCTCAAGAGATGTTTGCTATGAATACTAATTTAAAATCAGCTAGATATATTTGTATTTCAACAAATTTCAAATAGAATGTATTAAAATTTTGAATTATATCATGGATACAGTAACAATAATAATAATAAATTTAATGATAAATTATTATTATTATTAGATTTTTATGAATTTAATGATAGCAATTAAAAGAAATAGATAATTTAGTTAATTGGAAACATTAAAAATGTTATATATGAATATAAATAAAAATAACAGCTTTAATATTTAAATGAAATTAATATAAACAAGATGCATAGTTAATGTAAAAGCTTGGTGATTCTAATCAACTCAAAGATGCCATCTAAGTACCAAACCTTACCGTTAATATCACTCATTGTAAATAAAAATTAATTCTTATTGTAACAATATATATAACACTTTGACTAACTAAATGTATTTTACTGCATATTGTCAAAGGAATATCAAATTTTATATCATTACGAATGTTTGAGTAGTTTTATAGGGAATATTAGAGATTTATAGTGGCATATAAGGTACGAATTTCGTCTTTTACAGATGCATATTCACAACCAATACTAGAAGCAAGCACACACACACACCCAAAGAGAGTGAGAGAGAGAGGTGGATAGGATAAGGTGAGCCTAAGCTAAGACCTTAATTTTCTTGTACACAAGCAAGGAGAAATGAAATGTGAGGCTAGCAATTTGAGGCCTGTCATTATAATAATTAGTGTTGGATTGGTTCACTTGTTAAATTTTTTGGGATTAAAACATCTTTTGTTACAGGTGTTTGATTTTATCCTGCTGGTAGCTTCTCTTGGTTTTTAAGCTTAGGCCTGCCTGCAGCTGCTTCATCTTCAGGTTATTATTCTCTTTCTATCTTTCTATGTGTTGCTATTCAAGCTTCATTTGCTTGTCTTCCTTGTTTGGTGTTTTAACGAAACAATTCATGATATATTGGTTGATTGGTGTTATTAAATAAAATGTCACAAATCTGGTATATAAATAAATTTGTTTGTTTCATGCACACTTCTTAATGGCTTTATTGTAATATTAAAATCCCTCAAAACTTGATTATGGTTGAGGACTTTGATCTGATTTCTCTTTTCATCCTTGTTGTCTTGTATGCTTTAATGCTCATTCCCTATCACATAATTTCTTAGCATGCAAAGTTATATGATTGTGATGCTTCTCTATTCAGCCCTTGCGACATTAATAATAGTTTACATTAATATTAACAGATTATAATTTTACTTTAACTATGAATGTATTTTAATTTAAACAGAAAAATTGATCTAGATAGTTGAATTAGGTATCATAAATTTTAATTAGATGGCCACAGCCAAGAAATACATAATCAAAATCTCAAATTGTGTCCACTAACATCCTCTTTGATTAAAAGTTAACATTACTAAACAAATGGTCTTTATTACACAGGTGCAATACTTAACTACCGGAATGGATAAATCTTGGATATGGAAAGATAGATTGTCTAAGGACTATGAGGATGGCGTTGATAAGTTTCTAGAATTTGCAACTTTGAATTGTATGAATTCAAACCTGATGAAATGCCCATGTAAATCCTGTCAATGTTGCGTCTTTCACACCCGAGAGGAAATACGAGACCATTTATTTAGGAAAGGATTTGATACAAGATACAAAAATTGGATTTGGCATGGGGAAACTAACACTATGAAATCATCATTTGACCACTGTGATAATGCATTCAATGATACAGTGGATATGGTCAACGATGCATTCCAATATGTTGATAGTGACCCCAAATGTTTGAAAAAGTTGCTAGATGATGCTGAAAAACCCTTATACCCGGGTGGCACCTCTCACACAAAATTATCTTCCCTAATGAAACTATTTAACATAAAAGGGAGGTATGGTTGGTCAGATAAAAGTTTCTCTGAATTGCTTGATCTCATTAATGATATCTTACCCCCCAATAATGAAATGCCATCCTCGATGTATGAAGCTAAGAAAACAATGGTTTCTTTAGGTTTGTCCTATGAAAAAATACATGTATGCCCTAATGATTGCATTTTGTATAAAAAAGAATACGCATCTTCCAAAAGTTGTCCCACTTGTGGGTTGTTAAGATGGAAAGTCACACGTAAAAGATGTAAACATAAAAAAGGCATTGCTGCAAAAGTAGTGTGGTACTTTTCTCCCATTCCAAGGTTTAGGAGGTTTTTTCAATCTTTCGACATTGCTAAAAGCTTAACTTGGCATGCCAATAGTAAAGTCATTGATGGTAAACTTAGGCACCCAGCTGACATAGCATCTTGGAAGCTAGTTAACTGTATGTGGCCTGATTTTGCTGCTGATAATAGAAACCTTAGGTTAGCTATTTCAACTGATGGGATAAATCCACATAGTACCCTAAGTAGCACTTATAGTTGTTGGCCTGGAGTAATGGTTATGTATAATCTTCCTCCATGGTTATGCATGAAAAAGAGATTCATGATGTTGTCTCTTTTGATATCGGGTCCACGACAACCTGGTAACGACATTGATGTTTATTTGGCACCATTAATTGATGACTTAAAAATTTTATGGGAGGAAGATGTTGAGGTCTATGATGCCTATAACCAAGAAACTTTTAACTTGCGGGCAATGTTGTTGTGGACAATAAATGACTTTCCTGCTTATGGAAACCTCTCAGGTTGTTCTGTCAAAGGGTACTATGGTTGCCTAATTTGTGAGGAAGGAACATCTTCATGTAGATTAAAACATGGAAAGAAAAATGTTTACATGGCCCATAGGCGATTCCTCCCTCATAACCATCCATTTAGAAAACTAAAAAAGGTTTTCAATGGCCAACAAGAATTTGATGTTGCCCCTAGACCCCTAAGTGGGGAGGAAATTCTAAAAAAAGTTGAGAGAATTGAAAACAATTGGGGAAGAAAAAAGAGAAAAAACGAAAAAAATATGATATTGATGAAACCATGTGTTGGAAGAAAAAGTCCATATTCTTCCAACTTCCTTATTGGAAGCATTTATATGTACGTCACAATCTAGATGTTGTGCACATTGAAAAAAATGTTTGTGAGAGTATCTATGGTACATTATTAAACATTCCTGGAAAAACAAAAGATAATGTTAACTCTAGATTGGATCTCATGGATATGGGTTTAAGGGAAGAGATGCAACCCAAGGTTGGTAATAATCGAACATTTTTGCCTCCTGCTTGCTATTCACTCAACAAAAAGGGGAAGCAAATTTTCTGTCAAACATTATATGACCTCGGGGTTTCTTTTGGTTATTGTTCAAACTTTAAAAACCTTGTGTCCTTGGATGATTTAAAGCTGATTGGTCTTAAGTCTCACGATTGTCATGCTCTTATGCAACAACTACTACCACTAGCCATAAGGTCAGTTCTTCCTAAGCATGTTCGACATGCTATTACAAGATTTTGCATTTTCTTCAATGATATTTGCACCAAGGTGGTTGATGTGCCCAAGTTAAATCGAATACAAAGTGATCTGGTGGTGACCTTATGTTTGTTAGAGAAGTACTTTCCACCTTCCTTTTTTGACATAATGGTACATTTAACGGTGCATCTTGTAAGAGAAGTGAGGTTATGCGGACCTGTCTATCTTAGGTGGATGTATCCTTTCGAAAGATTTATGAAAATTCTTAAGGGGTATGTTCGAAATAGAAATCGACCTGAAGGTTGCATTGCTGAGTGTTACATTGCAACAGAAGCTATTGATTTTTGCTCCGATTATTTACTTGATGTTCATGGAGCTATTGAAGTTGATGGTCTATTGCTTGGGGGTCGAGTCATCTCTATTGGTGAAGAAGAATGGGATCAAGCACATCTCTATGTGTTGCAAAACATGGAAGAAGTGCAGCCTTTCAATGAGTAAGTGTTTGGTTTTTTAAAGCACGTTTGATTGATTACTTATAAAGTATTTAAACACTAACAAATTAACTTTTTGTCCGTTTACCTTGTTTTTCTCTTGGCCAATTAGAATGCATATCAAATCTTTGAAAGAGCGTTTCCCTCGGCAAGGTAGAAATAGTAAGTGGTTGCAAGGTGAACATAATCGCACTTTCATCAAATGGTTGAAAGATGAGATTGATGCTCCTATAAACCATGTTTTTGAACTTAATCTTTCCAATATTTTCCTATTAATACTATATAACTCACCAATTGTACAATATAAAACTATTGCCTTTTATTAGGTGGCCAAATCAATTAATAATGAAGAGCAATTGTCCTCCACGTTGAAGTGCTTAGCAGAAGGGCCTCGTCAATATGTCACAAGTTATTCAGGCTATATTATCAACAATTGTCATTACCACACAAGAGATCATGGGGATGACAAGGTGCACCAAAATAGTGGAGTTAGCATTGTTGCAACAACAATGCAAATTTCAAGTGCCAAAGACAAGAATCCAATAGTTGGATAGTTAACCTTTTATGGAGTAATAAAAGAGATATGGTCTCTTGATTATCGGTTGCTTAGTATTCCAATCTTTAAGTGTGATTGGGTGGACAATAAAGAGGGTGTTGGGGTAGATGAACTTGGGTTGACTTTGGTAGATCTTAGTCGTATTGCTCACAAGTCCGATTCCTTTGTCCTAGCTTCACAAATGAAACAGGTTTTTTATGTGACAGATCAATGTGATGCAAGATGGTCCATAGTGCAATTTACAGCCGATAAGTCTTACCAAATACATAGAAGTCAAGACCAAATTCCCTCTTTGGTAGAACATCATCTATTTACAAATGTTATGCCTAGTGTTGAGTCTTTTGATAACATTGATGATAATGAGGTGAACTACGTGCGTGAAAATTGTGAGGGTACTTGGGTTGACAACAACACCTTGAAGGAGCATTAAAAAAAATGGTAACGACATATCTCCAATTGTGTATTTGTTAATTTTGTTTTGTTTGTTGTATGTCTCATACTAATACAATGATTTGTCTTAATGTCTTTTTATAATGTTTTGAACTTAACAATTTTTTGATTTCATTTCATTTTTTCATTTACCTAGATGGCATCGGACTCTCAAAACCAAGATGGACAAAGCAATAGTGGTTATGCATAAAAAAAATCAAGGAAAAGCAAGGGAATTATCAACTCCAGAAAAGGAAAGAGCACTTTTGTATGTTTATTGCACTAATATATTGCTTACTCTTATTGACCTTTTTTTTTTAAACTGAAATCTTTTCTTCACTTAACTTTCATTTTTCATCGACCTAGGTGTCAATGGATTCCCAAAAACATAACAGAGGAAGTGATGGTGGACAATTAACAACAGATTTTAGAAAAATTGGGGGACTTAGCTGGTCTACAAAAAGAAATAGGAGTGGTGTATGTCTCTTATTTGTACAAGTTATTACTTGAACTTATTGTCCTTTTGTTTTGTACTTAATAATTTCTTTTATTCACCTTTTTTTTACACTTAACTAGGTGGCAAAGGATTCTAAAAATTGTAATGGACAAAGTAACAATGAACGTGCAACAACAAATTCGAAGAAAACCTTAAGAAATGGGAATGCTGTATGTCTCTTGCTTTAATCAATTGCTTCGTGTTAATGTCTTTGTTCTTTTGTACTTGAACTTTTAACTGATTTCACTTATTTCTTTCATTTACCTAGGAGGCAATGGATGAACAAAATGGTACTGGACAAAGTGACAGTGGTCATGCAACAACAGATTCGAGAAAAACCAGAAGAATTAGCATGAATGAAAAAAGAAATAGGACTCATGTGTGCCTTTTGATCTAGTAGATATTGTTTACTCTTAATGTCGTTTCTCTTTAGTTCTTAAACTTTTTTTTGATTTCACTTATTTATTTCTAAACTTTTTTCTGATTACACTTATTTATTTCATTTACCTAGGTGGTAATGGATGAACAAAATGGTGATGGGCAAAGTGACAGTGGTCAGGCTACATCTTCAAGAAAAACTAGAGGAATTTGCACAAATAATAAAAGAAATAGAAGTGCTACAGAGGGTAGACTTCCTATTCAAGTTAATGAGTGAGACCAAGCAGTGGGACCAAATCATAATAATTTTGTTTCTGCTATTAGTGTTGAGACACGAAATTCAACTCCTATCTCAATTCGTGGTTGGAGATATGTTGATTAGGAAATAAAAGAAAAAATTTGACAAACTATAGTGGTACAAATATTTGACAACCATTTCCCAATATGAATGCATTTATATTATATACTTTTTGTTAATTATCTAAGAATACATTGTTTTGTTAACATTCTTATTAAATTCATTGCAGAAAGATTATGATATTGACATCCGATATAAGAAGCGGTTGCTAAAACAAGCTGGAAGTGCATGGAAAAACTTTAAGACATATCTTACAAAGAATTGGGTTAGGCCTAACTTATACAATCCAAAAGCATTAGCTGAGCCACCCAAAAGGTATAATTGCATTAAAAAAGAGCACTGGAGGGAATTTGTGAGACGACGTTTGACAAAAGAATGGAAGGTATTGCACTATATCAACCTTATTACAATACAATTGATAATACTTTGAATTCAATTATCTAATATAATTTAAAATCTGTTCATGGTTTGCAAGAGAATAGCAAGAAGCAAATGGAGAGACGAAGGGCAAACCAATATGACCATACAACAGGAAGGTCTGGTTATATTCGTGTGGAAGAGGAAATGGTAATCCTTTTTACATTTACATGCATTTTTTATTTTTTCCTTAGGCTACTCTAGTTTATTGATCAATTACATTGCTTTATCATTGACTATTTATGCAGCGAAAGGAAAGTGGAAATTGGAGTAAGCCCATTGACCGATCTGAAATGTGGAAAAGAGCTCGAAAAAGGAAGAATGGTGATTATCATCCCAATGTTACCCCTATTGTTGAGAAAATTGTAAGTAAATATTACAAAGCTCGATATATAATTTGAAGAATCTGTATTAGCTAGTCCTTATTAAAATATTGCTCACAATTTCATCCACTAAACCCACTTTAGTCAACATCTCACAAACTTTAAGTTTATTTGTGCATGTCCATAGGTTTTCTCAAAACTTCCTTATTAAATAGAAACAAATAGATATTTGGAAAACATTCTATAAATAATGAGAACTTTCATTAATCAATTGTTCTCAAGGGCAGAAAGTGGTCTAAAGAAATTATAAATGATTGTTTTTGTTGAAAAAGTGGTACCATCATTTTATTTGTTGAAAAAATATTTTTGTTACAGATCTGATTATGCTACCATTATTTTGTCATATAATTTTTTTCATTTATAGGATGGGCTGAAAGAATAAGCAGAATCTGGTGTCATAGACATGTCTGAGGGTGAAGATATCCTAGTTCGTGCTTTAGGCACCAAGGAGCATGCTGGTCGAGTGAGGGGTTTAGGCAAATTTGTCACACCAACCACTTATTTCAACATTGTTGGATCTGATTACAGGGTAGATAAAGACAAAATGGAGTTACAGAGGCAGATACAAGAAAGAGATGCCATTATATCTGACTTACATGCTCAAATACCAGTCACCAAGTCGGTAGCATCGAGCAATACCATGGATGAAACTAAAGATATGGCCAAGCAATACAAGACAGACAAAGTGGGCAACAACCTAAAAAATTTGGAGGAGGTGATAGATCAAGAAAAACCAACTGTTGGGAAACCTGCCATTAGTGGCAACAAAATGGCAAAAGCAACGAAATTGAAAGGTTTCATGGAGAATAACAATATGCAAAACACAGGAGAGCAACATCAATTGGTAGCAACTTTATTCATGGAATTCCTTATATATTTTGATGAGACAATTTTTTTTTTTAAGCTAGGAATGATGACATTCATTATTTTCATACTTTACAGGAACAAACTTGTGACTTAGCCATATATGTGGGCTCTAATAAAGTTATTGTTGCAAGTGGAACCATCATTGACAAAGATGAAGGAAAACCAACAAGGGTTGTTGTCATTGAATTAGTTTCAGATAAAGCAGCTAGGTTGCCCATAGTTAAAGATGATCAAGAGATATCTTTAGTATATGATGCAGTGGGAGAACATGTGGAATGGCCTGCAGATCTTGTTATTTTACAAGCTGAGGTAAAAAATTATGAGACAATTCCTTCTTTAAAATAATTTGATTAAAAATCAATGTAATAACAATGACAACTTTTGTTCCAATATAGGTCCCAGCCCAAAAATCCACTAATAGAGAGTTGACAACACTTAACACAGAAAAGCATGCAATTGAGAATCCTGAAGCTATAGAAGTTTTTGAAGACCTAGTGAATCTTACGGTAGGAGTTGCTGAATATGTGACAGTGGCATTTGATGAGGGCTTATTTGGGTACTCTTTATCCACCTTCTTGAATCGTGAAGACATGTTTGCTGTGATTAACTATAAGGAGCTCACTCAAAACTGCATTTCTATATATAGCAGGTTATGATTTTTTTTTGTACAATTTAGTCCATTAACATTTCTTTTAATAGTAATTTGTATAAATCATGATTGTAACTCATATATTATTTTTTTTCCTTGGACTTGTAGTTACCTTTATCAAAAATTTCAGAGTGACAATAGCAGGGTGAGATTTGGGTTTCTCAACCCATCAACCATACTTGTTGATCAATTGAGCAAAAAAGAACTACGACCTCAAATTTCTCAATCCTTCTCAAAAAAGATCAAAGGGCTTGACAACAGAAACTACATTTTAATTCCGTACAACCTAGGGTATGTTTTCTTGCCAAACTCAATTGTGTACAATCTGATTTCATAACCATATTATAAATTAGGTTAGAGATTCTAACTTGTGAGAGTTTCATGATATGATAGTTACCATTGGAGGTTAATTGTGATTGATATGTCTTCTTTGTCAATCTTTTTCCTTGATTCAATGGGAAAAGGAGCCAAGCAAGATGTTAAGGAAGTCATTAACTAGTATGTGTTTTAGTGCCTTCAATGTTGATTATTAACATCATAGTAATATGTTTAATTAAGTTGCAATATTTATGTGTGACTGTATGTTTTGCCAGAGGATTATTGCTATGGCAGTCATCATCCAGGAGAAAAAATAAAAAGTACACATTTGAATGGACAAATGTAAAGGTACATTTAATTGATTTTGATATGAGATTATAAAATTTCTTGTGCAGAAAAGTTTTTTGCTTACAAAGCCACTTTTTCGTGTATACTTGCAGGGACCAAGACAAGTTAGCAGTACGGAATGTGGTTATTATGTTTTAAGAAACATGAAAAAGATTATGCAGAACCCCAAGATCCTCTGTGAAAATATAAGCAATCCTAATTTGGGTTTCTCAAGTTTTTAGTGCGTTGTTATTAACATATTTTTGTTTTGTTGTTAGTAAAACAAGAAGGACCATTATACAATGGAGGAGATAAATGAAGTTAGATTAGAATGGACTAGGCTTGTATCCAAGATTGTTAGAGAATGGCATGAAAAGAAGAAGGCTACAAAATCAGGTTCATCAAATCCTCAAACTATGATGAATTTTCATCCAAGTTTAGTGTTCACTTTATATTTCTAACATGACATTTTAATTTTACAGATTGAAGGAGTTAACATGTGTGTGGATAGTTGTGTATGTAACTTTTTGGAAATTGTATATAGCTTGTTGACAATAACTCACAAAACAAGAAAGAGTGTCAACAACCATTTTTTGTGTGCTTTGATTACGAATACCTCGTGGAGTAGTTTTTGGGATTGTTTTAGAATGCGATATCCATGCAAGTTGGTTGGTGGCTAAATGACCTAAATTGTATAGTTTTTGGGACATCAAAACTTGATGAAGTCTAATGCATAATGTTCTTTTTTGTCAATAGGATGAAAGATTATGACATAGTAGCAAACAAAAGTTGATGTTTATATGTTGAATCTATCATTTATTAACTTGATCTTTTATCATTTTGTTACTTTCTAAACAACCCAGCTTGGTAAGTTTTGCCTTCATCTTTTTGACATAATTTCATAGCTCAATATGATGTTTCTATGTATTTAGTTGCATGGTTATGCACCATTTAACTTTTGTTTGCTGCTATAACAGCTTTTTAAGCTTATGCAGTGGTAGTGATGCATGCAAATTGATTTTGGAAAGGATCAATAAGGATTTGCTTCATGAAGTATGTATTCATCTCCCTTTGCCATAAGCAAATGAAATGTGAGTAGTTAAATCATGTGTTTTATGTTTTTGTTAATTTAATTGAGACTTGTGTAAGAACTTTCATTTCAATCATTTCCATATTTGGTCATTGAGAACCTGTAGGAAAATAGAAAAGTCATGTTGTAGAAATTGTTTATGGTGGAGATGTTTCCAAGAAAGTCTTGTTCGTTGGTGGTATTATGTTACAAATAGACTTGTCATAGATCAATCGAGCACTGATGGTAGTACTTGCACATGAACATTTTTGGGCAGTTGACAAACATTGGGATTGTTTGCTTCTTGATGGCCATTGTTTTTGTCATCACAACAGTTGTCCTCTGTCACTTTAGCATTCTGCCTCTTCTCATATATGAGACGCTTATTAAGTGCTGAATTGTTTTAATATCCACATGCTACAATCAATAATATCACCAATCTGGGGCACATTAATTGTTGTATTACTTCATAGAAGACAAACATTGAAAGATGTGACTGGTCCTAAGGATAATAATGAGAATTATAAAGTTGATGAGGTGCTAAACTACTGCTCTGAAGTACCATTTGCATGCTTTGAATCTCATGTGACAAACTCTTAGGTCTTTGGAAAATGTGCGATTCAGATGGTCATCTGTTTTTTCTTATAAAAACAGATACTTTGGTATAAAGAGTTCTAAGCCTATTTATACACTGCATTATTGTCCCAACACTCACATGAGTTTTCATGGATGAATAACTTCAAATGTAAGGCAATTATTTAAGGTTTAAGGAACCTCATTTTTAGCACCTTAAACACCAAAATATGTTGATCATATGCTTTATGCAATCAGAAACTGTAGTCATCTAACTATGTGGCTCTTGCTTCATCTTTGATTACAGAAGTTTCAGTTAGCTTTAACCTTGTACACAGTGTCTGTTTTTATGGAAAACAATAACATCAGTTGCATTGATCCATTAAATTACATTCTTTATAATCTTTCCATTTTACACCTAAAATATCTCGGGCAGTCACCTTCGTTATGATTTATGGCAACAGAATCACTTTTGAATCTCTTGATTGTTCCCTCGGCCATCTCCTAAACTATATGTGAATATGATATAGATTTAGCATGACCATGCATTATACTAAGAATCTTGTTGGCACCTATCACCTTAAGAGATCTAACCTTGGTGCCTTGTTAGTGCCTTTCACTTTTAACTAACTTGAACACCACTACAAGAAAAAAGCAAATATTTGACTGTTTTTAGCCGTCAAATATGATAATATTTGACGGTTTTTACGTGTCATATATGTCACCGTCAAATATGATAATAGTTGACCGTTGGTCAAATAGTCAAATATTCACTATATCAGTATTTGACTCTTTGAAAACAGTCAAATTTGTAAGCCCTTTGATTCAAATTTTGGGCCTTATTTGACGATTTATTGAAGAAATATTTGACATTAACCGTCAAATATGACAAATTAAATTTTTAAATTTTGGTAATATTTGACAGTAACCGTCAAATATTATAAATCTAACGGTCGAATTTTTCAAAATTTGATTGCTTGTAACCGTCAAATATGTGAGGTATATAATATTTGACTCCTTTTGACAGACAAATATTATTACTTTAATAGTAATGACAAAAACGAATACTCCATATTTGATTGCTATTGACCGTCAAGTATGTGAGCACATAATATTTGACTCCTTTCGACAGTCAAGTATTAATATCTAATACTTGACCGTTCTAGGAGTGTCAAGTATGGCTAAACTAATTTTCCATATTTGATTGCTTTTGACCGTCAAGTATTTGAGCTTTGAATTAAGAAACATATTTGATTGTTTTTTACCGTCAAATATTTAAGCTATTTACTTTTTTTCCACATTTGATTCCTTCTGACCGTCAAGTATGTCAGTATTATTATTTGCATATTTGACTCTTCTCATATTTGACTGTTTATTATACTTGTCGGTTTGGATACTGTCATGTATGACAGAATTCATATTTGACTGATTGTGTCGAATATTATCCCAATTTTTAGCTCATATTTGACTGTTTTGTTAATAGGTAACTGTCAAATATGACATATTCAACCCATATTTGACGTTTTGTTATTGTCAACTTTTTAGAAATGGCCTAATCAATTGAACTTGAACCGTCACGTATGTATATATATATTTTATAAATTTTTTTTAAAAATTATAGTCTTTCTACATAATACAAATAGAATTGGTTGATACATTAATTGAATAATAGGAGAACAAGAACCAAAACTTGTCAGAACAGTAATCTTTCATCCTGACTGGCATTAAAATTATCAAGACCTATATATTATAAATTTTAGATGTATATATAATATATATATATATATTCAATTTTTGGAAAAGAAAATTCTGACTTAGATTTTCAATCATTATATATACTCAAACATATATACAAGTTAAATATGATTTCAGGGAAAGACAAAGTGAATAAGGGCCTAAAGCCTGACTGATATTCATTGTTATCTCCACCCTCCTTTTTCCCGCCATGAAATTTAGGCAATTTTGCATTGAAGCCATGAAGCCAGCGAAAATGGAAGGAAATAATTTCTCAAAGACACATGCTATGTTAGCCCTAAGGCTATATGATAATTTTGATGATAACAATACACATTGATTCATTGAGATTTACTAATATATTTATTTATGTGCAAGAATAAGATTATTGAAATAATTATAAAATCAAGAAGGGGCTTATTAAAATGAAGTGTTGAAGCTAAGGAGAAGACTACATGTTAAAGGCACCAAAGTTTAAGTACAAGGTTTGATTCAAGGAATGTGACACATGAGTAATGTTTAATTAATTGGTCATATATATCTTTACAAATATCCAAATGACATGATTCTTAAGCCTTTGGAAAGCTTACTCAATTTATAACATTTCATATGTTTTAAAGAAATTCAAATTTTAAGTGCAAGGTTGTCCAAATCATCATGCAAGTTGAAAGACAAATGGAAGCAGCTGACATGAGCACCGAATACTCTTTTGGACATATCTTGAGCTAGAAAAATCAAAATGACTTGATTCTTGTGGCATTAGAAAGATGACTTAATGGGGCACATTTCATATGTTTTGAAGAAATTCAAATTTCAAATGGAAGGCCGACATAATTGACATGCAATTCGGTGGACTGACACAGAGAAGAAAAATCAACTCACATGAGCACCGAATGGTGTTTTGGCCATATCTTAAGATAGAGATATCCAAATGCTTTGATTCTTAATGTTTTGGAAAGATTATTCAAATATGCAGATCTTTCATGTTTTGAAGAAATTCAAATTTCAAACGGAAGGCTGACAGAATTATCATTCAATTTGGTGGACTGACACAAGAAAGAAAAATCAAGTCACATGAGCACCGAATGGTGTTTTGGCCATATCTTGAGCTACAGATATCCAAATGACTTGATTCTTGATGCGTTGGAAAGCTTATTCAAATGTAAAATCTTTTATGTTTTGCATTATTTTCAAATTTCAAATGAAACATTGACAAAAATGGTAGACAAAATTACGGTTTTTATGGTGGGCAGAAAATTTGGAGTTGGTGTCTTCACTTGACTAAGTTCATCTCATTTGCCTATAAAAGGAGCCCTTCTCCCATTCATTCAAGAACATCCATCAAGCCACAAATAAGAGAAATATTATTTTTAGAGAGCTTTTATATTTTTGATCTACTCTTTGAGGAGAGTTATTTTGTTATAAACAATTATCTTTGTTCTTGTATTGTGGTGAGAGTGAGATCTTATTGTAAAGGATAAAAGTTATCCTTGAGAGAAATATTTCCTTGGTGAGGTTGTTCATCAAGAAGAACTCTTGGTGTGGTGTTATCAAGGGTTGAAGAAAGTTGCCTTGGTGAGGTTTTTCATCAAGAAGAACTCTTGGTGTGGTGTTATCAAGAGTTGAAGAAAGTTGCCTTGGTGAGGTTGTTCATCAAGAAGAACTCTTGGTGTGGTGTTATCAAGAGTTGAAGGAAGTTGCCTTGGTGAGGTTGTTCATCAAGAAGAACTCTTGGTGTGGTGTTATCAAGGGTTGAAGGAAGTTGCCTTGGTGAGGTTGTTCATCAAGAAGAACTCTTGGTGTGGTGTTATCAAGAGTTGAAGGAAAAAGTCTTGGTGAGGTTGTTCATCAAGCAAGTTGTAAAGATTTCTACAACTTAGTGGAAAGCTTAGCTCGTGGAGCTAGGAGCCCGTGGACGTAGGCAAGGTTTGCCGAACCACGTAAATTGAGTTTGCACTCTCTCTATCCCTTTCCTCTTTACATTTACTTGCACTTGTGATTATTCTTTATTGATATTCTCTTGATTGCATTCTATTCTTCATCTTCTTCACCTTTATTCTCAAAGAAAGAGTTAAATAATTTTGATCTTTCAAGAAAAGTTTTCTAAATCCGTTTTGATAAATAAAAACCCAATTCACCCCCCCTCTTGGGTTGCCATACCTGGGTCAACAAGTGGTATCAGAGCAAGGTTGCTCAATTTTTAAATCTTAATCGATTTTTGAGCTATGGCAACTTTTAATTCAACTTCATATGTTGAGGGACTTTCTATCTCTAGACCTCCATTTTTTAATGGAAGTGATTACTCTTATTGGAAAACTAGAATGAGTATTTTCTTGAAATCTTTTGATTATGATTTATGGTCTATTGTTTTGGAAGGAACTTTTGTTCCTACCAAAATTGAAAATGGAGAAAGCATGCTTAAAGAACCTAAAGAGTTTAGTGAAGATGATAAAAAGAAATTGAGTTTGAATGCTAAAGCTATGAATGTGTTATATTGTGCTATAGATAGAAATGAGTTTAATAGAATATCTATTTGTTCTACGGCACAAGAAATATGGCACACACTTGAAGTAACTCATGAAGAAACTAGTCAAGTTAAAGAATCCAAAATTAGTATGCTAGTTCATAGTTATGAGCTTTTTAAGATGAAATCGGATGAATCAATTTCTGAAATGTTTAATAGATTTACGGATATTATTAATAGTTTGAAATCTCTTGGTAAATCTTATTCTAATGTTGAAATGGTGAGAAAGATTCTTAGGTGTCTACCAAAATCGTGGGAGCCAAAGGTGACGACAATTCAAGAAGCAAAGGATCTCACCAAACTACCATTAGAAGAACTTATGGGTTCTCTCATGACTCATGAAATCACCTTGAAGGAGAATGAAGAAGAAGATTGCAAAGTGGCAAACATGTGCTTCATGGCTTAAGAGAAAATGAGATAAGTATTCTAAACCATGATCCTAAGCTTTCATATGATGAATTACTTGAAGCATTCCAAAATTTAAATGTGCAAGTTGATAACCAAAATTCAAAAATCAATGCTTTAAAAAAGAATTTAAAAATCATGTTATCTCAATTAGAAGAGTTGGTGGAAATAAATGAAGCTTTAGAAAATGAAAATGAAATTTAAAGCAAAAAGATTTTGAAAGTTTGGAAAGTCAAATACATTTTTTAAAAACTGAAAATGAGATTTTAAAACAAAAGGATTTTGATAAATTAGAGAAAGAAAATGTTATTTTGAAAAAGGAAAATAATGACTTAAGAAATATTGTTGATAGTTTTACAAAAAGCACAAAAATTTGAATTCTATGTTACAAAACCAAAGGTGTGTTTTTGATAAAAGAGGGTTAGGATATAAAAGTCATAAAAATCAAAAGTATTTTAAAAACTATTTTGTTCATGCATCTTCTAGGAATAATCCTAATCATTCATGTAATTATTGTGGAAGAAAAGGACACAAAATGCATTCTTGTTATATTAAGAGAAATCCTAATTTGAAACAAATATGGATTCCAAAAAGGACCATAACTAACCCCCAAGGACCCAAGAACTTTTGGGTACCAAAAAGTTACTCCTTGAATGTTGATTGTAGAGACAAAAGTGGCAAACACAAGTGGTACTTAGATAGTGGATGCTCAAGGCATATGACCGGAGATGCCTCCAAGTTCTCAAGATTAATCATGAAGAAAGGAGGATATGTGACCTTCGGTGATAATGCCAAAGGAAGGGTAATCGGACATGGTGATATTGGTAACCCTTCTTCACCTATTATTAAAGATGTTTTGCTTGTTTATGGTTTAAAACATGATTTGATTAGCATTAGTCAATTGTGTGATAAGGGATATTTTGTTACTTTTGAGCCTAATAGATGTATGATTAAGGATGTTAGTAACAATAAGACATTATTTGTTGGTAATAGATGTAGTAATATAAGACATTATTTGTTGGTAATAGATGTGGTAATATTTATATAATTGATATTGATGTTAATGATCATGTAGAAAATTATTTCATTGTTAATCATGATGCTTGGTTATGGCATAGAAGGTTAGGTCATGCTAGCATGGACACAATTTCAAAATTTTCTATAAATGATTTAGTTGATGGTCTTCCAAAAATAAAATTTGAAAGGATAAGATTTGTGATGCTTGTCAATTTGAAAAACAAGTGAGAACTTTTTTAAACAAAATTTTTTTTTCAACAAATAAACCCCTTAGTCAAGATAGATTTTGCATAATTAGAAAAGAATTAGACATATTGGATATGCTTAATTTTGCTTTTATATGATAATTTTTGAATGGTAGCATATGTTAAGGGGGAGAATATATTTAGGGGGAGTAATTAATTTGATTATATCTTTTTGATGATAACAAAAGGGGGAGAAATGGTTGGATTGCTTATATTCATAACAAGTGCCAAATTTTTATTTATTCTTGATTTTATTTTCATTCTTGATTTAGATATTATTTTAAAGCAATCAATGGTTTGTCATCATCAAAAAGGGGAGATTGTTAGCCCTAAGGCTATATGATAATTTTGATGATAACAATACACATTGATTCATTGAGATTTACTAACATGTTTATTTATGTGCAAGAAGTAAGATCATTGAAATAATTATAAAATCAAGAAGAGGCTTATTAAAATGAAGTGTTGAAGCTAAGGAGAAGACTACATGTTAAAGGCACCAAAGTTTAAGTACAAGGATTGACTCAAGGAATGTGACACATGAGCAATGTTCAATCAATTGGTCATATATATCTTTACAAATATCCAAATGACGTGATTCTTGAGCCTTTGGAAAGCTTACTCAATTTATAACATTTCATATGTTTTAAAGAAATTCAAATTTTAAGTGTAAGATTGTCCAAATCATCATGCAAGTTGAAAGACAAATGGAAGCAGCTGACATGAGCACCGAATACTCTTTTGGACATATCTTGAGCTAGAAAAATCAAAATGACTTGATTCTTGTGGCATTAGAAAGATGACTTAATGGGGCATATTTAATATGTTTTGAAGAAATTCAAATTTCAAATGGAAGGCCGACATAATTGACATGCAATTCGGTGGACTGACACAGAGAAGAAAAATCAACTCACATGAGCACCGAATGGTTTTTTGGCCATATCTTAAGATAGAGATATCCAATTGCTTTGAATCTTAATGTTTTGGAAAGTTTATTCAAATATGAAGATCTTTTATGTTTTGAAGAAATTCAAATTTTAAACGGAAGGCTGACAGAATTATCATTCAAGTCGGTGGACTGACACATGGAGGAAAAATCAAGTCACATGAGCACCGAATGGTGTTTTGGCCATATCTTGAGCTACAGATATCCAAATGACTTGATTCTTGATGCGTTGGAAAGCTTATTCAAATGTGCAGATCTTTTATGTTTTGCAGATTTTCAAATTTCAAACGGAAACATTGACAAAAATGGCAGACAAGATTACGGTTTTTATGGTGGGCAGAAAATTTGGAGTTGGTGTCTTCACTTGATTAAGTTCATCTCATTTGCCTATAAAAGGAGCCCTTCTCCCATTCATTCAAGAACATCCATCAAGCCACAAATAAGAGAAATATTATTTTTAGAGAGCTTTTATATTTTTGATCTACTCTTTGAGGAGAGTTATATTTTGTTATAAACAATTATCTTTGTTCTTGTATTGTGGTGAGAGTGAGATCTTATTGTAAAGGATAAAAGTTATCCTTGAGAGAAAGTTCCTTGGTGAGGTTGTTCATCAAGAAGAACTCTTGGTGTGGTGTTATCAAGAGTTGAAGAAAGTTGCCTTGGTGAGGTTGTTCATCAAGAAGAACTCTTGGTGTGGTGTTATCAAGGGTTGAAGGAAGTTGCCTTGGTGAGGTTGTTCATCAAGAAGAACTCTTGGTGTGGTGTTATCAAGAGTTGAAGGAAGTTGCCTTGGTGAGGTTGTTCATCAAGAAGAACTCTTGGTGTGGTGTTATCAAGGAGTTGAAGGAAGTTGCCTTGGTGAGGTTGTTCATCAAGAAGAACTCTTGGTGTGGTGTTATCAAGAGTTGAAGAAAAAGTCTTGGTGAGGTTGTTCATCAAGCAAGTTGTAAAGATTTCTACAACTTAGTGGAAAGCTTAGCTCGTGGAGCTAGGAGCCCGTGGACGTAGGCAAGGTTTGCCGAACCACGTAAATTGAGTTTGCACTCTCTCTATCCCTTTCCTCTTTACATTTACTTGCACTTGTGATTGTTCTTTATTGATATTCTCTTGATTGCATTCTATCTTCATCTTCTTCACCTTTATTCTCAAAGAAAGTATTAAATAATTTTGATCTTTCAAGAAAAGTTTTCTAAATCCGTTTTGATAAATAAAAACCCAATTCACCCCCCCTCTTGGGTTGCCATACCTGGGTCAACATGCTATGGGCTAAGCATACCTCGCCAGTAATGATATGTGGTGTAAAATTAGCCCCAACAGAGCATGCAACCCATTCACCTACAAAAAGCAAATCTGAAAAGATCATAAAACATAAGTGGGAGTTCCCATTCTGCAACAAACTTTTAAAACCATGTAAATAGACCACAAAGCAAAACTCATAATTTCACACACAATTTGAAATGTCAGCCAAGCATAAAAGACCTTATCGATTTGTCATCTACTACATTAATTGAATAATAGGGGAACAAAAACTAAAACTTGTCAGAACAGTAATCTTTCATCCTTACTGGCATTAAAATTATCAATACCTATAAACATCTGGACTCTTGTATCTCAATGCTTGTCATAATAGAAATGTCACTTGAAATAATATTTTCTGTTCTGCTAAGTGCATATTAGGGTAATTACTATTGCAAAAAGGTTATAAAAGTGGAAAAAGAAAAAGGAAAAAAAAATATCTGTATTAACCCTGCCTTCTGTCTAAACTAGAAAGAGGAGCAAGTTGATAATCATAGACATTACAAATATTAATTAATAATGTGCTAAGTATTCATGCAATAGGACTAATGCTAAATCAATACCCAAATAACACTATAATAGGCTGAGCTTATGGCAACACCCTTAAAATTTGTCAGATATCAGGAATTTATTTCACCCAGCATATTATGTCCGTTCTCAGGCTTTCATATGGTTGAGAGTTACATAACAAAGATCATAGACATTTTGGCATCAAAGACAGTGGCATGCCCAACATGTAACCGAAAAATAGAACCATAAATCAAGACACCACTCATATAATGTTTAAAAATCAATTGCTTCCTCATGTTCTCATGGCAACTTAAGTGGGGACAGAAATTAAATAAATAACAGGAATAAGAGTGCTCTTGTGACAAAGGTGGTAAAACGATCTGCTTGCATGGAAATAAACAGCAAAGAAGCCTTAAATAGAAGAGGGAATCCAGTAAATTGCTACAGTAAAAGAAATGACAGTCCCAAACTATAATCAACTGCTACAGAATAATAAAGTATTTATTATGACCTATTAAATTCCGGTAGCTGCTTGTTTGCACAGATGGCTACCGTGCATCTAAAAGAAGGTTTGCCAATGACACATGGCAAGATACAAACTTTACCACTAGTGGCAGAAAGAAGCCAGTGAAATGACGAGCTACACAACTAGTTAGTAATGATGTCTATCTCTATTCTCATGTTTTCACTTGAGCTTCAGAAAAACAAAACTAGTCGATGAAGCGGAAAGGAAAGATTTCTTAGACACATGTTTATGAAAGGAAAAAAAATTATTAATTGTTAGTTCTTTAAATAGACAAACTAGTCGATGAAGCGGAAGGGAAAGATAAAAAAGTCTTCTAACATGTAAAGGGAAAGATAAAAAAAGGGTAGAGATCTAACAATAAAAATTGAATTCAAATTGCAGAATGAAAAGGCTTTATTACCTTCTTTACACTCGAATTTTCTTTGCCCTGTTTTTCCTTTCCTTCAACTGCTTCCTTGACTTTTCCACCTTAGTATCCAGTCCATTCCACCATCACAAGAAGCAAGAAATTCAGTACAGACAATGGATTGGACAAATGCACTAGTGTATGACAGGACTACGCGGTAAAAGAATCCACAAACAAGAAAGAAAGAATATTAAGGGAAGTCATGAATTAAAACCCATGCCCAAGTAACAACAATGCAAAAATAGTTAAACAGAGGCATTTCTAAACTCTTCATGTCAAACCAAGATTAGATTGATATCAAAAAGTATACATAATAGAATGCAAGAAATGCTTAGCAAGCAATAAATAACATAGATGAACAGTCCAGTCTCCAATTGATTTGTTATCAAGTTAAAATTCAAAGTTAAAACTTTAAAAATCAAATAAAAAGAAAATCAAATCTAAAGCTATAAGCATACTACAGTTTTCTAAACGTTCTAAGCAAATTTTTAAAAGGTTAGGAAATCTCCTCCAGTCCATAAGGTTTATTTGTCGTCAAGAAATTAACCATCACATAGGCATCTACTTAAATATTTCATCAGATCAAGCTGTTACAGCCATTCCAAGATCCACCATATAAATCATACACTCACTTCACAGAGATTCCTCAGTACAACTTTAACAGCATATGACACAGAAAAAGTTCGATTCCCTTCAAAGAATCTAACACAATATTCATGAAGCAAACAAAAGATAGAAAAATAGTTGCAAACCAGAGTCATGCAGTCAACAAACACTAACATAGCATAAGATTTTAAATTACCCTGATTAAAATTAACATAGCATAACTTTAACTCTCTTTGCGTATTACATTCGCTTCTTGTCGATGCTGTGTGAATGTGATGTGAAATAGTGTGGTACTTGTTGATACTGTTCCTGTAATGTGACCAATACGATGTCGTTGGGGGGCTTGAAATGTTTATACTAGATTCTTTTAGGGGTCATATTTTTTTAAGTTCCTTTTTTATAAGTCTACACGCGTCTCATACAATATCACTCTAATTCCCTTCCTACTGGGCTATAAAGGCTATGAACAAACAAAATCACATCATCTATTTGATCAGGTACTGAAGCCTACTTCTCCTTGCAATTCTTTATTTCAAAGTACAAATACATCTGACAAAGAAATTCTCAACTGAGTGACCAAATTTAACATAAGAAAATAGCCACAATTTTTTTTAGTATTCACTTGCAAAAAAGGGGGAAAAAAACACACACACACACACTCTCTCTCTTTATTTTATTCAATCTATCAGCTTGCCCTCAACATTTCACCAAAACCCCACGCACTACAATTGCACAATCAAAGCTGTGTAACCCAGCACACAACTAGAATCTCCTCAACCCTCTTTCAACGCAACCGCACAGCCAGAAGCCCCAAATCACCGTTTACGCACATGAAAGCAATCACATTCAAGTGAGAAGAAAGTGAAAACAAAGAAATAAAGATCAACTACAAGTTAATAAAGATGTTAAAACTTTGTGAAATAGGTATTGAAGTACGTACCGGAAATGCCCGGAAGACATAGCATATACTTTTATTGCAGTTTGTATTTTCACTAGCTTAGCTAATTTCATGATCTTAAGATCAAAAAGCCCCCCGTTTATTGAACAAATTCTAATTAATTTCTACAAACTCTCTTCAATAGCCACATTGTTTGAAAAAACTGCCATGAAATTTACATAAGCATACAGAAAAGATCGATTTGCCTTCGATGGGATTTTTGTTGATCTAAATGTGACAGACGATTGGTCTCTTACAATTCTCGAAAATGTTGTTTATTGAACTAATAATTCTCTTAATTTATAATTTCTTTCTTTCTTTAAATTTATGTAGTAAATTCTTACAATTAATAGTGAAATTTGAAAACACTAATGATTAGAATTCAAGAATATACGGTACAAAGATACAATTTCTTTTTACTTATGTAATTGTGACTCTACCCAACAACAACTACAAAAATTTATTTTTAGAAGTTAAAATATTAATTTTAATCTTTACCTGAAAGCTTAAGAGCAAGTGATTTTTCAGCATAATATCAAGATTCTTTAAGTCAACAGATTTCTTAGACACATTTTTATGAAAGAAACAAAAATTATTAATTGTTAGCTCTTTAAATGGACAGAGTAGTTGATGAAGCAGAAGGGAAAGATAAAAAAGTCTTCTAACATGTGAAGTTTTGGACATATCAAATCCATGATAAAAAAAAAAACTTCCAATTTCCTATCATAAATCAAGAAAACTCAAAGCCAAAAACATACAACACCAGAAATTCAATTACTTGTCGAAAACACTAAAAAGCCGACGCCCATAAAACACAAGGACAGATTCAATCACCAATCATAAACCCAGAAAATTCAAAGCCCCTACAAATCAAAACCAACAAATTTGACCCCCACAATCGAGCACTGCAATTGCACAATCAAAGTCGTGCAACCCAGCACACAACTAGAATCTCCTCAACCCTCTTTCAACATAACCGCACAGCCAGAAGCCCCAAACCCCCGTTTACCCACATAAAAGCAATCGCATTCAAGTGAGAGTAAAGTGAAAACAAAGCATTAAAGAGCAACTACAAGTTAATAAAGATGTTAAAACTTTGTGAAATAGGTATTGAAGTACCTAACGGTGGTCGTTCTTCCGATATTTGGAGAGTAGGCAAGTTCGCGGCAGCGGAGCAGCGGTGTTTGCTTCAAGTTAGGAGGGGAGTCTAGATAAAAGATAGAGATCACTTACTCATATTATGTTAGTAATATTTTATATATATATACATATACATATATATATATATATATATTCGTTAAATAAAATCTCATAACACACACACACACACACGTATATACACATATAATCTCTTTTCTTTTAATCCAATTACATATTATATATAGATCATACAAGCATTTTAATTTCCAGGTCAACCCTAATGGAAAATTAATACTAGTTATAGGGTGGAGAGAGAACAAGTTGCAACCTTTTTAACTTTAATTTGTTCAGATCCAATAATAGTAAATATGTTGGTTTTGCTACTTTTTTCACATAAAGTATTGAACAATTTCCATTATTTTATTGCAAATCAATGTCAATAAATCAAAATCACTCAAGAGAAGACGACGCAAAGTTTGAAATATAATGCTAGCGAATATCTGTGATTTTTTCAAGTTGTATAAGTTAATTTACTTCAATTGCAAGACCGTGCATGTCGCTAGCACTTATAACTCTACTGATTAATTATTTATAATAGAAACAAACTATATATCAAACTGTAGTATTAGAAAGACTTTTTTGTAGCCATGCAAGACATTCAATTTCAATAGAAACAAAGTTAAATCTCGAGTTCGAAGACTTGCAACAGATTCAATGTTCCTTGTTCCTTGCTTCCCAGCCAATTGAGTCTTTAGATCGATTCCTATTAAACATGGGAGTTTGAATTTTAATTAGTCATGGTTTATAGTTATACATGTTATCAAAACATAAAATTCAAGGCTAAACCTTGGATGACTATTTTTTGTCAAATTGTTGAAGTAAATATAAAACAAACATTTCTTAAATTGTTTGTGGGGTGGAATGGTGCCTATTTCCATGGTCGTACCTATGAGCGGTAAAGCATTTTTGACAACTTTCATTTAACAATTTTCTCCACGAGATTGCTTTATGACTAACAAACAAAACGAATGTGAGGTGGAGAAAGACCCAAGATCAAAATGGGGTTTCAACTTGGCAGGTTTCCCAATTTGCAAAGCTGAGAGCTAACGACAAAACAAATTTTAATATAATAATCCAAAGACTCCTTTCCTCTTAATTATTGTAATAATGGTAGACATGTAACATCACTAGTTGTAGCAGACAATGTTTGATAATCTATACAATTAACACAAAAGTTAAATTTAACAAGCAAAAGAAATAATATGATAAAAAATAATGCAACATCAAGTCGTAGGTAAAAGTATATTATAAAAAAAGTAGTCTTTTAAGTTTAAGTTGTGTTTTAAAACACATGTTAAAGCTTTGAAGATTGTATAGATTTACTCAAAATTTGTATATTTAATGATTTTTATGTAATTTTTATAAGAATATACAGAATTTTAAGAAAATTTACATAATTTAATTGTATCATGCTATAGTTCATTGTTGGCCTTTTAGAGGAAATCGGATTTATGCATGCCATTGCCAGACACACTAAAAGACTCTTCCCAACTAACTAAGTCAATAATGATAACAATAATAAAATAAACCCCACTCTAAGACATTAACGTCATTTGCAATCACAATGCAATAGCATCAGCTCTTAGTCAAAACTAACAAAGCAAGCAAAAGCACATATTTTTTCCTTCAACAAAAATCTTGCAATTCACATTTTACATTCATTAAATAAATCATAACCAAGAACTTTTAACATATATTAGTATTATTCACAAAAAAGATCTAAATTACAAACTCAATTATGATAATCATTTGTTTTCATATGAGCATTGGTGATTTCAATATAAATAAAAAGGCTGAAAAGTCAACCAAGAATTTTTAACCAAACAAATATTCAAAACAAAACAGTAGCAATATATTTACAAAACAAGATGTTGAAAACATGACCATTAATAAAGAAATCCAAGACAGCATCCACAAATCAACATGCACCCCTTAACAACTATCAGATGACATCTTGTCAAACCAACGGATAATATTAGTCAACCATGATTTTTTTCTTAATAAAAAAGAGAGATTTTTTGAACTACTGAAACATGATTGACATATCTTCTGAGCTTAGTGAATCACTAACCTCTTAAATATCTTCTCAGCTTAGTTTATGTTGTAACTCCATTGTTCTAAATCACGTTTGTCTACTATCTTTTGCCTTCTAATAAGAATCATTGTCCAAGAACATGATCAATATTAAAGCATTAAAGGCAATAATGTTGACAAGTGACTAAAATCAAATATAGAAGTTTAGATAACTAATGTCCCCAACTGTTTATGATGCGGGCCATAGTTGTATTCAGGCAAGGAATATTCCCTTCCCCTTCAACAAAATTACGAAAGGCTTTATTGATAAATGTCAAGCTTCAATTTTTTCGTCTTCTTCTTTCTCATAACTAAATTATTCATAAAAAAGGTTACTAACAAATTTGCAAGAAAACAAGCTTCCATAACCCAATTATACTGCCATCAATGCCGAATACGATACAATCTCACATAGCTACTAAAAAATTCCAAATCTACAATACTTGGAACATTTTTATCTAAAAATATCAACTCAACCATCGACTCCACATTTGTAGAATCTCATTATCAATCTGCATACCACTTAAAATTAAATTTTTTGTTTTAAATTACACTAAATTTTAAAATTTTTTTTCCTTTTTACATATTTGTTCTAAATATTCATTAGACTAGATTTCCAATAAATATTTAAAAAAAAAACACTAAACCTCAACACTGCAAGAACCTAGAAATCTCCTAATATGTTAAAGAAAATAGAAATTAAAAGCTGAGACAATTTATCAAAAATCTCATGCTCTGTTAAAGAGAATATAAATTAAATGCTAAGCCAGTTTATCAACATTTAATATAAATTGTCTAAAAATTAAAAAAAAAAGTCCAATTTTAAAGTTATCTATAGAACAGAAGATTTAATTGATAAAGTAAATATTGTAATTTAAGAATGCAAGTCAGGACAAAATTATAATTTTACATAAGTTAGCATTAATTCTCTTTAAAAAAACTTGAATAGTAACAACATACAGCCAGTACTGGACAAAAGAATGTATTATGTTTTCCGGATGCTGAGGACGTTAACAAATGGCCTTATGTAAACATAATAACTTGCATTAGTGACATGGTGAAGAAAGCACTAGTTTAAAGCACTACTAACCCAGACAATTCTTGGTTTGTTGGAGTATTGCTTTGTAGGACTTTTCAATCTCCTCCTCCAGAGACCAATATGAATTGCAATCCAACTTTGTATGTCTCTTAAATTGTCACTAGCTAGCATTATTTTTCCTTTTTGAAAGGATAATGTTTCAAAAGATAATAACAATAGAACAATGCTTTAGTTACCCTTTTATATTACCAAAGAAACTTAGGACAAGAAAAAAATGTTATTCAAACCAAGCTCTTTAAGCTGTGTATGCAATGGATTAAATTTATTATAAATTTCTTTTCAAGGTGTACTTTCTTTACAAATAAATGATCATGGTTTAGCAAACAATGTTTGGAAGGTTTAATAGCTTTACATTCAAATTGGGAAGAAAAGGCTATCAATTTTATTTTTGGAAAGGAGGTGTTTTCCTTAAATTTAAAAAAATAAATGAGATTTAACTTGCAAAACTAAAAAGCAGATTCGGTTGCCAGAATGATGATCTAAAAAACCTAGTTGGTTTCCCAGGTGTGGTTTTTCCACCAAACAAATATTTGCCAAAATGATGATCTAATGATACCCCATTGAATCCAAAGTGTTAGGAACTTTTCTTTAGAATATTTGTGTTTTCCACCTTTTTGATATTGATGACTCTGCACACATCCATTGGTTGCTTCCAGGCCAACCTCCAGATGAACAGATTTAAGTATCATTTAGGAGTCCATTCGGTAAAGCAAATTGGTCTTTTGATTTTAACTCAATCTTATCCGATAGATTTAAGCATCATTATTATTCTTCTTTTTTCTGTGCTCTAAGAAGAAGACTTGAGAAATTAGTGAAGGGCAATCTCGGATTCTTAATTTTTTTTTTTATCACTTAAGTTTCTGAACTGAAGTACTCTTTCATCAACAGATCATTGATGATCGCTTGATCTGTTGATGAGCTGATCCGATGGAATGGGATCTTACAAGATCAATTTTGCTCTAGTTTGCTTGAAAGTTTGAATCTAATTAAACTCAAATCTAACTTCAAATTTATTCTAACAGCTAGATTTCGTATTAGTTTGTAATTGTTAAACTTGCTTAATTTATTTCTTTTCTACTCTGCTGGATGTAACTAAGCTTGTTGATAAGCTTAATTTGTCAAACAAACAAAGGCAGATGTAAGAATGAAAAACCGTAGAAGAAAGAAAGAAAGAAGTTTGCACAAAATCAACAAATCAATTGAAATGAACCACAAAGTCACTTACTAATTAGCTATCCTGACTGAGTAGAGAGAGGGCACACAACGACCACCGGTTAGATGAGCGAGCGACTTTGCGACTGAGCGGCTGAGAGACTGAGCGACTGAGCTACTGAACGGCGAGAGGCTGGTTTGCGACGGAGAGACTGAGTGACAGAGTGATGAGGGAGAGAACGGAAAGGGATTCCGTGACTGAGCGACTGAGCGGCGTGTGCCTGGTTTGCGATTGAGCGACTAAGTGACAGAGTGATGAGAGTAATAAGGGAGAGAGCGGAGAGGGATTCCGTGAGAGTGATGAGCGTGATGAGGGAGAGAGCAGAGAGGGATTCCGTGCATGAAAGCGATGAGAGTGATGAGGAGGAGAGCGGCTAGGGCAAAACAGAGGGCATCCGTGAATGAAGAGGGAAATTGCCTTTTTATATCAAATGGCAATTTCGTAAATAATTGAAAATATTATAGTGTCAAATATTTGATAACATGGGTTGACTTTCTAAACCATATATTATATATGACTGAAGCACCAAAAACCCTCAAATAAAAAAATTGGATGCGTCAAGTATTTTACAGTTTTCTTGTAGTGCACCTTTAACAATCTTGCTGCTTGTTAGTTTTCCAGCTACGACCAACATGTTATTGTCCGACAGATAATTAATTCTATGTGATGGCTTCAAATTACATTTTAAAATTAAATATGCTTTCTCTTCTACTTATATCTCTTTTTATAACTAGCCTAAGGCAAGGTTGAGTTTAGTCTTGATTAAAGTATACTTTTTTATTATAATTTTATTTTGCTTTTATGCCACTTCATATTCTTTTGTTTCCCCTTTAATCATTTGATTGATTTTTCGTTGCATGCAGTATGTTAGACTTGGTGCAGCCCCAATTCCTGGAACTACTACTGTTGGTCTAGCAAGAGCCCCGGGTCAAGTTTGTCCACTTGTTAACATTGATCCTACTGTCGGTCGTGGTAGAGGGGACTAGAGACCACCTGGGATGAAAAATGCTCCTACCATGCAGAAGAATTTTCATCCTAGTTTTGGAATGCCTGGAACTGGTAACAATATGGCAGGGCGTGCTTTTGGTGTTGGATTGGATTTCAACCTTCCTTCCCACAAGTAATTTTTGCTTCCTTCTTACAAGTACCATTTCAATTTGCCAAACATGCTGGTTGTTTATTGAGTTCCACTCTGTTTTCTGTTTCATACTGAAACAACGTTGTCGAATTAATTTACTTTTGCTTTAAATGTTGACTTTTGTTGAACTCTTGCAATTTATTTGTATCTAATCTGAGTACTGCTCAAATGCTGGAAGGATGAAATTTGGCTGTAACACTCTTACACTGTGTACAAAATAGAAGACAATTTGGATAAGATTTATCTTGAGCTTCAATATCCTTAAACATTCCTTGTAAGCTAGCATATGTTGTTGTTAGAAAATTTTTATTCATGAGCTAGTAGCGACCCATTATCCAAATAAGCACTTGTCATTGTAGAATGCTGTTTTCATGATGTGCGACTCCAGTATGGTGTGGTGTTGTGCTGATGATATATGTCATAAATTTGGTAGAGAACTTCAATGTATCTTTCAAATGCAAGGTTATTTGTTATTTGTTTTTGTTTTTTTGTTTTTTTAATTCTTAAAAATTATTTAGTATCCCTTTCTTGGACTTTTATGTTACATGATATATAGATAATGTTTAAAGTATTTGTTAAAATTAAAAATGTGTTTCTGAGTTTATTGATATAATGCATTAAATTGATGAATCTAATTATTTGGTGTCCTTTTCTTGCACTTGTATGTTACATGATAGACAGATAATGTTTAAAGTATTTGTTAAAATTAAAATTGTTTTTCGGAGTCTATAGATATAATGCGTTAAGTTGTTGAATCTAATTATTCAGTATCCTTTTCTTGGACTTTTATGTTACATGATAGACAGATAATGTTTATATATATATAATACTGGGCTGATGCAAGCAAAGGGCCGGTATCAGCCCAGTATTATATATTTCTAATAACAAATACATGTCGATTTTTAACACTCACATATAATACTGGGCTGGGCCGACATCAACCCAGTATTAACAAATACATGTCGGTTTCCAACACTCACATATAATACTAGACTAGGCCATCGTCAGCCCAGTATTAACAAATATATGTCGGTTTCCAACACTCACATATTAGACTGGGCTGGGCCCGTTATTAACAAATACATGTGGATTTTTAACACTCACATATGATACCGGGATAGGCCGGTTTTGAGACCATTATTAACAAATACATGTCAGTTTTTAACACTCATCTTATGTAGCCTAATACCTATGATACATGTCGGTTTTTACCAGACAAGAGACCGACAAAAAGGAATCGACACAATTTTGTGTCGGTTTGACCAACCGGCATGTATAGAATACACGTCGGGTCCATAAATGTCATATTGAAACCGACATGTATACTTATACATGAGGGTGGAAAACCGACATATATGAGGAATTTTCTTGTAGTGTATAAATTCCCAAAACCATAGCATATCTCAAAATATAATCTTGAATGATTCACGTGCTTATAAGTAAGAGACACTGTTTAGATAGAACTAGTAGGCTAGGATAAATTTTATGAGTCAAGAAAAAAAAGGTTAAAATAGGTTGAAAGGGGACAACTAGGGATCAATTTAAATCATGGGTTGGCTTGAAAGGCACAAACGGTCTAAAGATGGCCTAAATCATTTCCCTAATGTTGTGTTGCCTAGGATTTCAACTTAAGTGACAATCAAATAGGTTCTAGAATCCATTAACATCTAATGAAAACACTTAAATCACATAATCCTTCTCTAAGTACACAATCAACTCAATGATCATGGCTATGTGCTCAATTTATTTTCAAGGAATTAAAAGCAAAACAAAAACCAACAAATAAGTCAAGCACACATATCTTATGCATCATTTATCATCTTCCAAGAGTTATTCATGAATTCAATCATCATCCTATCATAGGCCATCAACAATTTAAGCAAAAACAAAACAAAACAATTTTTTTAAGTAGGAACTAAACAATATAAGACCTAAACAAAACAAAAGCAAATAACTAATCCAAAACAAGATAAAAACTCAAAACATAAACATCAACACGTCTAAGACAATTCAAACCAAAACAAAATACATAAAATAAAGACAAATTTTGAAATAAAAAGAAGGGAAGCATAAAGGACTTCTCTGAATTTGCATTTGGAAGTGGGCTCTTGATGACGAAGCTTTTGAAAACTTGTATCCACTTCCAAAACTTATGCTAACTGAAGTTATTTCAATTTGGTGCAACAGCAATACGAGTTGAGGTTAAAATTTTCTTCAAAGTTTTGAAGATATACACAGCTTCATTGGAGACCAAATGAGTCTCCTCACATGATTTTGCTTCAAAAGTTAGTAGCTTGAGCTCAAATTCAAGATGTTCTTGAAGTAATGATTGTAACCTTAAAGTGTTGGTATCAAGATCTTCAAATTTTAGATTATTTTTGCAACTTAATGGAATAGAGATTATGGCTAGTGTTTCTCCATCAAGACAAAGTTTCTTAAAAATAAAACATGCTATAAAAATAATGTTAGCACCAAATTTATAAAATTATTTTCTAATGTGACAAGAAAAACTCCCTAAACTTTTTAATTTTCGAGCACTTGCTTTCGCAAAATGGTACTACACTCCTCTCTTAGCATCATCACTTCATCTTCTCCTAATTTCTTTTTATTGGACAAATTTTCTTTAATAAATATCTCAAATCTTGGTGTTTGTTCCAATAAATTTGCAAAAGGAATGTTAATATTTAATTTCTTAAAAACATGAAGAAATTTAGAAAATTGCTTATCCAAATTACTCCTTTTGAGTCGTTGAGGAAAAGGGATTGGTGGCACATAAGCAGGTGGTGATGTTGCTGGATGTGGCTGCTCAATGTTCTCCTCAAATTGGCATGTATGACGGCTGTTCTTAGCTTCCTTGGAATTGTCATGGGCCTGGTCAAGTTGCTTCTCACTTGTCAATGTGATTACCTTCGCTCCCTCATCAAAATTTGTTTCAATATTGCTTGGAAGTGCTTCTTAAGGTCTTGCTGATTTCAAACTCTCTAATTGGCTCATCATCATTTCATGATTTCTCATGAAAGCTTCATGGCTTTCCTACATGATCTTTGTCTCGACCATGAATTTAGAAGTTGCTGAAAATTTAGAAACATTGGCATCAAGTTGGGCAAGAGCTTCCTTCAAACTACTTTTCTCTTCTTGAGACTGACCATATGGAGAATTCAAAAAGTTTTGATCATTGCCCCATGGGTAGTTGTGATAATTTGTTCAAGATGAGTTATATGTGTCTGGGTAAGGATAGTATTGTTTCCCCTAAAAGTTTGGCACATAATGGATTTGGTAGGTGTTTAGGAATGTAAACGGGTTCCCAACTTGGCAATCAACACTACAATGATTCTCACCACAAAACTCACACACTACACTCACATTAAAATTTCCCAATTGTCTTGATAAGGCAGCTACTTAAGCTCTTAATGCTACAAATTCTTCTTGATATGTTAATTCATCTACATCTACATAGTCAATTCCCATGGTTGATTGTTATAGCTTCCTAAACTTAATAATTAAGCACCTTAAATCAACACGCAAAAAAAAAAAAAACTGAAAATTAACTAAAAAGAAAACAAATTCAAATTAACCTAGAGTTATTTAGCTTGATATTAGTAAAAACAAACAATCCCCGGCAATGGTGCCAAAAACATTTTATGCTAAATCCCCGAGTGCACATAATCGTAAAAGTAATAAAGTGATAAGTAAAGTATCGTCTCCACGATAACTGCATTACTAACTACCAAACCGTATCTAACTCTAATTTTATTTGAACAATAAAAAATTAAATGGCAATTCAAACCAACTAAATAAACTAAATACCTGAAATAAATTGAGTAAATAAATAAAAGTAAACAACACTAAATAAATTGATAAAAATCCAATGAACAAAGATCAAAGGTATTAGATTTCACCTAAATTATCCATTATAATCTTTCAATTCAATAAAATCAAGTTTATTCACCTGTTGCCAACCAATGTCACTAATGTATTTGTTATTCTTTCTCAAGTAATAACAATGTATATTTATAAGGAGAATCACATCTCTGTCTTATCTAATTGCCTATAAATACCCATTAAGTACAAGAAATTGCATGCGGTTGTCACAATCATATCTCTATCTCATGCCAATTTATGGCAAATTAAGCAAGGACTAATATAAATCAACTTCTTAGTCTAATTTATACCTAAAATCATGTAAAAGTTGCGCAGGCTTCCACAAGCATTAAACATATAATTAATTCACAAAACAAAGATTGAATAAACATCAATATATTGAATTAAAATGCTTAGAGTATCAAACTTGGTTACATCCTAACCCTAGAAAAGAAAACTAGTTCATAGTGAATGTAAACAAAACACAAATCTTAGTTGTAGACATAAAACAAGGAGAAAAGAAAGAAAAACTAGAAGTTGATGAAGAAATCTTGCTCCCAGTCGTCCTCGTGGAGACCCCTTCGAACTCCCAAACACGTTCTATGAAGTCTTATTTATAGGTGTAGGGTTTTAGGAATCCAAAATAAGAGAAAATCATGATTTCAAGTCGTCGTTGTGCAGCAGTGTAGCCTTATTTGTGCAGGAATGCAAGGTCTCTGACTAGTTGCTCTGTTTCAGTTCTTCAGAATTTCTACTCTGCGCTACCTTCACTCTTTTGACCATAACTTTCAGTACACAACTCGGATTTATGAATCGTAAAATTCTAAAAAACTAGATATCAAGAGCTTTCCAATGGTATATGTCATATACTCTAGTTCTTTGTAAACCAATAAAGTTAATTTTGAGAAATTGGCTGTCTGGTAGAGGTGAAATTTGAATATTTTTGCTTTGAATTGACTCCAATTGCTTTCTATAACCAAATAAAGTGAAAAAAAAACAAAATAAATATAAAAAGAACACATTTAACTTGAAAACAAACTAATTAACTGAGAAAAGAGGTATTAAAAAATGTATAATTCTTGAGTTATCAATTTAGTTCTATTAAACATCTTGTTCATCAATTTCTTCTTCTTTCTTTTTCAATTAAATGTAAATAAAGTTAAACTATCCATTTTAATCTATAGGCATTATAGATAATTATTTGAAATTGAAATCTATAAGCAATAATTGAAACTCTTTAAAACATTTTAACTCTTGTTTCTCAAGTTGTAACCCTCAATCATGTTGTTAATGAGATTTAATCGTATATATAACAATAAGACAACTATTTAATGTTTTTAAAGCATGAAAAATGCTTTATAAAAATCATAAATCCATTAATATAAGAGTGATCCTCTTTCCAAAAAAATTAATCTAAATCCCTCTCCATATGATATATATGTCAAATCATATGGTAATATTACTCATCATATCATTCAATTATCCATCTATTAGAATTTACATTACTTAACACATCTCTTTTACAATTGAATCTATGATAATATTTTAGAAGAGTAGTATTGTTCTTAATAGAACTATATAAACAAATATTGTTGTTGTTTTTAACATTATTTAGATTTTTATTTTATCATTGATAAGACTTAATTTGCCCTGTTAGTTATATTTTTTTTCGCTCCGCTACTGTTCATTCTACGTCTTCAACATATAAAAGGTGGAAACAAAATCAATATTTATACAATTTTCAGGAAATTATGCGTAAAGCTTGTTCTGCTTCCGAAGGATCAAAGTTGTGGCAGGTTTATTGCTCCAGTCCAATTTATGTATGTTGTTTTTGGACTTAACAAGTACAACAATTTAAGACAGGGCTTAATCCAGGACGGGACGAATGCCACATCGATAACTTCTGGCTGCAAAAAAATTATTGAACAGTGAAGAATTCAGAAAGGATTCAAGTAGATACGATAATTATGGAAAATATTTTTGTGTGTCGACAATTTATTGACTTCATGAAACTCGTTTTTATAAAGCTGATTTAGCATTTTTGTCATTTTCCATGCAATAGTTTGTACATATGCCAAAAGATGCATTATAATTTCCTGTAGAATGAAAAATACATTTTTCGTATTATGTTGATTATTGGGACATTTGGAAAACGAGTTAACAGATTGAATTATCATTATGACTTTCAGTTCAGATTTTGAATCGGAAAATTGAAAGAAACAGAAAAGCAAACTAATAGAATCTGATTATGATATCTAAATTTGTCAAATTGACCCTTGCTTCATCCTCAGAGGTAATAGTTGAACTTGGAGTGGAACTCGCTGAAGTTTCAGCTAGCTACCAAAGCTGCTCTAACATTTTTAGCAGAATTAATGAGGGTTTCGCAGTAAAAAGTTTAACAGCTATAATCATGAGAGAATTTTCTTATTCGTTTACATAATTTCAAGCAGATAGAATAGAACAAATTTTCATTGAGTTTCTCAGTTTTCACGGGAAACAAGAAAAAAAAACATAATAATAATAAAATAATAACAACAACAACAACAACAATAATGTATCATTATTACTATTATGGTTACTATTATTATGTTCGGGCCATTGTAACTTGAATAATGGACTTAAATTTTGACACCAATTGATATCCTTTCATTTTATTTACTCTAATAGAGAAAAGAATCGCTGAGTTGAGTTAATATATATACCCACTATTGGATTTGATTAGAAGGATAGCTGTAAAATAATATCCAAAATCTTAATAATTTAAGTTACATAGCTAAACCCATATTAATTGTATAATAATGTAAGTAGTTTGTGATTTGAACATTTTTACAATAGTCAATAGGAAACATTGATTTCATTGGTCTCGTTGTACATGTTTGGCTCAATAATTATAGCGGCCACAACCCTCTGATTAAATAATTTATATATAACATAGAGACATTAATTAAATTGCTTAAAAGTTATGTGAGAGATCATCATAAAGTACCTTTGAAGATATCGGAAACCTTTCACAAGGGAAGGATTTGCATATTTTTTAGACAGGATGGATCGAAGTTTGGACCCTCTATAATTATATTAATATAGATGAAACTTACCCCTAGTTTCAGGTTTTACTGGGCTATGCCTACGTGAGCATTCAGCAATTTCTTTCAAAATTATTCATATTTGCATTATGGAAAGAGGCCCTGAACTTTCCGTTTGCTAAAATGTTCAAAAACGCGTTAGCTAGATAGCTGCTTCATTAATTTAACTTAACTATTCAGAATTCACAAAGACAAGCATATACAAAAATTAATTAAACGTGTTAGAACACTATTGTGCCGGTAAGTACATATTTATAACAACGTATCACGTATCAAATCAAGT
Organism: Boswellia sacra; assembly: GCA_013180625.2. NCBI lineage: Eukaryota > Viridiplantae > Streptophyta > Magnoliopsida > Sapindales > Burseraceae > Boswellia > Boswellia sacra. The sequence continues at coordinate 85,055 of SNVD02013979.1, read as the reverse complement.
ACTTCTTGACACTAACTGGTGAAAGCTGCTGGTCATGGTATTTTTCTACTCTACTCTTGACACTTTGAATGGACAATTTTGTTCAACATGTAATGATATGATCAATGAAAATGTATTACGATATTATTGTACTTTCACAAGATATGTTTCAATTTGTGTTGAGCACATTCAGTTATTTATTTTCTAACGTACCATGCATGCGTGCTTGAACTAGTCTATATTTAGATATATAATGTAAAGGAAGCTTTCTTCATTAATACAAAAATTTGATTGATACTAGAGTTATGGGTTTCTCTTGAATAGTATATTTATGATGAAGAATGCTATACATCCAAAATTCTGTCCCAAATCATGCATCTTAAATGTAGTATTAATTTAGGGTTTCAACATTATTAATAGATTTTCAAACAATCAGTTGACAATTATATTTATTAAATATTACACATTATTTGAGAAAAAAATTTAGGATAAAATTTTGAGATGGATTATTCATTTATTATTAAATGTCAATTCTTCCAATTCTTGTAACATCATTTTTTTTTTATGTTTTCAACATTAATGTTATTCTTAATGTACTTAAATATTTTGAAAAAAATCTTAGACTAAACCGTGCATGCAAGCGTGTATCGACATTCAAGTTTGTGTGGCGTTGTCTGATTTGCATGTACTAGTATACATCACAAAATTTAAATTAAGATTTTACACCCATGAAAGGTTGAGTAGAAGAATTTATCAAAGAACTAATCGTTGATTACCCCATTGACCTGCTAATTAGTACGTTCATGTACCAAATGAACTAATATATCCTTTTGTTTTCAGAAATTTAATGAGCCATGCATAAATTTAGTGTAATGGTTACATAAGCAGACCCAGGTGTATAAAACCTCCCCACTCTCCGTGCGCGTAGCTTAAATAGATTATTGTTATACCTCTTTTAAATTAAAACTTAATTTTAACTTTTGCTTCTCTTTTTGTCTAACAATAGCCCACCTATGTCATTTGGCTCTACTACATAGGTCTTTTTTCTAATCCAAATAACATCCTTTGCAATCATATAAGTTTCTTTTATATTTAAGTTATTTTTTACAATTTTATTTTAAAATCTATTTTAAGATTTTTTAATTCTTATTTATTTAGTTTGCTATAAATTATATTTTTCTTGTTACATTTTCTTTTTTAGTTCGTAAATTATCAATAAGTTGTTACTAAAAGAATACAAATCCAAGTAATTCTGAGTGAACGGTAATAATTCCTTTTCTATTTTTTAGTGAAGGTATATATTATTTATATTTTTTAGTAAATGATAGCTTACTTACATATATTGAGAACATGTTTTTGATAACATTGACAATGAGACAATTATGCAATATTTTTAAAATATGAAAACTCATCAGGGATAATTATAAATGTATATTTATTGAATATCAGTACCTTACATTTTGTATTTTGCTTTATTGTATTGTGATTAATTTTGAAGGTTAAGGTTCACTATGTACCTCTATTTTAGCAAATTCTTTTTTTTTTCAATTTTCTAATATAATTGAGATTTATTTAATAAATTTTAAATATTGAAAAATATTAAAGGTACTCCTTTGACAAAATCTTGAGTCCGCCACTGAACGATATCTTTCTTCTATTTGTATTAACTTTCTTTCAAGGTTTCTTAATTGGATGTGAAATCCATTTTTTAAGATGAAAATTACCACATGAATTGGAAGTTAATTATTTTGTGATTCGATATTTTGGGTGTAATCATAAAAATATTTTATTTAAATATGGTGGCCACATGATTAGATTTTTGATTAGGTGAAAAATGTCATGTTTATTGAATGTTAATCACTTTGTTATGTGCAATTGTAATTGTTATCGTTATAACTATTTTAGTTAAAGATGATGAAGATAGGAATATTTCTTTCAATCGAAAAGCTTCCATTTGTGTTTCACATAATGCAGGAAGAAACAAAGTGATTGAACCAGGATTCCACAATGAAAACAAAACAATCGTTCTTATTGCACCTTGTGCATAACGCCACATATAAAATCAAACCTAAAATAATTCTCATTGACAACTTGATCATTGAGACCGAGTAAATGAAATAATAATCTAATTAATTTCCCACCAAGCTGCTGCTGTTTTGTTTTATATGATGGCGTTGAAATGTCTTAAAGTTCATAATTATGAGTTTGATTAATACTGAATGGACATCACCTGGCCCTAAGAAATCAAATCATATGTTTAAATTCAAATTCTTTATTAAGATTGTTGACACAAAGCTATCACTAGGCACATATTGATGATGTTTTATATGTTCAATCTGCTATCGATCGCTTTGACATATTCCAATTTCTTTTATTTCGCTATTTGTGCTCATATTTCATCTTTCAATCGAATTCACATAGGTTTTGACTAAATGATTCTTGACATGAAAACTAAATCAAAGAAGATCAATTACGTAAAAATACCTTAAAGCCTTTTTTGTTGGTGTCAATGTGTAACATTCTTGCATGTGCCATGCATATGAGAATTTTGGACCAACTTGTGATAAAAACATTGTTTTATATTATTTATTATTTACTGTTTCTAAAAGTTTATTTTATGAAGTATTTGATTTATATTGAATATCTCTTTAAATTAGGACATTATTGATGTATCCTAGTTGAATTAAAAGTATATTTATTTGTGTCCTATTCCTTTCAGGAGATTACTTATATCGCTTCCTAAAGTATTGTTCTTTATCCTAATCGAGTTTGATTCAGATTCTACAGGATTTTGGAAAGATATCACAATTGGTATCACACTATATATAATGTTATTTTACATAACTTATATATGAGTGTATCTTACGGCATTTCAAGATTTATTTAGAGGAGAGCTTCAACGCAAAATTGGAATGCTTCTTTGATTTGTTGTATGAGTGTTTTATTCATGTATGAGAAGTTGTGATCGTGCATGAATTTTGGTTAGTTCTGTTTGAATTAGTAGTCACTCAGGATAATTTACGGGTTGAGTGTTTATGTAATTCAGTGTCAGACATTGTTGTTAAAGTTTACTTAACAGTGTGTTGTTAAGTTGTTAGCGACAGAGAGTGAGCAGTGTCACTAGAGTTTAAGATCTTGACAGGATTTTATTTTACAAAGATAAGGTCAGTGTGTGAGAGTGAGTCAGCATTATAAACGATCCTAAAGATTGTACAAATAAGAACTTAGTGAATTGCAGTTCTAAACTATCAGTGGATGTAGGTTTTATAACCGAAGCACGTAAAATCCTCCTGTGTCATTTTACTTTACAGTTTACTCTTATATTGCACATAACTTCGTACTTCCAGAGCTTTCAATTGGTATCAGGCATGTTCACTCACATAGAAGTGAAGAAAGATCACGTTGATTTAGAGGTATGGAGTTTGTACAAAATGGAGGATCAAGAACACAACCACCTATTCTTGATGGTAGTAATTATTTATATTGGAGAGTAAGAATGATATCAAATCTCTTGATGATTGGACATGGACCAGTGTGCTTAAAGGATGGACACCACTGACAATATTGAATGCTTTTGGAGATTCAGAACCTAAACTGAGGAGGAATTGACTGATGAAGAATGTCGACGTTCAAGCTGGAACTCAAAGGCTTTTAATGGGATTTTTGCTACTGTGGATTTAAATAATTTTGGATCGATTTTAAGATGCAAAGTGGCCAAAGAAGCTGGGGACATTCTTGAGATAAAGTATGAAGGTACTGCTTATGTTAAAAGATCTAAATTGATGAGATTAAATTTACAATTTGAGAATTTGATGATGCATGAAGATGAGTCAATTTCTGATTTTTATTCTAATTGTGTCAAATTACTAATTCTGCATATATGCTTGGCAAGACATTTACTGATGCAAAAATTGTTAGCAAAATAATTAGATCTATCCGTGATAAATTTCAACCTAAAATTTCTGCTATGAGGAAGTTAAAAACACTGATGAGATGAAGGTTGATGTACTAATTGGTATTCTTCAAAACTTTGTGATTAATCATAGTGGTAGGAAGTAAAAAGGAAAGAACATTGCATTCAATGTTAAAACTGAAAATTTTGATGATGAAAGTAATGATGAGCTTCATAAAACTGATTCGAAACATATTGCTTTTTTAGCAAAAAAATTTTGTCAGGTTCATGAAAAAGAATTTCAGGAAAAAGAATCAAGGAAAGCCATCAAACTAAAGTGAAGACAAATTCAGAAAATTTAGCAAAGAGAATGACAAGAAAAAATAAAAACAACTTGATAAGAAAGGACAGATTTAGTACTATGAGTGCTCTGGTTATGGGCATATTCAATCTAAATGTGCTAATCTTAAAAGGAAGAACAAAGGCTTGATAGCTACTTGGAGTGATTATTCAAAAACTGATTCAGAAGATCAAGAGTGCATGAGTAACTTTGTTGCATTTACAGCATCTATAGCTGACCAAGGGAAAGCTGTTATGTCCATCATAACAGAACAGTACAGAACTAATGATGAAAATTTAGATACAGAAGAATACTATGAAGAGCTGCAAGAAACTTACAATGCACTTTATGGTAAAAGACTGACTCAAAAAGAAGAAATAAAAACTTTGAAAAAGGAGGTTGAATTGCTGAAATGTGAGAAAACTTATGCTGAAAACTGCATCATAGAATTGGAGCTTGCTTTGACAGACTAAATAGCATATATTAAGAAAATTACGGCAGAAATAGTTGAAAGTAAGAGATGTGTTGATCAACTTAGAATTGGGTTAGCAAAACTTGATCGGGTCTTGAGTCTTGGAAGAGATAATTCCAACAAATATGGCTTGGGGTATTTAGAAGGTAATGTTACATCCTCATCAACAATAGTTTTTGTGAAAGCTTCTACATCAGGTAAAAATTCTGAACCTAGCTCTAAGAGATCAAGTCCTAGTTCAAAAAGCAATAAAGTGTTTGTTTCCCCTTTAAGTTCTTTTAAATCTAGTCCTGAAAATGTAAGGAATTTCATTCCAACATGTTATTTTTGTGGTATCAAAGGGCATATTAGACCTAGTTATTTTAAATTATTGAGTCTTTTGCATAAAAGGTCAAAACAATTTAAACAGTTACCAAAAACACAAGTGCAGTGGGTTAGGAAAGAAAGCACAATTTGCAATGTTGCTTTTACTACACTTAAGCATTCTTCTAATAATTTGTGGTATTTTGATAGTGACTGTTTGAGGCACATGACTGGAAATAAACATTTTTTGAAAAATTTTGAATCATGCGAGGAAGGAAACATCACTTATGGTGATAAACCAAAGAGTAAGATCATCGGTAAAGACACTTTGAATGTCAAAGGCCTACCTGAATTTCAAAATGTTTCGTTAGTTGAAGGTTTGAAAGCTAATCTAATTAGTGTTAGTAAGATATGTGATGACAAGTACGTTGTTAATTTCACATAAGACAAATACTTGGCTTTAGAAAATCTTAGTAAATGCATTTTAGAAGCAAATAGATCTTCTGATAATTGTTATTTGATAAGAAATGCATTTCATGCTAAGATTTTAGACTTATAATTGTGGCATCAAAAATTAGGACATTTAAATTACAAAGACTTGGTTAAATTAACTAAGTTAAGTCTTGTTAAAGGTCTTCCTAAACTTAATAATAAAATCAATGGAATTTGCAAACTATGTCAATTAGGAAAACAAATTAGAGGTGCACATAAATCGGTCTCACATCTTAGCACATTCAAAATACTTGATTTGCTTCACATGGATCTTATGGGTCCTGTGCAAATTGAAAGCATTTTTGGTAAAAGATACATATTTGTTGGTGTGGATGATTTCTCTAAATATACTTACGTTAATTTTGTAAGAGAAAAATCTGACACTTTTGAAGCTTTCAGGGATCTTTGTTTTAAGCTTGAAAATAAGCAAAATAGAAACATTGGCAGTATAGTATAACGAGTGATCATGGCAAGGACTTTGAAAATGTTAGCTATGTTGATTTTTGTAAAAATCATGGAATTGAACATGAATTTTCAGCTCTCAAAACACCTGAGCAGAATGGCATTATGGAAAGGAAAAATAAGAAACTTTAAGAGATGGCTAGAGTGATCCTAAATAGCAAGTAATTGACCAAAAGGCTATAGGCTAAAGCAATAATCACTGCTTGTTACATTTCAAATAAAGTTTTTCTAAGACCTGACACTAATCAGACATCTTATGAAATTCTAAAAGGTAGAAAACCTAATTTTAAATATTTTCATGTCTTTGGATGTAGATGTTAATCTTAAATGACAAAGAACAGTTAAGAAAATTGGATACGAAAAATTATGAAGGAGTTTTTGTGGGATGTGCATAGAACAGCAAGGCTTATCGAGTCTATAATCTTCGAACTGAGTCTATAATGGAATCTGCAAATGTAGTGTTTGATGATCTGGATAATTATGCAAAGTACTCACATAAGAAGAAAGCATAACCAGCTTCATAGAATATGTAGAAAGTCCAATATTAGATAGCAATAACAGCAAAGAAGATTCAGTTACGAAAGAGGAAACAATTGCTATTATGTTAGAGATGACAACTACAACTGACTGCACAGATCTGAACAAAAAATCAATCAGAAATGAAGATGAAAGAAAAGATCCACCCTCTTGGATATAAAAGCACATCCAACAAGCTCTATCATTGGAAGCCAGAATGGAATTACAAAAATTAGGAGCAAGGTAAGAAATCATGTAAGATTTGCATGCTATGTTTCATTATTTGAGCCAAAAAGATGTGAAAGAAGCTTTAAAAAAAGATGTCTAGATTCAGGCTATGCAAGATGAAGTTAATCAGTTTAAAAGGAATGAAGTATGAGAATTAGTTCCTAGGCCACAAAATGCAAATATCATTAGTACTAAATGGATATTCAAAAACAAAACTGATGAAAGTGGTCAAGTAGTAAAAAATAATGCTAGGCTAGTAGTATAAGGTTACACATAAGTAGCAGGCTTTTATTTATTCTTCTTTTCTTCTTCACATTTGGCTACAAGAGAGGTTGTCCATTCTAGTATCATTTTCTTGCACTTCCTCTGAGATGATTGAGATAATTATATCAGCCTTGATTGGGTTGGGGCAATTCTTTACCCTGTTGCTTCGTTTCTTTTCTCAAGATGAATAGGCGGTTCTTTACCCCCTGTATGAAAAGTTTAGTATCATCTTGGGGAATTTCTTCATCCACCTTCAAAGGCATTATTCCTCCTTCTTTATAGACATCCATGTTGAAAAAAAATGGCTAACTTTTTTCATATATCTTGCTTATTCATTGTTGATGGCAAAGTTGCTTCTTTGATACCCTTAATGGAAAATGTTGATAGATTTTCTTCTTTTTGACATGTTTTCAATAAACCCAATATCCTCCAATAACGAATTGAAATATTGAATGTAAGTTATGTATCAATTTAATTCACATTCAAGTTCCTCAAATATTTCTCAAATTCAATAGCTCAATAGTAATACATTGACATCGTGATTGTTGACAATTTCGACTCTGAGCCAGAATTGCTTCATTCAAGATTCTTTGTGTGTGTGTAGCCAATCATATTTCACTTGTTAAGACTCGGATAACTTTATGCAAATAGAAAATAGCGATCAATCTCTAAAGATAGAAGGACTACCATAAGCACACTTTTCATACTAGTCTCCACTAATGTAGGCTCATCACAACATTAAGGATTATTAGGGCTTTATTAAGCTTGTAATGATAGGTTATGGTTAAGGTACGATAAAGGAAACCATAAGGCTATCTTATCCATAGTCATACAACCATTTTAGAATTTAATTGAGAGCATTAACTTCTTCACTTTTTACCCCCAAACTTTGAGATTTCACCCACTATGTTTGCTTTGCTTTTGATTTTGAGTGCCTACACCCCTACACTTTATGCGCAATGGGTTTAGCACTTTTCTTTTCTTTTCTTTTTCTTCTTTTTCTTCGTTTTTTTCTTTTCCTTTTTTTTGGTTTTCTTCTTTTTCTTTTCTTCTTTTCTTCGAGCTCAAAATTGCACAAAAACTTGTCAACTTCCGTAGCATGGCTCTCAATGGTCTTTTCTAGAATGTTCTTATGCTATGAGTGAAGGGTGCTATGTAGGAAAAATTTTTCTTGGGTTAGGAAAAATTTTTCTTGGGTTAGGATAAATTTTGTGGTTTAATAAAGAAAATGTTTGATTAGGCTCAATGGGGTATACTAGTGATAATGAAATAAGCATAGGTGGGCTTGAAAGGCTCAATCGATTCAAAGAGGGCTTAAATCACTTTCGTTATGTTATAACACCTAGGATTTCATCTCAAGTGGTAATTGAATGGGTTTTAGAGTCCTATAAGATCTCAACATCAAGCTTTATTCACACATAGTTTCTCTAAGTGGTATTAAGTCCACATTCATGGCTATTGTGCTCAAATAATTGAAGAATCAAGAACGAAACTCATCTAACAAAAAGAGTCAAGTATGCAAACAACACAATTTCATGTATTACCAAAAATCTATTTCTAATGAATATCATGATTTTATCAATGATCATCAAAAGAATACATAACTCTTGTATCATTCTTAGGACAAGTCATTTCAAAACATGATTATTCTCTCTCTAAGTTAGGAATTCTTCTATTATCGATCAAGTCTTTTATCGAGCATGCACTTATGCATTATCATTGTTTGACCCGCTGGATTGGTCATACTACTTTTGATTTATGTTTTTGCTTCTCCTCTACCTAGCCTCCAAATCTTCTATTTGGATGCTCGAATCATACAAGTCTTCAAATGTTTTTTATTGGGAAGTCCTCCAATCTATCATTGATGAAGTATGGTCTCCATTAATAATCATGCGGACCTGGTCCTTCTTTACGGGCTTGGTGGTCATCCTGATAACTTTAGCCCTCTAATGGACTAGATACTCTAAGAAGGTCTTATTAGGCTTTTAACAAGTTATCTCAAAATCCCTCAAGGTTATTTTCAGTACGAATTATTCAGATAGTTCCTCCCATGTAAGGTTTTTCTCCCACTTTCACACTTAGAGCAGTTGGTGCAATAGTTGAGGCTGCATGAATGGTTACAATCTTCCTACACATGTTGAATCGGATCTGTTGATGTAAAGTGGAAGAGACTCCACCCAGCGGATAGAACAATGCTCGTCTCATCAAGGCAGACAGTAAATGTGACTAGAATGTCGAGGACTGTCAATTATGTCATGACTGTAATTGGTCCAGTTTTCACTAAGGCTTTGAATATCCTAATAGCACTCCTTTTTGAGTCATCATAAGCCTTGATCACCATCTCACAAGGCTCAAGTTCGTCTTCATTGACCTTCGCGTTGGTTCTTTATGCTTTTGGGATGATATAAGTAAATCCCAAATGCTAGCATTGGCTTTAGTCTTCTTCAGTTGTTTGATCACTTGATCCTTTTCTTCCTCGACAACTTCTTTGCCTTTCTCAACTGTCTTCTCAGCTGGTTTCTCTTTTTCTTTCTCATGATACAATCTATCACTTTTTGTCACTCCTTGACATTCTTTTTATCTCCCTTGAGTGTTTTCCCCTCATGTATTTCTTCCTCAACTCTCATCTCTTTTTCTTCATCACTACTAAAGTCGGCCCAAAAGTTTGGAAGTGTCTTGACTTTAAGGATGTCATCCCGAATCCCCATAATTCTTACCTCTTTACACCTTCTAGGAAAGCTCTCTAAAAAACTCTCAACTCGCTTCCTTTTACTAGCTTCATTACCTTTCTTCACCTTGAGTCTTCTAGGTGGTAGGCCTATTCTAGCCCTTTTTTTAGCCATCCACTTCTAAGTAAAGGCGCCTCAACTTCTTCTTTTTCTTTTTTTTTTTTGGTGGCTTCTCTTCGTTTTAGTCATTGAGGCACACAAATTCGACTCCAGGCTTTGCTTGACTCCCTTCACTGTAATATTAGTCCTTCCACCCTTCTTGGTGTGAATCTTGAATGCCAAAGGAGTGGGCTCGTTTTTTGCCCTCTCAATGATCTCTTTGGGCTCTTATTCTTTGGGTTCTTCAACCTTGGGCTCTTTAGCCTTGGGTTTCTTCTTCAAAACCACCTTTCTAGTGGATTGTTCAAGCTTGGATTTCTCTTTTCTCTTGGCTCTCTCGGCCTTGCTCAATCTACTTTCTTTTAAAGAGTTCACTTGCTCCTGATCTAATCATGTTGGTCATTGGATGAGGTATCCGGCTATGATCCAATAATGGTGTGCTTCTTATGTTGGGTTCTTGCAATTCTAGGTCTGGAATCTGGCCTTTATCAATCAAGTATTAGATCTCATGCTGGAGGCAATGACATTTGTCAGTAACATGGCTATTTAGTTGGTGAAAAGCACAATATTCATGATGCTTATGATTGACTAGACGAGGATTCTAAAGAGGTTTTGATGCTAGAGGGACTAACACTGATTGGGCACGAAGTTCTTCGAATACTTCGGACAAGAGTCATCCCAGTTGACTAAATGTCCTTGGATGATTTGTTAACGCACTGGGTTGATTCAGGCTTCCTTTAACGACCAAAGTTTGTGATGCTTAATGTGGTATTGAAATTGAAGCAAGTCTTTGGCCAGACAACTTCGTCAGCTGGGCCACTTGGTGCTTCAGTGCTTCTATGCCCGTACTCATCTTACTGATCCTCTTGTATTGATTGACTATTGCGGTTGTAATTAGCTCACATACTTCTCTCAAAATCTCAATGACTTGAGTCCCTAATTGTCTCATTTCTTCATTTTGATTAGCCATATTGTCAAATTCAAGCTATGATGGCTGCAAAAGAAAGGTGTTAATGTTATGCATGTATGCATGATATGATGCATGCTTATTCAAGGGCATAGACACGCTTTCAGCCTTCCAACCTTATTCCTCCCACACATGTGAGGTCGAGTCTCTTTCCCTGAGATTTTTGGCCTCATTCCTAAGATATGATATGGGAATGCGAGATTCTCTCTCCTATTTCTAATATTCATGTTGATGTTAGATTCTTCATAATAATCATAACATGGTTTTCTAAATGTCATAATAACCTTAACTCACGGCAAATGTCCCCGTTTTATTCGTATCGGTGACTTGACATATGGCATTCATTCATGGTTCCATGAGGTTTTGAGTTGATATTATTCTAATCATGGAAAATTTACATCCATAAACATGAATTTCAACATAGGTTTTGGACATCCATCCTATTGAAAATTTCTAGAGTAATATATATGGGCTTGAGTCTCAAGGGTTTAATAGTTTGAGCTCCTTCAAGCAAGAGATGTTCTTTTAGGCTAATCTCTTTTTATACCAATTCAATGGTACGTGCTCAAATGTAGTGACAGCAACATGAGTCGTCTAGGGGTCGAATAGAGCCAAAGACTTCTCATGCCAATGCCACACGACTAGTTTAGGCAATTCGTGCTCATTGTGTGCAACTGTATAGTGATGCATGGATTCATTATACCAACACGAGGTATTAGAATTTGGTATTTCCATCCGAATCAACTTCTCTTATCCCTAGTGGAATAGCCATTTTGAATAGGGTTTTCATCCCGTCAGAGTGTTTGCAACCACGTTAATGTGTCAAAGCCTCTTTCGAGACTTAGGGGAACACAAACAAGCTATGGGCATGTCTGGAGAAAGGAGTCACCACCTAATTATTCAATTGAGAATTAAAAAGGGCAATCTGATCCCTTGCTTTGGGACCTAAACTACCCTCATCTTTTTAGAGATGGGTTCTGAAAGTTAGGTACGAGTCTTTCAACACACCCGGATGTAAATCTAGCATTTGGAAATATCAAATAAAAATAGCTTGTGTTGTTACTTAGTTTGCTTAGCATTAGTCATTTTAAGCACACATTTCCTTTTCATCTTTATTAGGCATGTTAGGTGATTTTCAATCAAAACAGTTGTATATTCATACAAAGAAAAAGGGAGGAGAATAGATTACATTTTTATCATACATGGAGAAAGGGGAGAGGATTACAACATTTGTTCTTCAACAATAAAATAATAGAATATTCCATACATTCATATGTCCAAACATTCATTCTAAGTAATGGTCCTTTACCATCAATGTGAGACCACCATCACTTCATGGCATCACACAATTACACTTGTTAATATACAAACATTCATATATAAACGAACAAATTACAAATCAAATAATGCCATAATCTAATATCATGGCATTCTAGCCTAGATTTTGATAAATTCTATCATGGCAATTCTACCTATTACTTTTCTAGCATAATTCATATCAATTATCATGCCATTTCCAGCCTAAAACATGATTCTCATGGCATATTCTAGCCTAAACATGGCATTCATGGTATATTCTAGCCTAATTCAAACAATCATCATCAATCATAGCATTCAAAGGTAAAATGGTAATTCTCACCTATTTTATGATATTTCCTAGCATTCATCAAAGCAAGTAAATTTTCCTAGCATGATTCTAATCATGTGCTCTTGAGCATGATTTTAAACATGCACTCCTAGTTATGATTCTAAGCATTCGCAAAGAAAATAAATTCCTAAGCATGTTTCTAATAAAGTGGGGATTGTGGACTTACCTTGACACGCTTATCCATCTTGTAAAACAAATTGGGTTAGCACAATTCATAATAACCCTAAACATGCTCCTAAACATAAAATTAAACCCTAAACATGCTTCTTCTAAGCAAGAAAAATAAAAAAGAAAATGGGAGGGAGGAGAGAATTTCGCTCTCAAGACGTACCTTTCCAAGTTTAGAACAATAAAACGTCTAAAAGAATTTATACTGGAAAAGACTTTTCAAATTCTTAGGTGTGTTTTCAAGAGGGAGAAAGATGATTGTATTCGACAATCAGTGTGTCTTATAAAGTGAGAGAATGGGGGTTTATATAAGAGGGGGGTGAAGATGAAAAATGAAGTTTTTTAAGGCTAATTTCTGAAAATAAGCCACAAAGGGCCCGGCGGCCATCTCCAAACAGCCAAACGGCTATCTGACAACCGGCCGACCATCAACCAACAGTCGAGCGACTATTAGATGGCCAGGCAGACAACCGGTCAATATCCCTTCGGCCCTTTCCTTTCTTGCCATCCTTCGATGTAGTCCCTTCAGACCTTTGTTCCTTCGATCGCATATAACTTCTCAAATTCGACTTTGATTTTTGATCTCTAAATTTCTATAAAAACTAGACATTTGTAGCTTCATAACGATATATGACTCATCATTAGATTCCTCAAGGATTAATTTTTTTAATTTTTCAAAGTCACATGTTAGTATTTGAAGCTCTTCACCAACTTCTTCTCACTCTTCTCTTCTTGGCCCTAAGGGGCATTTTGGTCTTTTTTTGCTCAACATTCATCTTTATTTCATCATCAAGCTTCAAAAACTCAGTGTCTATAGAAGTATTTGATTTATATTGAATATCTCTTTAAATTAGGACATTATTGATGTATCCTAGTTGAATTATGAGTATATTTATTTATGTCCTATTCCTTTTAAGAGATTACTTATATCAATTCTTAAAGTATTGTTCTTTATCTTAATCGAGTTTGATTCAGATTTCACAGGATTTTGGAGAGATAGTACAATCGGCTATATATAATGTTATTTTGCATAACTTATATATGAGTGTATGTTACGACGTTTCAAGATTTATTTAGAGGAGAGCTTCAACACAAAATTGGAATGCTTCTTTGATTTGTTTTATGATTGTTTATTCATGTATGAGAAGTTGTGATAGTGCATGAATTTTGGTTAGGTCTGTTTGAATTAGTAGTCACTCAAGATAACTTGTGGGTTGAGTGTTTATGTAATTCAATGTCAAACATTAATGTTACAATTTACTTAACAGTGTGTTGTTAAGTTGTCAACGACAGAGAGTGGGCAGTGTCACTAGAGTTTAAGATATTGATGGGATTTTGTTTTACAAAGATTAGGTCGGTGTGTGAGAGTGAGTCAGCACTATAAACGATCCTAAAGATTGTACAAACAAGAACTTAGTGAATTGCAACTCTAAGCTGTCCGTAAATATAGATTTTCTAACCAAACCACATAAAATCTTCCTATACCATTTTACTTTACAGTTTATTGTTATATTAAACATAACTTCGTACTCCCAGATCTTTCACTTTTGAATGTACTATTTTTTTTCTTATAAAGATTGTCTCTAACTCCTGTATATGTAGTAAGAATAATTAATTAAAAAACTTGTCGAACTCGGGTCTTCATTTTAGAAATCAAGCTACATATTTTTGTAAATTATGTTATATATATTTTATCACATTGTTAATAATAAACTAATATTCATTTATTAATTAAAATTACCCACTAATATGAACACATTATTAAAAAATAATTAAAATAATTTGAATTTGCTATTAAATAGGTTAATTTATTTCTTAATTATTTATACTTGACACAATATGCTTAATTATTCACGTTATTAAATCGGTGTGCGTGTTGAACACCCTAAATATAAATTCGATGCATTTATTAATCGTGTCGAATATCCTAACACTAACACGATCCAATTAATAATCGTGTCAATGCTAACCTGCTAATTTCATGTTAAGTTAGTGTAACATGTCAAAAATTGCCGCTCTTAGGAAATACTGGTAAAGTTGTAAAATAAAAATGTTACAATTACATATCGAAATATAACGAAATATATATAGTAATAGCAAGGGAAGTTTTTGATAGTTTCAAAACGATAGGTGACGGAAAATATTTTAACAAACCTTCAGAGAGGTTTGTGAGATTACCATTATTGTTATCATCATTATTATTATTTGACCAAGCAAAGTGTTTGTCGTTGACATAGGAAATTAAATTAGTCTAGGAAAAATTTTATAAGCTCTTGATGAATTTGGAAAATATCAGCAGCTTAATTAATTAGTTTAGTACAGGGCCAGCTTCCTAATTTGCAATTGCATAGATTTCATGGTTTACAATTTGCGTGAAATCCCCTTTAACTTTTGTATTCCTAATAGAAAAATAATAATTGATAAAAGATGTGATCCGTGACAAAAATTTAATGAATAATACGAATAATTGAAACAAACACAAGTGGGAGCTGAGAAACGTGGTTCATGCCATGTGTGCTCAGTTTCATGTATATGAAAATTGTGTGTGCACTGTATAAATAATTCTAACAGCGACATCGATCTTTGTTTCTTTCTTAATTGAATTATTGTTTACACGCAATTGCTTTGAACCTTCTCATAATTGCAGGCAGTGCTACAACTGCTAGTTATTTTCAGACGCACGCATTAATTGGATTCCGAGGAGAAAATTCAAATTTGAAAAAGTGGATTTCATATGTCGCGCACAGACTCCAAGACCTTCTCTTCCAAGATGAGTACTTGACATCCTTGTCCTTGACGATCGGGTAAAATAATATTTTCTTTTTAATTTTTAATAAAATAATATAAAAAATTTTAATTTTTAAATATCATTAATCTATTCATTAAATATATTATAAAAAAATAATTATATAATTATTTATATTATAATATATTTTTCTTTTTTCTTTTTTTAAAGCAAAAAATTTTAAAAACACTAACAATACTAAAAAAATTCATATATTTTTTTTATAAAAAATAGTTTATATAGATGATTTGTAAAATAAATTGATTTTTTAAAATAAAAATTAAAAAGAAGATGGTTCATAAATAAAAATTAATATTTTAAAAATTTTCCTTCTTTATAACGGGAAATAAATAAAAAAATCTTATAATTGACAGTAAATTTGTCTTTTTATAATATGTTTAACGAATGAACTAATGGCATTTAGAAATAGAAAGTATTTAAGTCACTTCGTGGAAGGTTGCGAGACGAGTATACTTCACCTAAACATTAGGGGTGGAATGTTATCGGATTGATCAATTAGTTGGCCAAGCCACCCATCTACTAGGGAAGCCTGAGATAAGCTTTTGTTGGACTGTTGGACGGTTGGACTACTCAAAGAATGACATAACTTAGTCAATAGAGAATATTTAGGAGAGAAAAAAGTATGATTGAGAATACACAATAATATTGTATAATTCATTCTTGTATTTTTATTTTGAGAGATCGTTTATTTTCTAAGTAATGTATTATACTTATAAAATATGTAAATAAAGTTTGAATCTCGATTCTTAACTCAGATAATTTTATCTTTGTTTTAAAAATTTTAATGAAACATATATTTTTAATATTAATAGATTATTAAAATTCAATTTTATAAAGTTCTGTAAGAAATTCATGTGATAATATTACTCATGCAACACTATTCTTTGTCAATATTATATTTATTACTTTTATTTTTCTATATTTATTTTTCTATTCATTTTTTACACATAACTTTATATATAAAATTCATTAGTAATATTATTATTATTAGATTAAATTAACATATCTTAAGGTTAAAAATCTAAAAGCAGTAAGCATTGAATATAATCATACTAGTTTAGAAAGTCAAAACAAATTTATTAAGATAAATTGCTCATCACTTTGATTATCTTAAGATGACTCGTTCGTTAAAGGATTGTTAAATGTATCGCCTTGTCAAGAGAGTGTTTTTCTTTCTTTCTTTCTTGGAATAATTAAAGGGCTATTTGCTTTTTTTCTCTTAATACTTAATAAGACTTTGTAACATTTAACACTTATTAACACTTCATTTTAATAACTTAATGATATGTTTGTTTTTAATTTTCAAATAAGTATTAAGTGGACTAACTAATTTTGACGTGTACCCTTAGTATTAGTATTTAGTTATAGTGTATACCTTAAATATTAAATACTTGACAATATTAAATTATGATATCAATACCAATAATAATTAACAATTAAAACATACATATTTTCTTTAATATGGTAAATATACTATGATGAATTAAATAAATACTTAACAAAATGAAATTAAGATATCAATAACAATAATGATGAATACCTAATAATAAAATTACCTATTATAAAAATACATATCTTTTTAAATGTGGTAAATATATTATGATAAATAAATAGATATTTTTATTAAAAAATATTTTATTTATTTATTTTTCATGAAATCTAAAAAATTTAAAAATTTAAAAAATTTGAATAACTACTGGATCATCTTCGACCACTGCCACCTGCTGCCATCGAAGTGGCACGTCCAACAACACCTTCGACATCACCATGACCATCTCTGCTCGATTTACAAAGCTATCAGAGTAGTTTTTAAAGATAGGACAGCGTTTGGCTGTTGAAGACTCATAAACATTAGGTTTTCCGAATAGTTTCCGGCCTCCTAAAGTTAAATGAAGCATCATTCGCTGTTCGAGTCTACATGGTTGAATAGATCGTTGAATGATGACCATTTTGGTGAATACTTTGCCACCATCGGAGTAAGTTAACCGGCGGATGGCAACGGACGACGGTGGAGGACGACAACTAGTACTAATTTTTAGTTAATTGATTAATCTAAATTAGTTAAAATAACTAGTAAATATTATATAATTTTTAATATATTATTAATTTTTACAATAGAAAATATAAGGGTATTTTTGTAAAATAAATTAGTTCAGATATTTGTAAAAAAAAAAAGTGATAAAATTTCACTTTTTTTAATTAAGTACTATATCACTTATTTTAAGTGCTAAATTAAAAAACAAACAAAACAATTTTAACACTTAAATCTTAATCTGTTAAGACTTAAGTGAAAAATGAGAAAAGAAATGGCCCTAAGTATCACTCACTTCTATAGTTAAAGCCATTGTCTATTTAATTACATTTTGTTATATGAAAAAAAATTGAAATAATTAAAATGTAATCCATGTGTTTTTATTTAATAGTCTATAATTTCCTCAAAACTTGATTAAAATAAATGAGATTTTTTGACGTTTTGCTTACATTTTAATTAATACGACACTAAGGAGTGATATATAATTAGAGCCGTTGCATCTGATGCCTCAACATATCCTACAAATAAGATAGGGCAAAACTAATCCTAGTGGTACTTAGGGGTCAGTTTTGGGATAAAATTTTGATCCCAATTACGACAAGAATGGGGTTGAATATGCAATAAAGTAAGTAGAAATATATTAAACATCGAGATCACATCACACATAGAGACACTATATTTAATGCGGTTCGATATTATTTTGCCTACATCCATGAATAATGAGATAAATCCATTAGATAATAAATATACAAGAGTACAAGAGATCACACATCAAATACGGTATTTTGCCTATTACCTAATACTAATAGAGTGTTGAAACTATTCTCCGTTTCACAGGCTTTACCTTGGTGGTATTGTTTAACCATCTCTTTTATGTCTCTTCTCGCATCCCTACAAGAGTGTCTATTTTGGTTTACCTTTATAATGATAGGTTTATGTTAAAGATCTTCTATTCACTATTGGGGTAAAACTCCTATTAATTTATACACTCTAATCTTTTAATCCTTCTAACAGTTCTACTATATGTAGAGATCAAGTTAAATAAGAAATCAAGCCACAAATCCCAGTCTAGATTTACCCATCTCCTTTTATTAGGTGTAATTACAAAATTGTAAAATATAGAAGCTAAAATAATTTTGATGGCATATTTGTATATTAAAAAAAATAGAGATCTTTTGAACATTACATACATACACACACACACACATAAGCATTTTGCAAAAGGAAAAATTTTATAAATAACCTTGAGATGTAACCTTATATCACAAATAACACACACACACACACACACACATAAGCATTTTGCAAAAGGGAAAATTTCATAAATAACCTTGAGATGTAGCCTTATATCACAAATAACGTTTTTCTTTTTTTGAAAATTGATAGAAATGACTCTTACATTTAGAAAATAGATTCAAATGACCCTGATGTTATCTTATCTTTGTTAAAATGGATGGAATGATGTTGAAATGACTTTAATGCCCTTTGAATAAAAATTTGAAATGAAGTAAAGGGGAAGTTTCAAACCCAGCACATCGACATATGCTTTTATACCACTACCACCGCGCCAACTCCTTGCTTGCATCTAACATACACAAATTTTATTATTTAGCCTATATTTATTTTAAGAGAAAAAAAAAAAACTCATATCTCTAACCTTTTGTCTTCCATCATCACGCCCTTAATTCAATTAGATCCCAACTGACTTTTACACCACCCACCACAAACACCTAAGTTGATCGTATAGTTGAATTAATATTCTTTACTCTCTCATCTCCTTTCTCTTTTTTTTCCCCCAAATTAAAGGTCCTTGCGAGGTGTGTGAGTGTAAATCTTACAGTTGTGATGATGAATTGCATGGATATGTGAGGAGGTGGAAGGTACTTACAAAAATCAGATTGCTATAGTGGTGTTGTGAGGCTATGATTTGCATGTTGCTGCTAGTGATGTTGTCCTTTCTATGTGGTGGTTGCTAAGATTTGCCAATTGCTATTGTTATGGTTTACATTATAGGGAAGTGGTATTATGGTGGCTTGAGTGGATGGTGGTGATGTGGGTGTTACAGCAATTGGGGTAGATGAATAGTTATCAATAATGATTTTGGGTTTAAATGGTGGTGGTGGCGACGGTTAGGTCCAACGATGGTGGTGGAGGGGTGGAGGTGTGATTTTGGGTATGGTGGTGCTAGGTTCGACAATGTTAGTGGCGGGCTAGAGGTGTGATTTTAGGTTGTGCTGGTGGCAAGATTTTTTATGGGTGTTGTTTGTGGTTTAATTTGTTCTGGGGGTGATTGAAAATTTTTTTGTTTCTTTTTTTAATTAATTTTGAATATTAAATTTTTTTCTTTTCAACTTTTTATTTATTGAAATTAAACAACAATTATTAAATGATTTTATTTATTTGGGTGAAGATTTACCAATTTACCCTTCTAGTTATAATTTAACGGTAGCGTCATTTTTGCCTATTTCCGAAAAGGCGATGTCATTTGTGATAGTAGACCATATCTCAGGGTCATTTACAAAATTTTTCATTTTGCAAAATATGTACATCTTAACACATGGATTATATTTGGTTGTTATAGCCTTTATCTTCTGTTGATTACTTGATGTAAAAAATTTAACTGCGTCGGTTATTTTTTAGACTAAGAACAAATTAATTTTGTTATTATAACATTTTTTATAGTTGTACACACAATTTTCAATTTAAGATTAGATATAATTTTTTTATGGTTATTACATAATTTTTATAGGTTTATGATGGGTTATTTGTTTTTAGATTTAATGTAAATTCTTTGGATGGTCATTAAATAATTACTATAAGTATATATATTATTTTAGATTAAATATAAATTTTTAAAAAGAACTTAAAATTTATAGGCGGTTTTCAATCTTCTTAATTTACATAAGCAAAAAAGAAGTGAGCAAGGGTAGATGGGTGTTGCTCCACCCTACTTGATCGCTAGCCCTAACCATATTAAAATAAATAGATATTTTCTACTACTCTTACTTAGCTTTAGAGTTGAATGATAAAAACTTGAACTTTACCGAGTCTATAGATATCTACAATATATCTAAGGACAGTAGGTATACTCAATACTTAGATTTATCATTTAAAACCATTAGTAACCCAACCTAGGACCTATTAGAGTTTCATACACAGATTCTTGTTTCTTATATTAAAATATGTTTCACATTTGTAACTTTAATTAACTTAGAAGTGTAATTAGGTCATCATTTTTTTAACTTTAGGGTATCTTATGGCTCATTTTCTTATTCAACTTGACTTCTTCAAGACATAGGAAAAATAGAAGGAATGATGAATTAAAGTTATACAAGGAATAAGAGTTTTACTTCCAGGGGGAAAAAAAGATTTCTACATGTACTTATAAATATAAGGGTTGAGAGTCAATCTAGTTATGTGAAAGGGCTAGATGTAAAATGTTAACCAAGATTAATTCCCTTTTAGTGACATGGAAAAAGTTGTTGAAGCAATATTCAAAAAACCTTATAACTAAGCAAGTGAAACATGAAATAATTTTAGGGCTCTATTAGTATTAGATATGTGATTGAATATCATGTTTGATGCATATTCTTTGTAGTAATGTACTTTATGACCTATTGGATATCGCTTATCTATAAATGTAGGCAGGTGATGTTGAAGCACATTAAATGTAGTGTCTAATAATGATTTATTATCCATGTGCTATTAATCTCAATGTTAAATATGTTTTTGCATGATACTCATACAAGTGATATCTGAGCCTAGAGTTACATACTAGAAAAAAGATTTTTATAAGATGGAAATTAGTTAAGTTATAAGTGGTGTGATTCTTAAGTAATAACTTTGGCGAAGTTTTCATGAGTGTATTAAATGATGGTGAAGGTGTTTTTTTTTATCATGTTTGTCATTTAGACAAAATACTCATCAAGGTGAAGATTGTTAGGATCTTTTGATTTGCTTCATTGTTCAACTTGAGTTCTTAAAAAAGCATGAGAAGTAAAATGAGGAGCAAATTAAAGTTGTACAAGAAAAAGGAGAGAACTCCTATTAAGAAGAGAATATCCTTTCATATGCCTATAAATATAAAGGTTAAAAGTCAAATCCAATTGTGAGAGAGAGCTAGATCTAAAGGGTTAACCAAGATAAGTTCTCTTGTATATTTAGGAAGAGTTGTGAAAGAGACATTTAATAAAATTCGAGATTAAATAGGTCAACAAGGAATAATTTTAAGGCTCTTTTAGTATTAGGTATTATGTCGAATACCAAGTTTGAAGTGTGCTTTGAAGTTATGTATTTCTATAACCTAATAGATTTATCTCTCATCTATAAATTTATATAGGTGATGCCAAATCACGTTAAATATAGTATCTCTTTGTATATATTATGATTTATTATTTGCATATTATTAAGCACGATGTTCATTATATTTCCATTTGATCTTCTTGAATTATGTTAATATCACATAAAATGTGATTCTTAAAGTATGCATTTAATTACAGATAAATTATGCTTAATGCTACATACCAATTATTTTATATAGATTAAAGATTATTATGTAGAAATGTTAACAAAAAACACTGAAGTTACTATAACAATAAGGATTAGGATCGAAAGACAATTCGAATATTGAAAACTCAATTTTAGTTTGGATAATAACAAGCTAATAGTAAGTTTGAAAAAGATAATACAAACATCCCTTTAGAGTCTTGTAGTTAGCACCTTAGTACTTGTGTATGTCTGGCATAGTTTGTGTTGCTCTATACCGAGGTTGAAACAGGATAGCATACGTGTATACCCAAAGGAAAGTACATGAGTTAGCTCTTGGCAAGGTTTGTAGTATTGTGTAGATTGAAAAAAACATATGCGTGGGCAAACCAATATGAATATTGACATAAGGGGATATGTAGTACAATATGAAGACATGCACACGGGGGTACATAATGCAGTATAATTCGTGCACCTAAGTTGAGTGCAATATAATAAGTAAAAAATAAATGCAACATTAAAACAAGCATGCATGTAGGTTAGGACATTTGTGAGATAGTAGGCGGGTGAAACAATGGAATAATATGGCGTGCAATGAGATGTAGTGAAATGATAATAAGCAACATATTGTGTTTGATTGTGGTGCTAGTGGGAAATATGCATGGTTAATATATATGAGATGTAATTCTTATTTTTATGGACTTAGTAGGTTATTACTTGAGCTAAAATGATGGCACAAATGGGCAATATTGATATTCTCTTAAGAAGTACTTTATGGAAGCACATTTTGATGTTACACTTCACTTTTAAGTTAGTGGATGGATGGTTGCATCCACGCTCCTAAAATCAAGGTGTTAAAATAGAAGAACATGGGTAGTCGCAGACTAGTTAGTTTCTCTCCAAGATGCCATCATCCTTACTTATAAGATAGTGGAGGATGCATGTGATAGCACAAGAGTGCATCATAATGCCTAATAATTGAGGCTGTCAACTACAAAGACCATGTGGCTGACACAAATGGATTTAGAGACTTCAACAACCATAGGGGTTGGTTGAGTTTTGGCAATAAATAGGTTCCCAATGTTATAAGCTAAGATGATCTTGGAAAGGCAAGCTAAGCATACACTTGTTAGGGCAACCTATCTAGTATGTGTTATAGATACGTGGGTACATGCTTTTGCATTGTACGTATGCTTATATAGGCATGCAAATGTGCAAGGAGGCATACATGTATAGATGCTCACAAAGAGAAAAACATGCAAAAGTTATAGAGTAGCATGTTTAGAAGCATACAAGTACTAATGCAATGTAATGGAAGCTAAGAGGTTGAGTTGCAAATATGTGAAGCAACACAAGTTTGACTATGTACGACTTATATACACAAAAAGGTTGTGTGATGTGCAGTGTCTATAGTGAGTGTGCAGTGTGAGTAGTAAGGGGAAAATATACAATGGGATATATGAGATGCACACCAATTGAGAAACACAAGAAGGTGTAAGAGATGCACACAACAAATAAACAACAATATAAAATGTACAAAACATGGCATGGGCAATACACAAATAAGTTATGACACTTGACACAACTTGGGCAAATATTCACAAAGGTGTGTGGTAACATAGTTTAAGGCAATGTATACAGAAAACATACTGAGGGTCGTGCCTGCAACGATAAAGGTTCACTTATGTAATGTTGTATTCATGAGATATTGCGATAGAACATATCATATTGGTGCTTAACACATGGCTCATAGGTTAAGCTCTTGTAATCTTTTCTTGAAATGATAAAAAAAAAAATGTTAGAGGTTAGTGCTTCCAAGAAATTTGTGTGCAAATTTAAAATTTTTGGTGATACTATATTTGTGTAGTTTATGCATAAACCTCCAACACAATTATTAAGTGTTTGGCAGAGGAGCATTTAACACCATCACAAAACAATCTACATAGCAAGAAAAAGTCTTGTGACAAATTTTAAAAAAAATAATAAAAATAGTGATATATATTCATATCAACACATTTATTAATATTTAATGTCATCTTCGTTTTTTTCTTAACATATATCCAATTCATGAGTGATCATAATCTATTAAAACAATGGAATATTTGTCATTTTTTTCAATAGAGCTTTATATAACCAGATGGATATGGCATGTGTTCTGTTGTTAAAGGTGTTAACCAAGAAGAATGAATTACGAATAGTGGTCGTACCCAAGATTGAATTTACGAGGGGGTTGAATTTTCTTAAGAAGTCCATTTTTTATTAAACTAAAGTGAGTTTGATACTGATTTGTTTCATTAATTTTCCATGATTTGCTTCATTATTATTGACTTTTCCTTTTAAAGTATCTTTTTGAAAAAAAAAAGTTTTGTATTGATTCTTGAAATATTAAGGATAGATAGCAAAACATTTATGATACCTTTGTTATGAAAAATTTTATTAAAATTATAATTTTTGTATTAATTTAATACTTCTTAATTGTAAAATTAGTCTTTTTTATGATTATAAAATTTTGGCATGATAACTTGGTTTGTTGGAAATAATATTGATTTCTTAACTTAGCAATCCTTTGAAATAAATAATTATAAATTATGTTCAAAAGGTATATCTGTAGACACTGAATTTTTTAGGCTCAATGATGAAATGAAGATGAATGTCGAGCAAAAAAATGACCAAAATGCCCTTGAGAGTCAGGAAGAGAAGGATGAGAAGGAGTTGGTGAAAAGCCTTGAAAACTGACATGTGACTTTGAAAAATCACAAAAATTAATCCAAGAACAATCTGATAATGAGTCATATATTGTTGTGAAGCCACGGATGTCTGGTTTTTGTAAAAATTCATATATTGCAAATTGGAGTTGAATCCAAGAAATTATGTATAATTGAAGGAATAAAGGTCTGAATGGACTACATCAAAGGAGGACAAAAAAGGAAGGGGCCGAAGAGGTACTGACCGGCCAGCCATCAAACAGTAGCTCGACTGTTGGGTGATGACTGACCGATTGTTAGATAGCCACCCGGCTATTTGAAGATGGTCGGCCGACCCTTCTTGGTGTATTTACGGAAATTAGCATTAAGAACCTTACTTTTCCATTTTGTTTCTTCCTTTTTCATCTTCACTCATCTCCTATATAAACCCCTCTCTTCTCACTTTGCAAGACATTAATTATTGAATACAATCATCTCTTTTCCCTTTTGAAGAGACGCTCGAGAGTTAGAGAAGTCTTTTCCAATATAAATATGTTCAGGCGTTCTATTGTTCTAAATCCAGAAAGGGTACGTCTTGAGAACATAATTATCTCCTTCCTCCCATTTTCTCTTTTATTTTTCTTGCTAAGAAGAAGCATGTTTAGGATATAATTTTATGCTTAAGAGCATGCTAGGGTTATTATAAATTGTTCTAACCCTATTTATTTTGCAAGATAGATAAGCGTGTCGAGGTAAGTCTGCAATCCCTCCTGTATTAGAATCATGCTTAGGAGTTTACTTTCTTTGCGAATGCTTAAAAAATTGCTTAAGAGTACATGATTAGAATCATGCTAAGATAATTTATTTGATTTAATGAATACTATGAAATAGCATAGAATATGTAAGAATTACCGTTTTCCTCTTGAATTGCTTCTTTGATGATGATTGCTTGAACTAGACTAGAATGCCATGAATACCATGTTTAGGCTAGAATATGCTATGAATGCCATGTTAGGCTAGAAATGCCTTGATAATTGATGTGAATTATGCTAGAAAAGCAATAGGTAGAATTACCATGATAGAATTATCAAATCCAAGCTAGAATGCCATGATATTAGATTATGGCTTCGTATGATTTATGAATGTACGAATGATTCTATATTAAAAAGTGCAATTGTATGATGCCATGAAGTAATGGTGGACTCACATTGATGGTGAGGGACCATCACTAAAAATGAATGCCTTAGTAAATTATGTTTGAATGAACATGTAAGAAACTTAATAAATGTTGAATAGACTCACGTATGGTTGTGAAGAATTCATCATCTATTGAGTTTCAAATATATATGAATGTATGTAATATTTTTATTGTTGAATAACAACTGTTGTAATACTCTTCCCTTCCCCCATGTATGACAGAAATGTAATCTATTCTCCTCCCTCTTTCTTTGTATAAATATACAATTGTTTTTTATGGAATAATCACCTCGCTTGTCTAATGAAGATAAAAATAAAATCATATGCATAAAATGAATAATCTAAGTGGACTAAGTAACAACACGAGTTATTTTCCTTTGGTATTTCTCAAGTGCAGGCCTGATTTACGTTCGGACGGGGTGAAAGACTTCAACCAAACTTCTCGAACTCATCTTTGAAAGGATGAGTATAGTTTAGGTCTCGAAACGAGAGATCGGATTGCCCATATTCATTCCCAATTAAATAATTGGGTGGCGACTCCTTTCTCCAGACGTAACCATGACTTATTTATGTTCCCTGAAGTCTCAAAAGAGGCTCTGACATAGTGTCATGGTTGCAAACGCTTTGGCAGGATAAAAGCCCCGTTCAAAATATCAATAAACTAAATTATATAACTGAGTAAACCAAAATAATATTATTAATCTTAATAATATTAAAAAAATATATAACAACTTTAATAAAGCAAAGGGAATGGAGAATTTGATGGATTAAAAAAAAAATTGAGGGACCTATCTTTATATAGGATATTAATCATGACTTTAGTAGGAAATCTATTTGGGATAATTATTTTCCCCCCTTAAGGTTCATAAAAAAAAAAGTGTCCCCTGTAACTCTGGTAATTACAAATTGCCCCTTGATTTTTGAAATCTAATGTTAAGTTAAACAATGTAAGAGTATTATTGGAAATAAAATTTATGGGATAAAAATAATTACAAACTTCATTAATGTTTGGGACAATTACACTTAATAAATATTTTTAAATTAAATAATAAAAATATATAATAAATAATTATTTAAGTACAAACAAAATATAGACCACAATAAACATACCTCCATAGAGATGAAGTATAAGGGGAAGGGTTGACTCCTTCTCAATGTTATAATCGGCCAAAGTGAGGCTATCCTCCAACTACTTTTCGGTGAAGATCAGACGCTGCCAGCTCAGTGGGATTCCTTCCTTGTCTTGGATCTTGGCCTTAACTTTGTCGACGGTTTCAGAGCTCTTAACTTATGGATGTTGTAGTCAGGAAAGGTATGGCTGGCCTCGAGTTGCTTTTCAGCAAAGATGAGAAAGGGAAATGATAACCCACCTTTAGTTTTCGTTCATGGGAGCTACCACGCAACTTGGTGGTGGGCCAATGTTGCGAAAAATCCACAAGTTTATGGAATCGTTACAAGTAATAAAGTGAAAGTACAGATATCGTTCCCACGAAGACTGTCGTTATTAATTACCAAAATTTTATTAACTCTTATTTAAAAGAAAAGGAATCAAAATTGAGATTTGATTTGTAGAAAGATTAAATAGAAAATTAACACTAACAAAAAGCAGTCACGAAACTGAAAAGAGAGTACAATGACACAACGCTCCACGGTACCTATTTCACCGAAATTGATCCACTCTAGCTATTAATTACTATAATACCAGCCTTATTCCTACTTGTTGCCAATCGATTTCACTGATGTAATTGTTATTCTTTCTCAAGCAATGATAATGTATATTAATATATTAGAATCACATCTCTATCTCATCTAACTCACATTAATACCCATTAAGCGCAAGAAATCAATAAGATTGCACAAATCACATTCATATCTCTATCTCATGTTGATTTATGGCAAAATAATTAAGAACTAATATGAATATCACTTCTCAGTCTCAATTCATATCTCAAATCATGCAAAAGTTGATCAGGCTTTCACAAGCATTAAATATATAATTAAATTGCTCAGCAATCATGGAATAAATAACTAATATATTAAATTCAATTAAATAAAGTATCATAATTTGGCTACATCTTAATCTTACAAGACAGAACTTAATTCATACTAAAAAAATACACACAATAAACATAATTAAAAAGGAGGAAAAAAGAAAATTAGACTGTTGGAGACAAATCTGATGACTATAGATTTCCGACACTGAAAACCGCCGCACCAACAGCCATAAGAGGGGAGAGAGTTTCTCTTTCGAGAGAGTGAAGAGTTCTTCTCCCGAATGGGAGATATCCTAAAATGAGAAAAATTCTCATATTTATAAGCAAGGGCTAAATTATAAAAATTGAAAGCTTCAACTTAAGGGGCCAACTGCAAAATTCTAAACTTGCTATAGTACCCCGAACACTACAAATTATAATTTTGCCCTTTTGTACAAAAATACACAAAACTTCTTATACCAAACTCTGATTGACGAACTATAAACTCTTACAAAAAGTAGACTTTTGGGGTTTTCCAATGGTATATCACATGAACTCTAATTCGTTACATATCAATATAGAAAAATCTGAGGAGTTGACAAATCATTTAAGGATAATGACTGTAATTACTCAAATTGCCGTATTTTTGCTTACAAATTCTCCACATTCATACTTCAACGTTATTTAACCAACACAAACATAAAACACACGTAAAAGAAACAAAAATACCCAAAAATCGACAAAATATTAAGCTTAAAGATACTTAAATTGTGAGTATAAACCCACTTATCAAATACCCCCAAACCTAACATTTTGCTAGTCCTTGAGCAAAACAAAGAAACAACAAAGAGAAGCAAAGAATATAAACATAAACTAGAAACTTAAACACTCAGTTAGTATTCAGTTAATATGAATTACAAACAGGCCTCAAAGATTGCACAAAAATTACAACTCAAGGAAAACTTTAAAAGTTTTGCATTTGATCAAAAATTTCATCAAGCATGGTAGTTTTTGCTTTACCTAAATTCCTCGAGTGTGTGTGTGTGTGTGCCCACTCTCACTTAATCACTTGCAACCCGAATGAGTTTATGCACAAAAATGAATTTGATAAGGAATTAATGCTTAAAATAGAACTCCAAAGGCCTACTTTTCAAGACACTCTCCACTAATGTAAACAAGTACAACACTAAGGATCAAATAGGACTTTATTAAGCTTGTAACATTTGGCGAGGGTGAAGGTATGATAAAGGATAAAAATTTGACTAAAAACACCCAAAAACACATAAAACAATCAAGATTGTGTAGAGCTCAACCCCAAAACATATTCTGTACAACATACTCAGTAACTCCCCTAAACTTATTTACGACACTGAATATGTTTATTTACATAAAACAAAAGAAACTACACCCCTAAACTTAGTTGTTTCAGTATTCTCAAGGGGTAGAATTGAACTCATTTTTTTATTCTTTTTTTGGACTTTTTTTATCAACCAACTACCTCTCCCTCACACTTAAACAACACATTGTCCTCAATTTGGCATTGAAGTAAAGAAGGCACTTTTTTTTTTAATAGAACTTACTATCAATGCTAATTACACTGACACATCCAAAAAAGGATTGCCTCCCAAGTATAGGAGTGTCGAAGTAATAAAACCCGGTGAGACCGGGGTCGATCCACGAGGAAGGGAATTTAAGCGTTACAAATTATAAGCTAAACAAATGTGATATGGATGATTCAAAGAGGTGACATGATAATATCAACAAGTATGTAAGATGGTAGGTGGTATTACCGACCATTCAAATATAAAACAAAAAGCAAGAGGAGGTAAAACCATCCATGGAAATAGGTGGTATAACCAACCATAGTAAATTAAAGAACAATTTCATAAGGTGGTAGAACCTACCATAGTAAATAAAATAAAAAGTTCATAAACAATAGAATAATTAAAGTACAAGAGTAATTAACACAATAACAATGAAGGCTAAGGTTAGGGGATCCGCCCTTGATATTTCAAATAAGGATAATTAACCCATTTTAGTTATATGAATTATATTTGTTTCATCACCAATATTTATACCACTTCTTGTAAATGGGTTCAAGCATCCAATGTGCCAATCATCATATGTCTACAACAAATCAAGGTTCCTAACTAGATTCGTGTCGGTAAGGAAGAACCATACATCATCTAGAAAGGATCCAAGCATTTGATGTGCCAAGGATTGTCGACAATGGATCAAGACCTCCACTTTACGAGTGGTGTCAAGATTGATTAAGAAATTAAATATAAATCATATTGAATAAACATTATAAGATTAAGATTATTAAGCACATATTAAGGGTTAGAGAATCCTTATTCTCATATCAAGGGTTTCACCCTTTCACCTTAGCAAAAGAGAAATTAGAAGAACATTATAATAGAAAGAAAATAAAATGCAAGAAAAAGGAAATTCATTAATAACATAAACACACAAAACACAATACAAGATCCTAGCCAAAGCCAAAATGTTCCAGCCAAGGCCAAGATGCCCTAATGGGTCACAAGGCACCTCTATTTATAGATACATCCAGGGGCAAACTTGTCAAATTACAAGGGCATAATTGTCAAATATTAGTTGTAAATATCTTTGACAATTGGGATCATTAGGCACCGACTTTGACCATCAATTTTGACATCGAAACGTTGTGAATTTTAATCACATGTCTTCATGAAAGTTGTAGATATTTCTCTCAGCTTTCTAGAACATATTGATTTGCACAATTTGGATACGTATTTTGAGAGATACGGTCCAAATACTGAGGCCTGGTCAGACTGGGCCGAGACTGTAGATGGGTTCACTTCAAGCCCAATTTTGGTCCACTAAGAGCCCGAATTTGATGATGCTTGTGAAATGCAATCTTGTAGACAATTGAATCAGCTTTCCAAAACATTAAGAATTGCACCATTCTGATCTATAAATAGAGAGTTATGCCCATTTTACCGAACCTGTAACAAAACCAAAATTAAGAGAAATTAATTCCAAAGATGCAAATGCTACAAATATGCTTAAGTTGAGGAATTTAATGACACCATTAATGCAATATGATGAACTAAACTCTTATTAAACATGCATATTTAAGTGTTCATCACACCCCCCAACTAGCTTATTGCTAGTCCCTAGCAATTAAAGCGTTATTATTTAGAAGTGATTTATAGAATTTTACATCCAAGGTGGTCATTATTGCACTCTCTTTGATTTTATCCAAATAAACAAACTCTCAACTGATTTTTTTTTTTAAAATGACTCATGTACCCTTCAGTCAAGATATCCACAAACCTTCTTTTGTGCTCAGTTGACACATGACTATGGGGCTTATTAGAAATAAGCCATATCGGTTCTAGTATTTGTTAAGGCTAACAACCTTAAGGTAGGGGATATTATTCATTCATTTTATACATTTTTTTCTTTTTTTTTTTTTGAAAGAATGCATCTTTAACCCATGTAGCGAGCCTTAGGCTAATGACTCCCAGACCAGTTGGCCTTAGGGCACTAGGTGTTAAGACACCCCTACGAGCTTAACGACTCGGGTTGCGGATGCTTTATTTTTACTTAGAACTTGTGGATAGTGCAATGTTCGATCCCATTAAGCTTTCTCCTTAATCCATGTAGCGAGCTTTGGGCCAATAGCTCCCAAACCAGTTGGTCTTAGGGTATTAGGTGTTGAGGCACCCCTCGGGCTTAATTGCTCGAATTAAGGAGGCTACGAGACCAAACTTATCCACAATTGCTTTCTCTTTTTTTTTTCTTTTTTTTTCACTTTTTTTTTTCTTTTTTTTTTTTTAAACTTTCCCTTTCCTTTGTGTTGTTATCCTAAACAAAACAAAAGAACTCAAATATTACAACATTTCATTTCGCCACCCACAATCATGCATCAAGGTATGTGTGTGTGTGAAGAAAGATTCATAGATACTTGCTTAATGAGCACATGAGCACACAATTTATTAAATGATAAGGTTGTGAGAGTTCATAGATTTGAATGATTCAAAGTGAAATGAATAAGACCTCCTTGTTATAAAATTCAAAAATCAAGTCTAAATAATATCAAGTTAGCTAAAAATGAGTTCATAAGATCAAAATAAAATGACAAATTGGTTAGAATGGGTTTCAAGAGTTCAAACTGGCCCTCCCTACTCTGCCATTCCTGACCCAGAATGCGTCTCAAGAGGATTTGAACTCCTTACACCGCACTCTGAATCTAATTACTAACTCGCTTTTTTTTTTTTTTGCAAGAAAAATAAAATTTCAAGACACACTTATGTCTACTATCCTTCCCCCCCAACCAAATGAAACATTGTCCTCAATGTTTAAATGTAGAGAGATAAAGTATAGGAGACATTACCTGAAGCTTCTGTTATTCAAGAGAGATGACCTGAAAGACTCATAAAATAACATGCTAAAAATAAAATAAAATAAAAGATACAAAAAAATTACAAACGGAGATTCAGATCCAATTTGCACTTTTTGTTTTGCCCTCCTGCCCAATTAATTTGAGTACTAGCTGGGTCAGGTTCATACTCAACTTCTTGTAATTTGTCAAGTAACTCACCAGCAGAAGTGGCAGAAACAAGGATCTTTCTCGCCCAATGTGGGATAAAATTTTGTTCTACAGCTGCATCAACAAAACTTATTAAAGGATCAAAAAAATTGTTAACATTCAACAAACCTATGGGTTTTTGATGGAGATTCAGTTGGGCCCAAGAGGCAATTTGAAAAATTTCTTCAAGAGTGCCAAAGCCACCTGGTAAAGCAATAAAGGCATCTGAATTGATGAGCATATGTGCCATGCGTTCATGCATAGAGGAGACCTGTAACTCTTCCCAACCGTTTTTCCAACAATGCTTTCTATAGCCAAAGCTTTAGGAATAACTCCTAAAACTTGACTACCTCCTACATGTGCAGCTGTTGACACACAACCCATTAACCCGAGGCTACCTCCCCCATAAACCACATGAATCTTTCTTTCAGCCAGTAGCCTACCAAGATAATTCGCTACTTCTACGAACTCTTCACTTTTACCTGGTCGAGATCCACAGAATACACATATCCTTTGGATTCGACGTTTTGAAGTTCCCTCCATGTCTATGTAACTCTCTAGCTATGTGTGAAGAAGAGAACAAGACATGTGGTATTTATGGAGTGCAAAAGGTATGCTAATGATGATATCTATCTAGGTAGCTCGATTGTTTGTTGAAAAAGTTGACAATAATGCCCAAAAATTCAAAAGATGATGAAATACGACACCATAAGTCAAACAAAACATACAAATTCAAAAAAGACAGCAATGAGGTATTAAAATTCAAAAATGATGGCACGCATGCATATGTACAGGTAGTTGTGACTGTGGCTCACATCTTCCTCTGGTTTTACGTCCAGAAACGGCTTAAACACCTTCTATGAGTTGGGGATATGCTTCCCATCCAGTTTTCTTATAAACTGGCAAACAGGGTCGTTTTGAGTCAGATTCCCAAGACTATAGCGTTCCTGCTCATCTCGGAATTGTGTCCACAAATTAAAAATTTCACGCTGCACAAGTCCACAAGAATGCGTCTCAAGAGTCGTTCGGATATCATCCAAAGACTCCTTACTCAGTCCATTCTTGATGAACTGTAGTTTATCCTCTCGATTGTTAGACAAATATCCCAAGGAGCGGCAACGCTGGTTACAAGTCCATCTTGCACATCTGGGACAAACTTGTAACCTTTTCGCTCTTCGCTTTTTGGCATAAGAGCTTTTTCCCATACCTGGCATATGTGAAACAAGATTATCTGAAAATTCATAAGAAATCGAACCTTGGCTTCAATTAACCATCTTAAATCAGCAGGAATACCCTTACGCATCAACAACCTTAGTCTTTCTGCACGAGCTTTATAAATTTTAAGCAAATCATTTTGAGGAAGAAAGGGAAAATGTTTGTGCAATTTTGAGAGAATGGTATCCATGTGAAGAAAATGAGAGAGAAGAAAAGAAAATGGATGCAAGCAACAGTTTTTAGGGAACTGAAAAACCGACTTTAATAGTCACGGAGTACCGTATCCGCCACTTGACCGGGAAAAATCAATCTTTAAAGAGGATCGACTAAAGCAATGGACTCTTCATTTTGGTCAAAATTTTCAAAGAATGGTTTTAACGTTGTCCATTAACTTTAAACACAGACCATCTTTGGGTTCTCAATTTCAACTGCTCCATGAGGAAACCATTTTTAACAATGAAAGGCCCAGTCCACCGTGACCGAAGTTTACCAGGAAATAAATGCAACCTTGAATCATACAAAAGAACTTTTGTGAAGGATTCAAAGATTTTCTAACAATGCATTTGTCATGAAAAACCTTCATTTTTTCTTTGTAGATTTTAGAATTTTCATAAGCTTCATTCCTGATTTCTTCAAGTTCACTCAGTTGGAGTTTACGTAACTTGCAAGCATCATTCAAGTTTGTGTTAAATGTTTAATGGCCCAATAAGCTTTATGTTCAATTTCCACAGGCAAGTGACAAGGTTTTCCATAAACTAATCTATAAGGAGACATTCCCAATGATGTTTTGAAAGCAGTTTGGTAAGCCCAAAGTGCATCATTGAGTTTTAAAGACCAATCTTTTACGATTTGGGTTAACCGTTTTTTCTAAGATCTGTTTTATCTCCCTATTAGCTAATTCAACTTGTCCACTTGTTTGTGGGTGATAAGGTGTAGAAATTTTATGGGTTATTCCATATTTCTTCATTAAAGTTTCAAATGGTTTGTTACAAAAATGTTTACCCCCATCACTAATAATGGCTCGAGGAATTTCAAATCTACTCAAGATATTCTCCTTCAAGAATTTGACAACTGTTTTGTGATCATTGTTTCGACATGGAATTGCCTCGACCCATTTTGAAACATAGTCCACTACAACAAGGATGTACACGAAACCAAATGACGGTGGAAAGGGTCTCATAAAATCAATACCCCAGCAGTCAAAGATTTCAACGACAAGAATGGGATTCAACGGCATCATGTTTCTTTTTGAAATAGATCCCAATTTTTGACAATTTTCACACGTTTTGCAAAATGCATGTGTATCTTTAAATAAGGTGGGCCAATAAAATCCACATTGTAAGATCTTAGCAGCTGTTTTTCTAGATGAAAAATGTCCTCCACATGCTTCAGAATGACAAAAGTTAATGACACTACTTACCTCATTGTCGGGTATACATCTTCTTATTATTTGGTCCGGACAATATTTGAACAGATATGGGTCATACCAATAAAAATTTTTCACCTCGGTTAAAAATTTTCTTTTGTCTTGAGCATTCCAATGAGGTGGCATTTTTCCTGTTGCAAGAAAATTTACAATGTTAGCAAACCAAGGTACAGTAGCAACGGAAAATAAAAATTCATCAGGAAAAGAATCATTGATAGGTGAGGTTTCAATTAATGTCTCTGTCGTTAGTCTTGAAAGATGATCAGCAACGACATTTTCGGCTCCTTTCTTATCCTTTATTGTGATGTTGAATTCTTGGAGCAATAAGATCCACCGTATCAATCTAGGTTTTGCATCTTGTTTAGTCATTAAATATCTCACAGCTGTATGGTCAGTGTAAACAATTGTTGGAGAGCCAATTAAATAAGATCGAAATTTGTCCAATTGCAAATAATAATGACAAGTAGGGGTTTCTTTCCAGTTGTTGTGTAATTCATTGTGCATCGTTTTAAAGTCCTACTTGCATAGTATATTACATAGTGCTTACCTTCTTGTCTTTGTCTAAGACAGCACCAACTGCATAGTCGCTTGCATCACACATCAATTCAAAAGGCAAGGACCAATCAGGCGATTGCATAATTGGAGCAGTTGTTAAAATTCCAATTAATGTATCAAAGGCATTTTGACATTCTTGAGTCCATTCAAAGGAAGTATCTTTTATTACGAGGTTACAAAGAGGTTTAGATATAGCACTGAAATTTCTTATGAACCTCCTATAAAATCCAGCATGCCCAAAGAATGAACGGACTTCTTTGACTGTTTGGTGGAGGCAAATGAGGAAATTAATTCATTTGCTTATCACTTCAATTCCCTTAGAAGACAACCCACATGACCTAAAACAAGTCCCGAAGTGACCATATAATGACATTTTTCCCAAATCAAAATAAGACCTTTTTCTACACACCTTTTTAGGACTTTTTCTAAAATTTCAAGACAATTATCAAAAGAGTTTCCAAAGACAATTAAATCATCCATGAAAACTTCTAAACAATGCTCAACCATGTCACTGAAAATGCTTAACATGCATCTTTGAAAAGTGGCTGGGCCATTACAAAGTCCAAAAGGCATTCTCCTAAATGCAAAAGTGCCAAAGGGGCACGTGAATGTGGTCTTTTCTTGGTCTTCAAGTGCAATGGGATTTGATAGTAGCCTGAGTATCCATCAAGAAAGCAGTAGTAGGGGTTTTACTTGCCTACTCTTCAAGAATTGGTCCAGGAAGGGTAAGGGAAAATGGTCTTTCTAGTGAAAGCATTAATTTCTAATTAATCAATGCACATCCTCCAACTAGATGAGACACGAGTTGGCAATAATTCACCCTTTTCATTTTTAACTACTGTAATGCCAGATTTCTTAGGTACTACTTGTGTAGGGCTACCCACTTACTATCAGAAATAGGATAGATAATTCCCACATCAAGTAGTTTGAGAACTTCAGCCCTAATGACCTCTTTCATGTGTGGATTTAATCTCCTTGAGGTTGTTGAGATGTTTTGACATTTCCTCTAAATGTATTCTATGTGTGCAAATTAAAGGGTTAATGCCTTTTATATCTTTGAAAGTCCACCCAATTGCATTTTTATGCCTTTTAAGCACTTCTATCAACTTACCTATGTTGCTCCGAATGTGAGATGACAGAAATTACCACCGGATTTAGTATGATTCGCTCTAAGATATGCATATTTCAGTCCTTCAGGTAAGGACTTTAATTCTAGCTTGGGAGCTTCATCTTCCTTGCTTTCATTCATTTGCCCCAATTCTTCAAATCTTGATTTTGAGCCTTTTTCCATCACCTGTGCACAATCCAAAAAAGAGCATATATCAGAAAGATCAGACTCTAGTTCCATGCTTGATTCTAATGAATTCACTAGAGAAGTTTCCAAAGGGTCAGAAGAACTCCCTTTTTGGATGTGATCTTCCACAATAGATTCAATTGCATTGGCCTCATCAATTTCATCTTCTTCTTCATTTGGTTGTTTGAACATATTAAAAACATTAAGTTCTAATGTCATGTTCCCAAATGATAGCTTCATGACTCCATTCCTGCAATTAATCAAGGCATTAGAAGTAGCTAGAAATGGACGCCCTAAAATAACAGGAATTGAATTGCTTACTTCCACTGGTTGTGTGTCTAAGACGATAAAATCCACCGGATAAATGAATTTATCGACTTGAACTAACACATCTTCTACTATTCCTCTTGGTACTTTAATTGATCTATCAGCAAGCAAAAGAGTGACAGAAGTTGGTTTTAACTCACCTAGATTGAGTTTTTGAAAAACCGAGTATGGAAACAAATTCACACTAGCACCAAGATCAAGTAAAGCTTGTTCAATTTTATGGTCTCCAATAACACATGAAATGTAGGACAACCTGGATCCTTATATTTCACTGTATTATTATTTTGAAGGATAGCACTTACTTGCTCAGCTAGAAAGGCCTTCTTTTTCACATTCAGTTTTCTTTTCACAGTGCACAAGTCTTTCAAAAACTTTGCATAAGAAGGTACCTGTTTGATCACATCAAGCAAGGGAATGTTGACCTTTACCTGTTTGAAAATTTCAAAGATTTCAGAATTGTGAGTTGGCTTCTTTGGTGTAGCTAATGTTTGAGGAAATGGAGGCACAGATGAGGATTTGGTTTCTTCTTCGCTAGGTGTTGGGTTGGCAGCCTCTTCCTGTCCTTTAGAGATCGATTCTTCTTCTTTCTCACAAGGATTAGGAATGTGTTTTTCAACAACCTTACCATTGCGAAGGGTCATGACTGACTTGGCTTGGTCAAAATAATGGTTATTTGAATTTCCTGCATTTGAGTTAGATTGATCTTTGGGGTTTTGCAATGTTTGAGAAGGAAATTTTCCTTTCTCTTGGATGCTACATGTAGATGCAAATTTTGCAAGAGTTTATGACAAATTTGCTAGTGTTTGAGCAGTTTGACTATTGAAAGTCTCTTGCTTTGTAATGAATGAATGCAATGTTTCTTCAAAGTCATTCCTAGGAGGAGGAGCATATGCATGATCATGAGAATTTTGAAAATTTTGTCGTGTTTGAAAAGGGACTTTTGAAGATTGTGCATGATTATCATTTTTCCAGCTAAAATTTGGATGATTTCTCCAACCAGGATTGTAGGTTTGTGAATATGGATTGTGATTTGGCCTTTTGAAAGTGTTCAAGGCAATGGCTTCTTCATGGAGACATTCCCTAAAGGCAGGCAAAGTTGGGCAATCATCAGTAGAATGGTCATTGTCATCACAGATGTTACAGACATTTTCTTGAATAGATTTCAATTGACCACTCTTTTTCATCTCTAAAGCCTCGACTTTTCTAGCTAGGGATGCATATTTGGCTTGAAGGTCATGGTCTTCCCTAAGGTTGTAAGTACCTCTATTGGATGTCGAGGTTTGGGCCTTGCTTGGTACCTCATAGGTGCCAGCAGTGTCCCAATTTTGTGCCTTTTCTGCTAAGGAATCTAGGAAGTCAAGTGCTTCCTCAGGGTCTTTTTCTTTAAATTATCCTCTACACATTAATTCTACTAGTTGCCTATCTTGAGGTGTTAACCCTTCATAGAAGTGTGCAACTATTCTCCAAGTTTCGAAAACATGGTGAGGACAGGTATTAAGTAGTTCCTTATATCTATCCCAACATTGGTAAAGGGTTTCCCCTTATTTCTGAGAGAAATCAGAAATTTGTCTTTTAAGAGAATTTATTCTATGGGTAGGAAAAAATTTTTTCAAAAATTGTTGTTTCATCTCATCCCATGAACTAATGGAATTCGACCTCAATTTTTGTAGCCATGTTCTAGCTTTATCTTTTAAAGAAAAAGAAAAAAGCTTTAATCTAATGGTGTTTATGCTACAATTTGGGTCAGTGTAGGAGCTACATACCTCTTCAAAGAGTTTCAAGTGGGAATATGGGTTCTCCATGTCAAGGCCATGAACGGTTGTCCCCTTCATCCGTGAATATTTCTTCATGATTGTTGGCCATGTTTTCTAAGGAAGATGATGTTTTTCTAACAAGTCTACCACTAGATGTTCGTGACCAAATTTTCATGCAAGAAAGAGAGAAGAAAAGAGAGGAAAAGATGAACGCAGAAAAATAAAAAATTTAGATCTCAGATGAGAAAAGAGAATACTTACAATTTTGCACGCCAATTTTTACCTTCCCCGGCAACGGCGCCAAAAACTTGACACATCCAAAAAAGGATTGCCTCCCAAGTATAGGAGTGTCGAAGTAATAAAACCCGGTGAGACCGGGGTCGATCCACGAGGAAGGGAATTTAAGCGCTACAAATTATAAGCTAAACAAATGTGATATGGATGATTCAAAGAGGTGACATGCTAATATCAACAAGTATGTAAGATGGTAGGTGGTATTACCGACCATTCAAATATAAAACAAAAAGCAAGAGGAGGTAAAACCATCCATGGAAATAGGTGGTATAACCAACCATAATAAATTAAAGAACAATTTCATAAGGTGGTAGAACCTACCATAGTAAATAAAATAAAAAGTTCATAAACAATAGAATAATTAAAGTACAAGAGTAATTAACACAATAACAATGAAGGCTAAGGTTAGGGGATCCGCCCTTGATATTTCAAATAAGGATAATTAGCCCATTTTAGTTATATGAATTATATTTGTTTCATTACCAACATTTATACCACTTCTTGTAAATGGGTTCACGCATCCAATGTGCCAATCATCATATGTCTACAACAAATCAAGGTTCCTAACTAGATTCGTGTCGGTAAGGAAGAACCATACATCATCTTGAAATGATCCAAGCATTTGATGTGCCAAGGATTGTCGACAATGGATCAAGACCTCCACTTTACGAGTGGTGTCAGGATTGATTAAGAAATTAAATATAAATCATATTGAATAAACATTATAAGATTAAGATTATTAAGCACATATTAAGGTTTAGAGTATCCTTATTCTCATATCAAGGGTTTCACCCTTTCACCTTAGCAAAAGAGAAATTAGAAGAACATTATAATAGAAAAAAATAAAATGCAAGAAAAAGAAAATTCATTAATAACATAAACACACAAAACACAATACAAGATCCTAGCCAAAGC
Organism: Boswellia sacra; assembly: GCA_013180625.2. NCBI lineage: Eukaryota > Viridiplantae > Streptophyta > Magnoliopsida > Sapindales > Burseraceae > Boswellia > Boswellia sacra. Next base: position 44,966 of record SNVD02013979.1, on the reverse strand, counting down.
CAAAATGTTCCAGCCAAGGCCAAGATGCCCCCAATGGGTCACAAGGCACCTCTATTTATAGATACATCCAGGGGCAAACTTGTCAAATTACAAGGGCATAATTGTCAAATATTAGTTGTAAATATCTTTGACAATTGGGATCATTAGGCACCGACTTTGACCATCAATTTTGACATCGAAACGTTTGTGAATTTTAATCACATGTCTTCATGAAAGTTGTAGATATTTCTCTCAGCTTTCTAGAACATATTGATTTGCACAATTTGGATACGTATTTTGAGAGATACGGTCCAAATACTGAGGCCTGGTCAGACTGGGCCGAGACTGTAGATGGGTTCACTTCAAGCCCAATTTTGGTCCACTAAGAGCCCGAATTTGATGATGCTTGTGAAATGCAATCTTGTAGACACTTAAATCAGCTTTCCAAAACATTAAGAATTTCACCATTCTGATCTATAAATAGAGAGTTATACCCATTTTGCCAAACCTGTAACAAAACCAAAATTAAGAGAAATTAATTCCAAAGATGCAAATGCTACAAATATGCTTAAGTTGAGGAATTTAATGACACTATTAATGCAATATGATGATCTAAACTCTTATTAAACATGCATATTTAAGTGTTCATCACTAGACTAGTGGGCAAAGAGATAGTGGGTGATGCATTCGTCGCAGGATGTACTGTTAGTCACCCCTCCTTCCTCGGACAACTGGGGCTCAATGTTTGATCCGTATTTCGAGTCATGCTATGATGCTTGATATGTTTCTGGTCATCAATGTATCCAGCTTGGCTTCGATTACTATGGATTCAGATCTTGTTGGTTTGCGGAGATCACTACACCTAGTTCGTGGCTTAGCGATAAGGTTAGATTCTTGATTCCAACTCTTGCAACAAAATACATTTTACTTTCAAGTTATAGATATCAAACATAACTTGTTACCGTTATTTTGCAGCACATCAACGCCTTCATGTACTTTCTATGTTTTAGACGGATACACTATCCTAATGTTTTTCAGCAGCGTTTCACTGCCCTTGATAACAGGTTCTTTATAAGTAATTAAATATAAATCCTTGCTTTAGATTTGTTAAAACTGCCATTTCCTAATTTGAACTAACATTTACAAAAATTTTAACAATCATGGATGAGGAGCACCTACGAAAGGTGCAAAGATAATATGGATAGCATTGCATGGGAGTCGCTACTATTCCAGGATCCGGACGGTCTCAATATGAGCGATGGATTTTGTTGGTCCGACATTGACTTTGTAAGTCGTAAAAATCACATACTTCTAGTCTCTAATGTTTCCATTACATCATTTGGTTAGGATTACCATAACATCTGGATTTTTTTCTTTTTTATTATAGCTTTATGCACCTGTAAATATAAAAGATCAACATTGGGTACTGGCGCAGATTTCTTTCAAGGACAAAGAGGTGGTTATTTATGATTCCCAAGTACCTTCAGACCCAGCCTACTAGAAATTGATTGGTTACTGTATGCCCCTTGCAGTCCTCACACCACATCTCATAGAGACAGCCAAGTGCTTCTTTACTGCATAGATGTCTCACACGACACTTCTCAATTTGCCACCTTTCGATCTAGAGAGGATGTCCTGCAAAAGCCTAAGCTTAATGGAGCATATGGAGTGCTTTATGCCACATACGTCGAGCTTCTTAGTTTTGGAGTTGGGATAGACATGATTGCGCATGTTGATGAGACGACACTGAGATGGCAAATGGTGTTGAGGGTTTGGCATTTAGGGGGCATGGATCACACTGATACATTTTTGATATATAGCTTGGAAGGTGGCCACACGATGAGCATTTTTGCAGTACGCATCTTCATTTCCATTTGTAGTGCTATATTGATATTACATTTATTTTATTTGTACAGTTTTGGTGATCATACTTATTATGGAGTGTACAATTTTTATTATGTTAGTTCAGTAGTTTTAAAGTTACAAGGCTAAATAAACCAATTCACATATTTATACATTGAAATGGATAACCAAATCTTCTTAGAAGGCGATATTAAGCAATTTAACAAAATATAACTTTGTCAAAAAATAAAAAAATAAATGCTCAAATCATGTTGCATTGGATGGTCACGATGCATCTGTGGTTGTTGTTAGGTGAAAAGGCATAGGATTCCTCCATGTCTATCTGTTGTGCCCTTTTTCCTCATAATGTCTGCATGTTCGCTACCAAATTGTCTTAATCTCGGACGGATGTCATTATATGCATCACCGTCATGCTTGGACCCGACTAGTAGATAGCAGAACAAACTGTGTCCTAACATCATCTAGAACAATCTAATCAAAACTCATTCCTATTGGGATAACAGATGAGGCATATGCGAGAACCAAATGTTTATTCTGGTACAGTGGATTACAATAAGGCCTAGTGACCTTACATCGGCATAGTAGCAAGCGCCGATGGCAAGTTTGCACGAAAGCTGGCCCAAGTAAAGACTCTACAAGTACATGTCTACGCATGGAGGTCCACAATATCCACACTACTCACCAAATACACTAGGTACAAGTGTATACTAATCGAGGCCACACAAAGGTTGTCAGACTCATCTTTTTTTCGTAAGTAGTGCCTCAGTCAACTTAGTTAAAATAGAAGAAGACTCAATAGCTACAGACCATCTTTTATGAAACCACTCTTATTATACATGTGCAACAGAAATATATATATATATATATATATATATATATATATTTATTTATTTATTTATTTAGCATAAAAGCAATGAATACTAAATAGTTATTGCCAAACCTAAACCGTAAACTAACCTAACGGTAGTATTCACAAATGATGGTTATGCCAAATCCTTTTGATTCTTTCATTCGATTATTCATAGACTCAACAATGTTGGTTGTCATGATGTTGTATCTAAGACTGGGAAAGTGACACCTTGCCCATTTACGTGGGTCAGCCCATATCAGATACTCAACGATGCTTTGACTGATGCCTCTGTTACGTTAAAAAAAATGATAGAAGTCTGATTCCCGATAAGTCTTGGCTACATTTAAAAAGGCGATAGTAAGGTAGTTATTCTTGAACCTTGTCCAAAAAGATAATGAAAATAAATTGAATGCCAAAAAAATCCTTCAAAACGGTCAAAAATGGGCTTTTATGTCCAAAAATTTAACAATCCGACAAGACACTATCAAACTGTCTAATTTGTTCAATAGAACTTCGAAAGTTCGACAACGAGGTTCGACAGCGATTTGACAACAAGGTATAAGTTCAATAACGCTTCGACGGCAATTCGACAATTCGATTGAGCTTCGGCGATGGTTCGACAATTCAACAATCGAACTATCAAATTTCATTTGAATTGTCGAATTCGACAACTGGAAACACAACTTCGATAGAAACAACCTAGATCGACATTTTCAAATAAAAAATTGCAAAAACTATCTAAATAACTCAATTTCAACCATTTATTGTCTATTTCTACACATGTGGGATGAATTTCAAAGCCTAAGTAGTGCTAAATTTCAGAATAAATTATTTTGAGCTTAGTTAGAGAGAACATTACCTTTCCAAAGCTTTATAAACCTGATTTTTGCTTTTTTGTTGTATAAGCTTGTTTATTGTTGATTTTATGTTAGTTCTGATTTTGAAAGAGTTAGAGAGAGAGAGTAATGTTGGTGGTTAGTGTCAGTTAGAGAGAGTGATTATAACACGGGTATTGTAGTCAAAGTTTGCAAAAAATTGGAGGGAAGGCTAAAAATGGAAAGATACCCCATTTGGAGGTCAATTTCAAAAATTTCCAATATACTAAAGATAACATTTAATTAACGATTATTTTCTTAATTAACGATTATTTTCTTTGTATTCTCTTTCCTCTCCATTTCTCTCCTCTCTCTCCTTCAATTAACAATTAATTAATTACCTAAAAAAGCATTAATAATTACAAGATTAATAATAAATTATTAATATTACATATCTCGAATTGTTTAATCCGATTTACATACCCTTTTTATAGAAAAGATCAAATATAATTAACAAGAAGATTATGCTAAATGATTTAATGTAATTTCTATACATATATTACGTAGAATTGGAAAACATAATTGACATTGTAAAATCAAAAAAAATAAAATAAAATAAGGAAAACAAGAATATATTCATATTAATATATAAAGTTTGATTAATATATTATTCTGATATCTATCTCCTGACAACTCGAGCGAGAACTGAAGTGAAATTCAAAGGACTACAACCATAGGCCATGATGCCTGCAGTCCTTAACGACTAAAAAGATGGAACAATTAAGAAAAGGAGGAGGGCTAAATCTTCGGTGCATCCGCTGCATCGTACAGCGTGCCGAGCTAGCCCAATAGGCAACAGCCAGCTCAGCTGCTGGAACCGAGCTAACTACTGCCCATTGGGCCAGCTCGGCACGTTGCACGGTGCAATGGATGCACCGAAGTTCCTCTCAAGGAGGAGAACGAGGATGATGATGAGCTTGAATTAAAAATGGTAATTAATGTTAGTTAATTAATAATTATTAATTGAAGGTGAGAGGTGAAAGAAAAGAAGGTAAGAGTTGAGAGGAAATGTCATCTTTAGTATATTTAACTTTGATCCCCTTGATATATTTTTATCTAAATATCATTATGTGGTATAAAATATAGTGTAGTCTTAAAGAGCTACCAATCCTACCCCTGGTTTCATATATTAATATATAAATTATCTAAATTTTATATATATATGTGTGTGTGTGTGTATGTATATATTATTAAGGCTTTGTTTAAAATGTTGCTGTTCAGTAATTGAGAGAGGGACAAATTGCATCTTCCTCTTCCAATGTGCGTATTTTAATTGACAAACATTGAGCTACCGCATACTTCAACAGAGCATCACTCCGTGGCTTCGAAGTTCGAATGCTCTGCAGTCTCATGTGGAGGAAAACACGTGAACTGAACGTCCAGATCTAGGCTTGACTATCCCAGCTCTGCAAAGGGTACATTTAATATGATTTTTGCATTGATGTTCTTCAACAAGTTTAATACACCTTATATTGATAATTGATGGATATGAGCATATAACCCCAAATAAAATTAAAATAGAAATGAATAAATAACAATAAGTGGAATTCAAGAAAATAATTCTCTTTCAAAAAATTGCACTCATTAGAAACACTGTACAAACCAACAACTATTAGTCCGTGTAACAGTACATTGGAAATTTGGAAGCAACTATATTCACAAAACGAAAAAGACAAACTCGAATAATTCATTCTAACATATATCTATATTCAAACCAAAAATACAAAATTCAAAAAAATGTATTTTGTGTTAAATATCATTGACCCATGAGAGATCCCATCTTTTTTTTTTTTTATCTTTTTTCATTATGCTTTATGCCAATAGAACTGCGGCGGCCATTAATGCTTTGGTTCGACCATCGCAATTCGTCTGTGCAGATTACTGGCAGATTTAAGTCGCTCAAACAGTTAGGCATCACCATCTAAGTCCTCGTAATAGAGCTGTCTTTTTCTTTTCTTTTCTTTTCTTTTTTTTTTTTTTTTTTCCTTTTTCCATGGCAACTCTTTCCGTACCATACAAATCCTTTCTCAAAACATCAAACATGTTGTGAACAAAATTTTTTGGTTAGCAAAAATCTTTTTCGTTGAGAACTACAATTCTCGGTCAGGCTATCAACAGTCGGTACCTCCATTGGCACACATGCCACTAGCTATTAGGCAGTGGCTGAAATCATTTCCCAACTGCAGCATCTCTTAGTTGACGCTATATGCAGAGAGCAGCTAATAGAATATACTCCTCATCAGATTAGAATTTCTTTTGTTATTCAATCGGCTACTACGAGATTTCTTATCATGCATTTAGAACAAAGTTGTCATGAAAATTTGGTTGATCGTGTACCTTCAGACCACTTGGTGGGTGAGTTATCATATGATCTCCAAACTTCTCTCCACTGACGCCTACCACTGCTTCTATCAAATGGATAATTTCGAACGTCATGTTGTGCTCTGGCTGTGTTGCTTCCATTGCATTTCTTTTGGGCATTCCTCATCTCTTCCTCAAGATCATACCGTGACCTCTGTATAAAAAAAGTAGCATTTCAACTATATGAATACCAGCCACAGTACGGAATAATACAAGAATACTTAGCAAATTAAATATTTGAACTGATTTATATAAAACGAGGACAGTACGCTTCCTATAACGGAAATGAAAAGGATAAAATCACATATTATTGATATAGAAGTCCAACTAGCCAGTCTTGCGAGAATAGGCTTAGAAGTTAAGTTTCCCATGGATAGGCAGCACCAATGAGACATAGCTACCATGAGAATGTTGATTGTGTAACATACAACTTATGAACAATTCCCAAAAAGGGCTCGGAATCATAAGCCAGCTATGCAGTTGCAAACTGCCACCTATATATACATCAATCCATCCTCACGCACTGCATTATGCTGCTAACTTGAAAGCAATTCTCGGTATGATGAAATGATAAGGACATGTAAGTCTCAATGAACTTGGTCTATCCAAAAAGTGATATGAAAGAAAGCATCCTGGATTCATACAATTTTCGTACAAGAAAAGATTTCTATCAACAAGGGCGAAAATTCCATCATAAAGATAAGTAGAAATTTGATTTCCTTTACATGCCTGGTTTTTGTAGGCCTATACGTCATCTTAGCATTTATAAAAACTAATTTCAATCATCATATTGAGCATTGCAAGTGTAAAATGTGTCACCATTCCCCATAAAAGCAAGATAAAACTTTTAAACGAACAAACCAGTGCTCAGCCGGGGCTGGCATTGTAAATTAAAAACATATGATTAAAATATGATAAGAAAACTAAAACACAATATATGTTTGTGTGTCTCTGTGTGTACACGCACATCTATGTGTGTGGTAACAGAAGGCACACCAATGTTAAATACTTGAGACATAAGAAAAGGCAGAACAGGGAAAGGGTATAATTAAGATGCATTAAGACCTTGATTGGATCAGAGAGTACTGCATATGCCTCTCCAATCATTTTAAAAAGTCGGTCAGCATCCTTGTGGACTTCTACTCCAATCTCCTTCCAAAGCCTATCATCCCCATTGTCACTTCTGACCAGGGATTGACCCACCTACATGACAACAGCGAATATATTAGATGGGTTAATAGTAGCATGCACGCAAATGAAGCATATAAAATAAGCAAACCTTGTCAGGATGATATCTAAGTGCAGCTTTCCGATAAGCCTTTTTGATGTCCGCTGTCGAAGCAGATGTTTCAACCCCTCTGCCCAATCATTTACAATACAACTTATTTTAACCTCAAAAGTAATCATAGCATGTTCCATCCCAATCCAAGCACAACTACTATCACACTATATATTGATTTACAAAGAAATTAATCAGTTGTATTCTGTTAGTATCTGATAAAAACACATTACAATGAGAGGAACAGATAAAAGAAAACTCATTTCTAAGCAATTCATTTTTGCATATTGAAGGAACTGTAAGCAGCTGAAGAATTAATTAAATGGTGTCAATAACAGGAACTTAAGAAGCTGAAGAATTGATATAAGGTATTAATAAGCAGGAACTTAAGCAGCTAAGAATTAATACACGGCGACAATACACAAGAACTTAAGCAGCAGATGTTCCAGGTTAAATCTCGAAGTGCCAATATATAATAAATGGTGCAGCATATCTAATTTGTAGAAATCACAAGTGAGAGAAACTCACAGTATAAGGTACATGTCCAAAGGAATGTCCTTCCTTGCTTCTTCTACTGCAGCAAGTCGAAGACGAGCTTTTCTGAGATCATTTGCCCAGTTGGTTGATCTATCAGATGCTCCAGATTGGTTGGTTTTCTCTACTAGCGTCATAAGAAGAGCTATAAGTCTTTGAAGATCACTAGCTGCTTCTCCATAATCCCTAATCATCTCATATAAAGTGGCTCTTCTAGAAATTGCCTGCAGAGTATGAATAGAACACTTATTCACTGGAAAGGTCAAAAAAAAAAAAAAGGTTTCATAAGTTTCAAAAAGCAAGCCTCATTCTGTTATTCTGTAAGGCATGTTGTCTGAATTTAATTAGCAAGTTCCCACATGAAACTTCTAGAAAGACAATATTGACAATACTCATATGCAACTATAAGATACACTCGAACCTAAATGCATATTCATCCTAGTAAATCCTATGGCAAAAGAAGTACCAGAGCCCTTGCCATATATATGCGTCTTTAAGCCATGCAAGTAGTCAAAAACTGGATTAGTTTTCACCAAGGTTATTGTAGAAGCCTGGATTGTTTTAGGCATTTACTATTAATTGCCCTAACCAGTGGTAAATTCCATGTATAACTTATTCCTTCAATCACCTTCTCCAAGCTTTTCTGAGAGTGAAAAAATTTGTTACCTAAATCAAAAGAAGAAAAGGAGCAAATGTCTCATGTTTTGTATGCCAATGCTATTGGAAGCATTATCCATATTATGATTTACACTTGACCAGATATTGCACATGTTGGTGCTGTTAGCAAAATATTTAAGGCATCCCAAAAAAGGCCCAGCGGCAAACTGTGAAATGGATTATTTGATATTTGGGAGGTATTACAGTCTACAGATGTTAGTTTGATACATGGTACAAATAACAAATTTCACAGCAGTGTTGGTGGATTTGTTGACTCTGATTATTCTGGAGAATTTGGTACCGGTTGTGTCTTCACCTTTTCTAATCGTGTTGGAAGACGAGTTTACTATTTATTATTGCTCTGTCCAAATACCGGCACCCAAGCAATGAAAGAAGCAATTTGTTTAAGAAATTTGGTGATTGCTCCTAGCTTACAACAAAACGTAATTGTTGTTAAGGTGACAACCAAAAGGTCATACATTTGATCAAAAAAATAGATGTTTCCTGAAAGAAAAAAGATATTCATGTCAAATATTATTTCATTCACAGATTGTATCCAAAGGTATTGTTGTTGCAAAAAAAGTTTCTACAGCAGACAATTGACCAAACAGAACATCAAATCAATTTCACCAATTATGTTCAAAAAATGTGTTCGCACTTCATTGGCACTAGTAGTTGGTGAGTTTATTCAAGAAGAGCCTGGAAAAGATGACTGAACAAGCTAATTAAAGATGGAATTTAGCACCATTTGAGCCAAATGTGGAGATATGTTGAAGAAGTGGTTTACATAGTACAATTTGGGAGCTTCTATAATAAGCCTGGTGAAAAATTAAGTCTTTAGTTTTACTTTTTGCATGGCATTTATATGAAGCATGTCTCTGCTCCCTTGTTTCATCATCAACCATTTAAACGAAGAATTCAGTCTAAGATTGTGTCAAAATCTTTGAATGAAGAACAGGCATCTAGAACTCCACATATATTTATACATACATACAGATATGGACCTCTTAACCAGCACAAAATCTCTCTCAAGCATCTTAAGCTATTCAAGCACAAGAAATGCAAAGCTTCAGTAAGTATAAAGGAGAGTATTTGAGCAGGTGAAAATATGGGGGTGTATTTGGATTTTGGTTTTAAGAATTAGTCCAGAAAATATGCATGATCCCCTTTGTTAGAAAAAACTTCTTTTGGCTTTGTCCATAGACAAATAAAAGGTGAACCGTATGAATTATTGTTTGCTTTATGTGAGCGTTATTAAATTTCCTATTAAATTTCACCATTATTATCTGATAAAACTGAGTAGATAGAACATCCTCTTCATCATTCCAAAAAATGGTTGGAGCAAGTCTGATCATAAAGTTGCTATGCATGTCACAATTTAAAGACACAAGGAGAAACACCAATCTTCAGCGTAAACAGGCATGCATAAAGGGTCATCCATAAAATTTTGCATTGCTCATTATTTTGGCCGGTCAATCTCAACTCCTAGAAGATAAAACTGCTCATCATTTGGGCTAGCAAAACTCAGCTCCTACAACACTAAGACTACAGTACAGATCACTAGAAGGATGAAGATATTTACAAGCTAAGTCTTTTGATTCCCGAAAAAGCCATTTTGTTAAACGGTTTTAATACATGGGATAAGTTTTCTTACCAGAAAAGAATAGACTGTCTGGTACGAGCAGTTTGGGTTAAATGTTTTACTCAATTGAGGTACTTAGATTGAGTGGTAGTCCATTGATCCATGTTTAATCATCATCATTGTTAACATAAAAATGTCACACCATTGGTTAAAGCTCAATCATCAGTAAATATCCAAAGACAATTCTTCCAATCCAACAAATTATTTCTCAGCAATATCATACGCAAGAACAATAAAATAAATCAGTTCAGAAGCAAACCTTCACATAATTTCCATCAAGTGCTATAGCTACACTGCAATCAGCAATGGCCTCGGTGATATGACCTAATACTTTGTATGCAGCAGCACGATTACAGAAACAAATTGCTGCAAAAGGACGTGACTCTATAGTGCATGACAGAGCAACAGTATAATGTTCAACAGCTTCTGAATGCCTTCCTGCTTGGAAGGCTTCATTTCCAGCAGTCTATAATAAAATAGAATAATTGCATTAATACTTGGAACAAAAACTCTAATGAAGGCAATGAAACATTTAATACTTTACTTTCACGTCTGCAATGAACGAATCAAAATATCAACCATTGAGAAATTCCTAGGTGTCATGCTCATTTTAGATGTTCCATCCAAAAAAACGAATACGTACAATACTGAGTTAAGCATAAAGAATAAGAAAATGTAGTGCGCATTACCTTATGGCGTAAGAGCTCACGTACTGTGGCAACTAGGGGTATTGATGATTCCACAGTCTTTCCTCCATTACTAGTAAAAACAAAACAAAGAACAGATTTATTATAGTGCAACAGATAAATGAAAGAAACTTCACGTATGAGAATTAGAAATCACCCCAGTTCTTGCTTCTGCAGAGATGCAATAGCTTCCTCTAGCCTTCCTAGATAAAAGTGAGATTTGAAAATTAAGTGACACCGCCAAAGCCTAAGGGTAAAGTCTTTTGAGGGTTTGTAACCATCGAGATTTGCTAACTGCCCATCCGCATCTAATGAAGGAGAATTCTTTTCAGCAGATTCAAAGGTCTGCTCACATAGTTGAATTACCTCCTCATACTTCTGTAACTGCTTGATGTCAAAATATTCAACTCAATTATTGGTGCAATATTTAATGCTTAATAGGCAAAGCTTTTAAACTATTCATAAATTCTGGCTAATATAAAATCAAACTCCAAAAAAAATCATATAAAATAAATAGAATAAAACACACCATGAAAAGGGCCTCTGCTTTCATTTCAAGTAGCTTTTCTGAGTATAAGCTTATGAGCAAGGCCTCATCAATTACCCCCAAAGCACTATCTGCATTATTGGATATCTCGTTTTGCAGCAGCTCAGTTGCACACAGCACGCATGCAGACACTTTCTGTCAAACAGGATAAATGCTAATAAGTCACAATGTCATTAGCAAACTATAAATTCCTCAACATAGAGAAAATGATAGGGAAAAGAAATTTTAAACAGAAGTCGCATTTTCATCAGAGAGATGATCCAGGCAAAATTAGAAATACTGTTTCCATATTATACTATCTAATATACTCTATAAACAATGCTAGAACAAAACTAAATCTTCCAAACCACACCAAGGTGAACAGAAAAACCTGTGTGGACTTCAACAGAATGTTGACGTTAAACAAGGTCAGGTATCAGGTAGTCATGAAAAGGGCCTCTGCCTTCATTTGTTTGATGGGAAATAAGGTGATTAATTAAAAATCAAAGTGGCTACGCTAAAGAAGGAACAAGTGATTTGAAGGAAAGGGAAGTAAGAATGGGAAATACCAATAATATATGAACATTAGGAGTGAAGAACTCAAGGAAAAATACAAGACAGTAAAACAACAAAGAAATTGGGACAATCACAACAACAGCAATCCTTCCTGAACAGTGAGTTGCCAATATCTCCCCAGAATAAGAACCAAAAAAAAACTTTGCAACTGGCTAAATCTAACACTGAAGAAACAACTAACAAAAAATAATGTGGAGACTGCCAGCACAATATTTCATTCGGACTGCAAAGAGTCCGACAGTGCAATGTCAATTTGAACCCAAGTGTTTTACCAACTCATCAGGATTCCACCTGCAGCCACAAATCCTAACCAAGTACAGCTAAAAATCTCCATCATATCACAACTTCAACCAAACAGCGAAATCAATTACTGGAAATATAATGATAATACAATAAAAACAGTTTCCTATACACAAAACTCAGGCCAAGGCAGACTATAATTCCCCAGACAGTCTATAGCAATTTTTCAAACTATAGTCTAAGCTAAGTAAATTCTCTGCCAGTATTTTAATTTAAATCAAGATATTGCTGGCAAAACTAGATGCATAGCTTAGTGTTTTCTGCTTAAGTTAGAGACAACTGTTATTTCAACGCAACTCAGACCAAACTTCCCTAACCTGAAATGTCAAAACCTTCTTCTGGAGGTACAGACATAGAGCCTCAGACCCTCAGCACAATAAGAACTGCCAAGTTGGCGTTTCTTATACAAAACCTAACCTTAGAGGTTTCAATATCACCCCTGAGAGCATTCCTTGTTGCATTTAACCACTAGAATCCTACTTTCGAATTCTTTTGACCAGCATTCATCCTCTGCTCCTACTGAGGGCCATTAAGGTCATTTTCTTTTCAAATTGAACTCTATGGACAATGCATCTTTCCTCCATTTTAGCCACAGCAATCACTCATAATTCTTTCTCCTTCTGTGCAAACATACAACAATATTTTACTCATAAAGGGTAAGCTTGTCAGATGTATATAGTACCCGAAATTCAAATGAGAACAGCATTCACCAATTCAAAAAGTATAATGCTTTTCAACTTTTTGCATTAGGAGAACAAATCACTAAGTGATGTCAAATATAATACACACCATTACCAAACTGACTCATTGGCAAAAATAAAGATACAATATTAATCAGGTAGAAAATTTGCAATACCTGTGCTTTTTGGAGGCCATCAGAGGCCTCTACCGCAATTTTTCGGTCCACGCATATATCACTTCCAGTCTGTAAGCACTTTCTAAAATGCAGTGATGCATCCTCGATTTCCCCAAGGGCAAGGTAACAACTTGGAGAAGGAAAAAGTGAAAGCAAATATTAGAAGATAAGATACTTGATAAATATCAAACACAATTCAGAGTCACATACAATATGTTGCAGACAATATTACAGCACAGAAAATTAGTAAAACAAATAGCTCAATAAAATAAGCATTTCAAAGCAAGCCAAGCTCTATGCAATAAAAAACAATTAGAAGCTTCAAAACCCTTCAGATATCTAATTTACAAATAGCACACTAACCTCAGCAGATCAAAAAGCCACAGCAACTTATTTGACCAGAAAATAGAATTTAGGAAATAAAATTTTTTGACTTTCTAAATTTCCAATAAAGAAAAAAGGGAATTATTTATATACAAACTTGTACTCAGATAAAACTTACTTTAGTAACAAAATGAACAAGTACTTTTGGGACACAGTTACACAAATAATACAAGTTTAACTCACATACATCCAAAATTACAGCACAGAAAATTAGTCAAACAAATAGCTCAATAAAATAAGCATTTCAAAGCAAGCCGAGCTCTATGCAATAAAAAACAATTAGAAGCTTCAAAACCCTTCAGATATCTAATTTACAAATAGCACACTAACCTCAGCAGATCAAAGAGCCACAGCAACTTATTTGACCAGAACATAGAATTTAGGAAATAAAATTTTTTGACATTCTAAATTTCCAATAAAGAAAAAGTGAATTATTTATATACAAACTTGTACTCGGCTAAAACTTGCTTTAGTAACAAAATGAACAAGTACTTTTGGGACACAGTTACACAACTAATACAAGTGTAACTCATACATCCAAAATTACAGCACAGAAAATTAGTCAAACAAAAAGCTCAATAAAATAAGCATTTCAAAGCAAGCCGAGCTCTATGCAATAAAAAACAATTAGAAGCTTCAAAACCCTTCAGATATCTATTTACAAACAGCACACTAACCTCAGCAGATCAAAAAGCCACAGCAACTTATTTAACCGGAACATAGAATTTAGGAAATTAAATTTTTTGACTTTCTAAATTTCCAATAAAGAAAAAAGTGAATTATCTATATACAAACTTGTACTCAGCTAAAACTTGCTTTACTAACAAAATGAACAAGTACTTTTGGGACATAATTACACAAATAATACAAGCTTAACTCACATACATCCAAAATTACAGCACAGAAAATTAGTAAAACAAATAGCTCAATAAAATAAGCATTTCAAAGCAAGCCGAGCTATATACGGTAAAAAACAATTGGAAGCTTCAAAACCCTTCAGATACCTTATTTACAAACAGCACACTAACCTCAGCAGATCAAAAAGCCACAGCAACTTATTTGACCAGAACATAGAATTTAGGAAATAAAATTTTTTGACGTTCTTATTTCCAATAAAGAAAAAAGTGAATTATTTATATACAAACTTGTACTCAGCTAAAACTTACTTTAGTAACAAAATGAACAAGTACTTTTGGGACACAGTTACACAAATAATACAAGTTTAACTCACATACATCCAAAATTACAGCACAGAAAATTAGTCAAACAAATAGCTCAATAAAATAAGCATTTCAAAGCAAGCCGAGCTCTATGCAATAAAAAACAATTAGAAGCTTCAAAACCCTTCAGATATCTAATTTAGAAATAGCACACTAACCTCGGCAGATCAAAGAGCCACAGCAACTTATTTGACCAGAACATAGAATTTAGGAAATAAAATTTTTTGACATTCTAAATTTCCAATAAAGAAAAAGTGAATTATTTATATACAAACTTGTACTCGGCCAAAACTTGCTTTAGTAACAAAATGAACAAGTACTTTTGGGACACAGTTACACAACTAATACAAGTTTAACTCACATACATCCAAAATTACAGCACAGAAAATTGGTAAAACAAATAGCTCAATAAAATAAGAATTTCAAAGCAAGCCGAGTTCTATGCAATAAAAAACAATTAGAAGCTTCAAAACCCTTTAGATATCTTATTTACAAATAGCACACTAACCTCAGCAGATCAAAAAGCCACAGCAACTTATTTGACCAGAACATAGAATTTAGGAAATAAAATTTTTTGACTTGCTAAATTTTTTGACTTGCTAAATTTCCAATAAAGAAAAAAGTGAATTATTTATATACAAACTTGTACTCAGCAAAAACTTGCTTTAGTAACAAAATGAACAAGTACTTTTGGGACACAGTTACACAAGCAATACATGTTTAACTCACATAAATCCAAATAAGGATCAGAAATGTAAGGAAGAGCCTTACTTTGCAGCCCTAAGTTGCACTCTGAGAAAGTTTGGATCTATGGTAACAGCTGACATGCAGTCTCCTAAAGCATCTCTCATTCTTCCAAGAGACATACGTGTTGCTGCACGGTTGCTATAGCACAACATCAATGCCCTGAGACAACTTCGAGATGTCTCACTTTTAGATATACAATTTATCCCTTGTGTGTAATAATCCTCAGCTTTGGACAAGTGCCCATTTGTGTAGGCTTGGTTTCCCCTGATATCCACAATTTCAACAGGCAAAATGAACTTGAAGCTGGTAGATGGATAAGCCGAATGAATTATTATGAATGGAAAGAGAATTTTATAGTTCAAACTAAAAAAATGAGCAAAGAATTGAAAAGAAATAAAAACCTTAAACGCCACTTCTCACATGCTTCCTGAGCTGCAATAGTTGTAGCACAAGCCGACTTAGGCTCTTGCTTAATTTCCTGTCCTGTATCCACCTCAGTTTTATGTCCACCTTTGAGTCTAGGAGAAAACTGGTCTCCTCTCTGACTCTGCTGGGCTGAAAAAAGCTGTGAAGGTCTAGAAAATGGAGAAAACTGCAGAGAGGCCGATGCACGTGGAACTTTTGCTTTTGAAGTGGAACTAAAGGAATCATGACCAACTTTACCTGAATTCTTCTTTTTGTGGTGGCGTTTTGACATTGACAGGTGACTTTGAGCAGCAGAAGCAGAAGCAGCAGCAAAGGTGAAATTAGACCCGCTTGTCTCTTCTGAATGTGAAGGAAAATTGAATTGCCTCCCCCCATCAACATCTTGTCTGTCAATGTTTGAGCTAGAACTGGCTTCACTTTCAGCCGAGTTAATAGAGCTATCAAAACTAAAATCTATTTCCTCATTTGCAGATTTAAAACTTTCAGTTTCAGCCCCAGATACGGACTCTTCCGGAGGACATACAAAAGCAGCACCTCTTTCAGAATGTTCACCTTCTCTTCCGTTGGATTCCACATACTCTTCATTTATGTCCATGCGCTGTGTTGCAGCCACCAAATCTTCATCCACTGCAACATTTGGAACTGTTGGCTGTGAATCATTGGATGCATCATTATTGTCCAGACTGAAAGACTCATCTGATGCCACAGAAGTTTCTCTTGAACATAAAGTGTCAGCCAATGTTTCAGGATATGGAGAAACATCCATTGGTGAGTAAGATTCTGAAGGCTCTAGGTTCTCCTGCGAAACACATCCTGTGGAAACAAAATTGTGTCCATGCCACAGCTGAGCTAGGGTTGGCTGTCTCAACTTCCCCCTCCTTTTCTTTAATTTCTTGTCTCCAACGATTTCCCTCTTTGCACCAAATTCCAAATTCTGACTTACACCAGAAAATAGATTTGCTTTTGGACTTGGTGTTTTAAATTCCACAAACGGTGCTCCCACCACATCTCGTGAGCCTGCAAATGTAAACTCATGTATTTTGAAAGGTCTATCCATTCCAGGTACCCTAGATGGATTATCAACTGATTGAAAATGTAGACCACTCGACAAGAATGAAGATGATGATGAACCTGTTTTGCTGAGTCTTTCATCATCTTTTGGTTGGTCCACAAAAATCTGACTACCACTTTCATCTTTACTCAGCATTGCTTCCTTAAAAGTAGACCCCATGGGAACTGATTTATCAAAATCGTGGGACTTTTTATCATCCATATTTCCAGTCTGGTTATCCTGCACAAAGTTTTGAGTTGAGAAACTTCCCGTTTTCGTTCGATCAGCAGAATCACCAGATATACTTGCACTATTCAATTTCCTCCCCATCTCATTTGATAGTATATTCTCTCTTTCTCCAACAAAATTCACGCCACTACCCTTATCCCTCCCAAAACCAAAACCATCCTTCTTATTCATTTTACCATCCACTTCATCCTTATTAGTTAAGTTCAAATTTTTCATTCGATCATGAAGTTCATTCGCTGCTAAACAATCAACACTCTTGCTGCTACTACCAAACGCAAACTTCTTCTCCTCATCCACTCCAAAAACCACTTCATTCTTATTAGTTATGTTTGAATGTTTCATTAGATCACCAAGTTTATTCGCCGCTAAAAAATCACCACTCTTTTTTCTACTTCCAAACACAAACTTCTTCTCATCACCAGCACCAACAACCACACCACCACCATCATCACCCTCCCCACCATCTTTAATGCTTAGTTTATTCTGCAAATCATTTTCAAGCTCCGATTCGACACCTTGCCCACCTAAACCACCCACATTGTCACCACTCTTGAAAACAAAATCCCTCCTTCCACTTCCACTCAAATTACCATCCTCAACACTACCAATCTTCAGCTTCCTCAAATCTTCCTCAACCTTCATTGCATCACCACCTAAACTCTTATCCTCACAACCAAACACAAACCCTTTATTATTTTTATTCATAAATTCATTTTTATCAGTCCCAATTTTCAAATTCCTCATTTCCTCAGCTACACTGTTCCCTAAATCACTCCTACTCGTTCCAAACACAAATGCACTAGAACCTGAACCGGGCTCCGACCCAGCCCGGTTCGGTTCAGGCCTAAAAGGGTTGAAACCTTGCCCAATCCCGGATTCCGAAACCCCTGAAAATCTCAAATTCTGAGAACCCAATTGCTTCCTCACCTTATGCAATCTGGGCCTCGAAAGAGCCGACGATGATCGCGGAAGCGCAGGCGAAGCGAAGCTCAAAATGGGGTTCTCGTCAGTAGAATTCGAAAACCCAGAAAAATTATCCCCAAAGTTTGATGGGTTCATCGTCTGTGACGAATGTGAACACAAAAAGCGCTGCTTTGAATGGTTTGATTGTTGAGAAATGGAAATATCGAACAAGAGAGAAAGAGAAACCTGGGCGTCGGGAGGTCCGGGGTCTAGCAACGCCAGCGGCAACATGTCAACGTGGGAGTCATCTAATCGGACAGCCGGGATTCAATCAAAGGGGGCGTGAAGATGATCAAAAGACATCGCCAAATGATTGATCATTAAGGAAGAGAGAGAAGAGGGAGAGAAAAGGGCTTTCTTTCACTGTTTCACGGGTTCTCATTATTATTATTATTATTTTTAATTTTTTTTCAATCCTCTTATGTTGCTTTCAAATTTTCTTTATTTAATTTTCTTTTTAGTTTAAATTGGTAATTTTTATAGTTTCATATTCATTGATTAATTCTTTTCATTTGGAGCACAAAAAATTAAGGGAGAATTTTTTACAACAATTTATACCTTATAAATAATCAAAATTGTAATTCAATTATTTGTCATATGAGTTATAGAGTTTCGTTGGTGACGGAGAGTGTTAATGTAATTACCGGTTGGCACATTGGGCTACATTTGAAAGCATATTTTTAATTAGGATAGAATGGGAATAATTTCTATGCAGTTGAGGGGTTTCAATTTCATTACATTTCTTCAAATACAATGCCATTTGTCTACAATGTATGTCCGGATACAAGGTTATATATAAAAGCAGTAGAAACCGTATAAAAATTATACACTCGTATACAAAATTTGAAAATAATTATAAAGAAGTTGTTTTCAGACACTATTGATGATCATTCATAATATAAATACCGTAATTATTTGTGAAATAACTTTTTCTTTTAAAGTTGCTCTACTCAGTCCCCTCAGTCCCCCACTTTCTACCTCTTTAACCTCCACTTTTAAGTACATCCTAATATAAGTTTTAAACCCTTATATCTTTTTTATTAGACCTCATTTAGTTATTAAAATACCCTTTTAAGTTTTTTATCACACCCAATTTACCTGTATCAGTTCTACAAATTTTTTCATAGTAATTGCATGATCTGCCCTTTCCTTAACGTCAGTTCTCCTTCTATCTTTACAACAAATTAAGTAGAACCATGAGTGAGGCCATGGATTAGCTTTGTCAAATCATCCACAATATCAAACTAGAAAATAAAGAAAAATAGAAGTACTATACATATTTGGCTTATTCTTCCCAAATAGTGATATCCCAAGGTTTTCTGGTAAAAGAATGCAGTGAGTAATCAACGTCTGGCAAACAGATAAAGACAAACATTTTTCCTTTCCTTCTCTTCGACACTACATACATCAAACTGTATAAGAAAACACCTGAAATCTCCTTATGTTGTTAAGTATACTACATGTAATCTGATGAGCTTAGAGGCTTTTTAGCCAAAAGAGCTAAAACACTAAACCCTTTATTGGATTCAAATAATATCATAAGTTTGTTTAACCAACACGCTAGAATCCAAGCAATTATCATAATAAACTTACGAGTTACTCACATTTCATTCTTTAACGGATATTAACAATTAGCTAAAGCCACTTAAAACTTCTTTGCTTCATCGAGTTTCCCACGTGAAAAAAGAGCCAGAGACTCCGTCACTTTTAGTTAAAAATAATAATTATCAGTATGTAAACCTCAAAAAAGTCATTGACTCGCTAAAGGCCCTGTAAAATACTCCGTAGTTATACATTATTTCTGCATAAGCTTATATGGGTTGCTTTTTGATAGTTCTGGAGGTATGCAGTTATAAGAAATATAACAGTAAACTGTAAAGTAAATCGGCACAGGAGGTTTTACGTGGTTCAGTTATAAAACCTACGTCCACGGACAACTATAGAGCTGCAATTCACTAAGTTCTTGCTTGTACAATCTTTAGGACCTTTTACAGTGCTAACTCACTCTCACACACTGACCTAATCTTTGACAAACAAAATCTCGCTAAGATCTTAAACTCTAGTGACACTGCCTACTCGCTATTGTAGATAACTTAACAACACACTATTAAGTTACACATAACAATGATGTCTGAAACAGAATTACATAAACACTTAACCCGCAAGTTATCCCAAGTGTCTACTAACTCACACAGACTCGATCAACAACTCATGTACGATTTCTATCAATCATACATAAATCAAAAGACTCAAAGAATCAAATCAAAGAAGACATTCCTTTTGCATTGAAGCTCTCTTCTATGAATTCATGGAGTGCCGAACTCAAGACTCTCTCACAATCAAAACAACCAACACGTTAATCTTTCAATCACGTTCACAGCCGCCTGAATAGCTTTGTATATATATATAGTGAGAGGTCTGACCAAAATCTCCTAGAAATCCTGTAAAAATTCTAATCAAAATCATATTAGGATTAGGATAAATAAAATAAGAAGTGTTATAAACAAACTCCAAAAGGAATTAGGAGAAATAAATATGCTCCTGACAAATAAATATTCTCCTATTCTAATTAGGATACAAGATATTATATCCTAATCTAAAGAGATATTTATTACAAATCAAATACTTCCTAAAATTTAATTCTAGAAACATTAAAATAGGAATAAAAATAATATTCTTGTTTTATCACAAGTTGATCAAAACTCATCATGTGCATGGCACATGCATATGTAATAGACTTTGACACCAACAGTCTCCCCCTTTTTGGCAACTTGTGATGAAAACACCAAACTGTTTCTGATCAAAGAACATCACACATGATAAGTTAATCATAACAATAAGCTATCATGAAATAGCAAACAAAAATTGTAATGTGTAAAGAATTAACCAGTGAGCTGTTACAAAACTCATAACAGAACACTGTCAGAATAAGTATATCCTGCAACCAAAATGACTTTATCAAACTGATCAAGCAACACACATTAATCAATTCATGATCAGAGCAATTATATCAATCAATGCAATTTGATCATGATCAGAGCAAAACATCCAAGCAAAACATTCATCAACGCAAGATATCTTAAATGCACACATAAAGCAAACATAAGAAGTTCTTCTTAGTTCCCATTACTACTTACTTACATCCCTTGAGAAATAAGCAACAAAAAAATATAAACAAAACAGAAGTAAGTAACCACGGTAATATCAGACATAAAAAGATCACAAAAAAATCAGAAAACTCCTCTTGATCTCCCCCTTGATTTCAGCACAAGTGCCAAAAGCACTGAACGAAGTCTTGGAGACTTTCAACGCTTCCTAAGTCTGCCAGCCTTTGTTTTATATCTTTTCCCTGTTATGGTTGGAGTTAGCTGTTCAGAAGCTGCAAAAGCAGTGTGTTCTTCAGCTGTGTCAGAAGAAGTGTCAGTGACTTCAGCTACAATTGTTCGAATCTCCCTACCACGTATTTCTGCACTGGTTTCTGTTATGGGTAACTCAACAGCAGGTTGTTGAGTAGGGTTACTGTTCTGCAAAGAAAATTTCTAGAACAGGAAGAAAGAAGCAAGACGCGGGACAAGGAAGAAACTGTTGTGGGAGTATGGAATGAACAGGAAAAGCCCTAAGCAATTCCTTAATATACTAGGCTATATTGAAAACAATTTTGTTTTTAACAATATTTAATATTAATTGTATTTCCAAAACCGTTTCATAACTGACATTAATGGACAAAAATTCAAATTTGATTCCAATTTGAATAAGGAATTCTAATAGAATCAGGATTCCCCCCATTGAAACTTCTCCCCCTCAATTCAATAATGCTGACATGGCATTTTTGACACATAGACACACAAGAAAATCAAATTTCGAATAAGCACAAAGAGCACCGTATGTTATGAAAAACGTAACGGAACACAGTTAAAAATAACATAACAACAATATATGAACATCATATGAATCATTCTAAGAAAGCATATTCAAGAGTTATTTTATTTTCTTTTAATTATTTCATCACTTAATCTAATTGAGTGATCAACTTGAGCATGATTCTTACACACACAAAAGTTAGTCTCAATGTGAATTTGCTAAATAATACAGTAGCTTTCACATATGTATAGAGGTAGCCCTTTTCTATTTGAGTGGGTGACCTCACCATATTTCTTAGATACAATGAAGTTACTCTCAATGGATGGCTTTCACACATTATATACTGGTAGCCCTCTCTGTATTTTTTAATTTTTGTACCAGTATTTTATCAGTCACACAATTTTATATCACAGCTTACACATGCTCAATTAGAAGAAAACTTATGATATTGTAAATACAATTAACATAACAATAAGCATAGTTCATTCATGTAACTAACAGATGCCTAAGGCTTTTCTTAGATTTTCAAATCTTGTTGTATCCAATGCCTTAGTGAACAAGTCAACCAATTGTCTATCAGTGGAGATGTGTTCAATGTGTATCACCTTAGACTCTACTAGTTCCTTTATAAAATAGTATCTTATGTCAATGTGTTTTGTTCTAGAATGCTGAACAGGATTTTTGGAAATATTTATAGCACTAGTATTATCACAAAACACAGTTATAGGCTTTTGTTCAATACCATAATCACTCAACATTTGCTTCATCCATAATAGTTGTGTGCAACAACTCCCTGCCGCTATGTATTCGGCTTCAACAGAAGATAAAGAAATAAAATTCTGCTTTTTGCTGTGCTAAGAACCAAGTTAGTACCAAGATAAAAACAACTTCTTGATGTACTTTTTCTGTCATCTGCATTTCCTGCCCAATCAGCATCACTAAACCCTACAAGATAATCATTTGTATCTTTAGAAAACCATATTCTATAATCATGTGTTCCATGAACATACCTGATGATTCTCTTAGCTGCTGACAGATGTGATTCTTTGGGATTTGCTTGAAATCTAGCACAAAGTCCTACACTAAAGCACAAATCTGGTCTGCTTGCTGCGAGGTATAGTAGGCTGCCAATAATGCTTCTGTACAAACTTGCATCAACATCTTTTCCTGCATTGTCTTTTGAAAGTTTTAGATTAGTACTGATAGGAGTTTTCATTGGTTTTGCATTCTCAAGCCCAAACTTCTTTACAAGATTTTTAGCATATTTTGATTGAGATATGAATATCCCATCATTCATTTGCTTAACCTGTAATCCAAGAAAGAAATTTAATTCTCCTACCATGCTCATCTCAAACTCTTCCGGCATCAACTTAACAAACTCATTAGTTTTGCTTTTATTAGTTGATCCGAAGACAATGTCATCAACATATATTTAAGCAACAATAAAATAGTTAGATGCATGTTTGATAAACAAAGTCTTATCATTGCTGCCTCTTATATAACCTCTGTTGATCAAAAAATTTGTCAACCTTTCATACCAAGCTCTAGGAGCTTGTTTCAAACCTACAAAGCTTTGTGCAATTTGTACACAAAATCAGGATGTTTAGGATCTTCAAATCCCTTAGGCTGTCAACAAAAACTTTTTCATTAAGATAGCCATTTAAAAATGCTGTTTTAACATCCATTTGGTACAATTTAAAATCAAGCAAACAAGCAATTGCAAGTAGTAATCTGATTGACTCAAGTCTAGCTACTAGTGCAAAGGTCTCATCAAAGTCTATGCCTTCAACTTGTGTGTAACCTTGTGCAACTAGCCTGACTTTATTCCTTACTACTTGACCATTTTCATCAGTTTTATTTTTGAATATCCATTTAGTTCCAATGACATTTGTATTTTCTGGCCTAGGAACTAATTCCCATACTTCATTCCTTTTAAACTGATTAAGTTCATCTTGCATAGCTTAAATCCACACATCTTCCCTTAAGGCTTCTTTCACATTTTTTGGTTCAACTAAAGACACATAACATGCAAACTTTACCTGATTTCTTACCTTGCTCCGGGTTTTCATCATGCCATCTGGTGTTCCAATGATAAAACTTGTTGGATGTGCCTTCTGTATCCATGTGGGTGGATCTTTTCTATCTTCATCATTCTGAATTGAATTTCTATTCAAATCTGAGTTGTCAGATGTTACTGTTACATCAGGTGTAACAGCAGCTGTTTCCTCCTTCATAACAGCATCTTCCTTTTTGTTGATGTCTGAATCTGATTTTTCTGTATCTTCCGTGAAGCTGGTTATGCTTTCCTCTTGTGAGTGCTTTGCATAATCATCAAGGTCATCAAATACTATGTTTGCAAATTCCATGACTGCCTCAGTTCCAAGATTGTAAACTCGAAATGCTTTGCTGTTTTGAGCATATCCCACGAAGACTCTTTCATCACTCCTTGGATCTAATTTTTCTAACAGTTCTCTGTCGTTTAAGATGTAACACCTGCAACCAAAGACATGAAAATATTTCAAATTAGGTTTTCTTCCTTTCAAAATTTCATAAGTTGTCTGGTTAGTGCCAAGTCTAAGAAAAACTCTATTTGAAATATAACAAGCAGTACTTATTGCTTAAGCCCATAGCCTTTTTGTCAACTTCTTGCTATTGAGTATCACTCTTGCCATCTCTTGAAGAGTTCTATTCTTCCTTTCCACAATGCCATTCTGTTCAGGGGTTTTAGGAGCTAAAAATTCATGATCAATTTCATGATATTTGCAAAAGTCAGCATAGCTAACGTTTTCAAACTCCTTGCCATGATCACTTCTTAGTCTCACAATCCTTCCAATGTTCCTATTTTGCTCATTTTCAAGCTTAACACAAAGATTCCTAAAAGCTTCAAAAGTGTCATATTTTTCTTTAATGAAATCAACCCAACTATATCTAGAAAAATCATCCACACAAACAAATATGTATCTCTTACCTGTAATACTTTCAATTTGCATAGGACCCATAAGATCCCTGTGAAGCAAATCAAGTATCTTAGATGTGCTAAGATGTGGATTTGATTTGTGTGAACTTCTGATTTGTTTTCCCATTTGACATGGTCCACAAATTTCATTAATTTTGTCATCAAGTTTAGGAACTCCTTTTACAGCATCTAACTTAGTTAATTTAACCAAGTCTTTGTAATTTAGGTGTCCTAATTTTTGATGCCACAATTCTAAATCCGAAATCCTAGCATGAAATGCAATTTCTATCAAATAACAATTATCCAAAGATCTATTACCTTCTAGAATGCATTTACCAAAATTATCTAAGACCATGCATTTGTTTTGTGTGAAATTAACAATATACTTGTCATCACAAATCTTACTGATACTAATAAGATCAGCTTTCAAACCTTCAACCAGCAAAACATTTTCAAAATTGGGTAGGCCTTTGACCAATGATCTTACTTTTTGCTCCATCTTTAAAGGTGACATTACCATCCCTGCATGCTTTAAAATCTATTAAAAACAATTTATTTCCACTCCTGTGCCTGGAACAACCACTGTCAAAATATCACAAATCATTAAAAGCATGATTAAGTGCAGTAAAAGCAACATGGTATACTGTTTTGTCTTTCCTAACCCACTGCAATCGTGATTTAAGTAATAGTTTAAACTGTTTTGATCTTTTATGCAAAAGATTCAACAATTTAAAGCATTTAGGCCTAATATGTCCCTTTTTACGACAAAGATAACAAGTAGCAATAAATTTTCTTACCTTTTCAGGACTAGACTTGAACGAACTTAGAGGAGAAACAAATCTTTCATCACCTTTTGAACTAGGACTTGACTTTAAAGAATTAAGTTTAGAATTTTTATCTGTTGTTGAAGATTTTACAAAGACTATTTTTGATGTAGATGCAATATTACCTTCTGTATACCCCAATCCATGTTTGTTAGAGTTGTCTCTTCCAAGGTTCAAGACCTGATCAAGTTTGGCTGCTCCAATTTTGAGTTGATCAACACACCTCTTGCTTTCAACCAGTTCTGTTATAATTTTCTCAATATGTGTTGTTTTGTCTGTCAAAACAGTTTTCAGTTCTGTGATCTGATTTTCAGCAAAGGATTTTTCACATTCCAGCTCTCAATCTTTTTCTTTAAGGCTTTAATTTCTTCCTTCTAATTCAGCCATTCACCATAGAGTGCGTTGTATGTCTCTTACAACTCTTCATAGTATTCTGGTCCTTTTTCTTCATCTGAATGATCAATACTGGTTCTGTAATTTTTTGTTATGTCAGACATAATAGTATTTCCTTTGTCAGCTGCAGATGTAGTAAATGCAACAAAGTTGCTCATGCAGTCTTGATCTTCTAACTCGGATTCTGATTCATCACTCCAGGTTGCTGTCAGCCCTTTATTCTTCTTCTTGAGATTTGCACATTCAGATTGAATATACCCATAATCAAAACATTTATAACACTGAATTTGCCCTTTCTTTTCAGGTTGTTTTGGCTTTCTCTTGTCATTCTCCTTGCTGAACTTCCTGAGTGTTTCTTCGCTTGAGTTTGATGGCTTTCCTTGATTCTTTTTCCTGAAATTTCTTTTCATAAACTTGACATAATTTTTTGTTAGAAAAGCAATCTGTTTAGAATCAGTTTCATCAAGCTCATCACTACTTCATCATCATATTTTTCAATTTTCACATTGAATGCAATGCTTTTACCTTTTTGCTTCCTAGTACTTTGATTAATTTCAAAGTTTTGGAGAATGCCAATCAGTTCATCAACTCTCATCTCATCAGTGTTTTTAACTTCCTCAATTGCTGAGATTTTGGGTTGAAATTTATCTGGGACAGACCTAATTATTTTGCTAACAACTTCTGCATCCGTGAAAGTTTTTTCAAGCATGTATGCCGAATTTGTAATGTGACATATCTTAGAGTAAAACTTAGAAATTGACTCATCCTCATGCATCATCAGATTTTCAAATTGAGAATTAAGTCTCATCAATTTAGATCTTTTAACAGATGCGGTACCTTCATGTTTTACCTCAAGTATGTCCCAAGCTTCTTTGGCCATTTTGCACCTTGAAATCTGTCCGAAGTTGTTTAAGTCCACTGCAGCAAAAATTGCATTGAGAGCCTTTGAATTCTAGCTGGAACGATGGTATTCTTCATCAGTCCATTCATCCTCTGGTTTGGCTTCAGAATCACCAAAAGCATTCACCTTTGTTAGTGGTGTCCATCCTTTAAGCACACTAGTCATGCCCTGTTATCAAGAGATTTGATATACATCATCATTCTTACCTTCCAATATGAATAATTACCATCATCAAGAATGGGTGGTTGTATTCTGGATCCTCCAATGCGAATAAACTCCATCCTTCCAGATCAACGTGATCTTTTTCTTCACTTGTCTATCAGTGAACCCACTCTGATACCAATTGATAGTTCTGGAGGTATGTAGTTATAAGAAATATAATATAAATTGTAAAGTAAATCGGCACAGGAGGATTTTACGTGGTTCGGTTATAAAACCTACGTCCACGGACAACTATAGAGCTACAATTTACTAATTGTTTGTACAATCTTTAAGACCTTTAACAGTGCTGACTCACTCTCACATACTGACCTAATCTTTGACAAACAAAATCCCGCCAAGATCTTAAACTCTAGTGACACTGTCCACTCTCTATCGAAGATAACTTAACAACACACTGTTAAGTTACATATAACAGTGATATCTGAAACAGAATTACATAAACACTTAACCCGTAAGTTATCCCAAGTGTCTACTAACTCACACAGACTCGATCAACAACTCATGTACGATTTCTACCACTCATATATAAATCAAAAGACTCAAAGAATCAAATCAAAGAAGACATTCCTTTTGCATTGAAGCTCTCTTCTATGAATTCATGGAATTCCAAACTCAAGACTCTCTCAAAACCAAAACAACCAACACGTTAATCTCTCAATCACGTTCACAGCCGCCTGAATAGCTTTGTATATATATAGTGAGAGGTTTGACCAAAATCTCCTAGAAATCCTGTAAAAATTCTAATCAAAATCATATTAGGATTAGGAGAAATAAAATAGGAAGTATTATAAACAAACTCCAAAAGGAATTAGGACAAATAAATATTCTCCTATTCTAATTAGGATACAATATATTATATCATAATCTAAAGAGATATTTATTACAAATCAAATACTTCCTAAAATATAATTCTAGAAACATTAAAATAGGAATAAAAATAATATTCTTGTTTTATCACAAGTTGATCAAAACTCATCATATGCATGGCACATGCATATGTAGTAGACTTTGACACCAACACTTTTCTTTTGGGTAAACTGATATTCCATAAACTTATTTAAATAAAGAGGCTACAAAAACAAAAAGAAAAAAAAAAGACGTGGGTTTTGTTTTTTTCACAGGAAAATTCCATTTTTGTTTCTTGAGAAAACTAGGAAGTTCGAGCTTTCGCAACCTAGAAACAAAAGAATCGTAAACATCCAAATAAATATCTAAATACCTAGATATAAAAAATTCTTAAAAAATTAATAAATTAACAAAAAATAAGAATTTTGAGACAAAACTCAAGCAATCTCAAACGCGATCAATTAGAAAAAAATATTATCAAAACATGAAAATAAATTATCGTTTCTAATTATTAAATAGAATTAGAGTTTGTTGTATGGCAAATAATTAGGTATGTGTTTTGAGTATTTTTAGTCCTCTTTAATAATTTTAGTTTAGGACAAGATTGTAAACAAAAATCAAAGTAAAAATGAGGGTTGAAGAGGTGAAAAGTGGGGGCTGAATAAAACAACTCTTTCTTTTAATATTTATAAATCTTATAAGAGCGTTTATAATGTTTATATGTTCGTTTATGACTTTTATAAGGATTCAACATATAAGTATATATGATAGAACGACCCAACACTGCTAGATTGACTTCAATTTCTAAAATATTTCAACTAACCACTTTTTCAATGTGTTAAAAATAAGTAATATTATTTTTAACTTAGGTTATAAGATAGATATATTTTGTGATATCTTTAAGTCAGGACTTGATAATTGCACTCACAAATATTTGGACAAACTTTCTTTATAAATCTATTTTCCCGCATACTCAACTTTTGTAACTTTTTTTTTTCAATGCAAAAACATTTAAATAGGAAACTGAAGAAGTTTTCATAATTTTTGGAGCTAATTAGTTACATCAAGTTAGCAAAGAATCATATCTCATAAAAGTACAATTTTCATATATACATTTCTTTTAATTTAATTCAAGTGTTAAAAAAATTGATGACATGATCCTTTCCAACACTCCAACAGGCAAACATATGTTTTTTTTTTATTGAACACTTGTCTCTTAACAGCACAATCAAAATCCATTTGTCGGTCTTAGAACTCGATGCATATCAGTCCATCAGACATTAAAGCTCAACAATAAAAGAACTGTCAAACTATTGGTTTTTCGAATAGGATCATGATGTCTAAATTTTAAAAAGAATAGTTAAATATTTTGTGAAAGAATTTATATATTGAATATTATGTATATTTGTTGGACCCTTATATAATATATATTTATCACAAAGACACAAAATTAGTACTTTAGAAATTATCATATAAAATTAACTAATATAAAAATGAGTACTATTAAAAACATTTATGGTAATCATTATAATTCACACTTATCCCTTACTTTTAGGTTTTGTAACTTAAAGAGTCTCCAACGATTCAAGGAATTCCCATGGTTTTAACTTATTTCACTATTTTCTTCTAAACAATATCATATCGTGTATAATAAAATATTGTATATTACTAGAAAATAAATCAGGTAGAAACTAAATGATAATAATAAAAAAAGAAATTAACTTGGTTCATGCATCATAAAGAAATTAATTATCTAACTTGAGAGGGATAATTCATAATTATATAATGTCATCCATATATTCCTCAAATAAATAAACGACATATTTTGTAACTCCCACAATTTGTTTAATTTGGAGTTTTAATTAAATTTGTTTTCCTTAGTGGCCTAATTATATTATAATAGGGCTGTTTACGTCATTTTAGAGTTTATCTAGTATTATTGTTATTAAAGGGAATTTTAGTTAGATATAAATTAGGAAGAGATAAGAAGTGATTATTCTTATTCTCTTGACAACATATATACAAGATACGTAAGTTATCTTCATCTAGCGTAGATATATAATTTTATAATGCAATAGCTTGATTTAGACATGAAGGCTAGGGTTGAGGCACTGAAACTCAAAGATTTTGAAGGTAAACCCATGACTTTTCTAGTTTGATTTATTGATTATAAGCTAGGATTATTGTACCTTATACTTAGACTAGAAATTTTGCAGAGGTTTAAGTAACCGTGTGGTATTATCGAATTTATTGAGAACCCTAGAGATCAAATTTCGTTTTGTATTTTTAATACGTTGCTCCAAACATGAACATAAATCTGTGGCATTGTATTTCACATCAAAAGGTTGAGATTTGAAATTATTATGAGTTTTCGAAGTTTCCATTGAAAATTTGGAAAACTGTTGATTCTATATCTTTAAATTGTCAGACAATCTAAATTCTGGTCTTTTGCATGTCTTTATCTCTTCACATATTTCAACAAATTTTGGATCTCCTTTCTGGGCCTCTTTAATAGCATCAATAAGGCTAGGTTGAACTTTCAAATGTGATAAGATATTATCTTGTCCATGCATCACCACTTCTATACCACACCTCATAAGATCTCTTATAATATGACTCTGAGTGGTGAATAAATGTGCCACACGACCAGTTGACTTCCTACTAAGTGCATCAGCTACCATGTTCACCTTACCAGGGTGGTAATTGATTGCATAACCATAATCTTTCACTAACTCGAGCCATCTTTTTTGCCTCAAATTGAGCTCCTTCTGAGTGAACAAATATCTTAGGCTCTTATGATTAGTAAATATCTCATAAGTTTACCCATAGATATAATGTCTCCAAATCTTCAATGCAAAAATAATAGCTGCCATATCCAAGTCATGGGCAGGGTAATTCTTTTCAAAACTTTTCAATTGCCTAGATGCATAAGTAATTACCTTTTCATTATGCATCAGAACACAATCCCAACCTTTCATAGATGTGTCACTATATACAACGTATCCAATACTACAAGATGGAATAGTTAGGATAGGTGCAAAAACCAATCTATTTTTTGAGTTTAAGGAAACTCCGTTCACATTTCTCATCCCACTCAAATTTTGTATTTTCCTAGTCAATTGAGTTACTGGAGCTGCAAGACTTAAGAAACCTTTTATAAAATGTCAATAATAGTTTGCTAACCCAAAAAAAAACTTCAGACCTTAGTAACAATAGTGTGTCTATTACAACTCACCTCATCTTTAACTTCTGTATGGTCCACAGAAATTCCATCACTAGTCACCACATTTTTATGAAAGATCATCCTATCCAACCAAAATTCATATTTCTTAAACTTTGCATATAGCTTCTTCTCTATAAGAGTTTGAAGTACAATACCCAGATGCTTTACATGATCCTCCTTACTTTTAGAGTATACCAAGATTTCATTAATAAACACAATGGTGAATTGGTCCAAGTATGGTTGAAAGATTGTATTCATCAAATCCATAAAAGCTGTCGACGCATTTTTCAAATCACATGGCATGACCAAAAACTCATAGTGCCCATATTGGGTTTGATAAGCTATTTTAGGAACATCTTCACTCCTTATCTTTAGTTGATGATGACTCGATTGTAAGTCTATCTTTGAGAATACTTCTGCAAGTTGCAGTGGATCAAAGAGATAATCAATCCTAGGGAAGGGATACTTATTCTTTATAGTGACAAGATTTAGTTCTCGATAATCAATGCATAAGCATATGGTTCCATCCTTCTTCTTCCCACACAACATTGGTGCACCACAAGGAGAAACACCAGAGCAGATGAAACTTTTATCTAATAATTTTTGTAACTGTATCTTCAACTTCTTTAACTCTAGTGGTGCCATCTAACAAGGTGCTTTTGAAACTGGTACTATACCTAGTAATAGGTCGATGACAAACTCTATTTCTCAATCAGGAGGTATACCATAAAGATCATCAGGAAAAACATCGAAAAACTCCCTAACTATGGGAATGTCATTAAGAGAAACCTTGTCATCCTTGTCTACCATGACATAAGCCATATACCCTTCACACACTTTCATCAGCAACTTCCTTGCTTTTACAGCAAACACTAAAACCTTATAAATATTTTGTGTCCCACAAAAACGAAATTCTAATTCTCTGAGTATACGAAAGATAATCTCTTTAGTAGTGCAATCTATACTAGCATGGTAAGTTGCTTACCAATCCATCCCTAACAAAATATCAAAGTCATGCATTTTTGGACATAAGAGATTTGCTAGAAAGTCTCTCCCCTCAAAACTCACAGTATAAGATTTATAAACACGACTAATCAAAACAGAACCACCTGAAGGAGTAGCAATTGATAGATGACAATCTAAAGGTTTAGCTAGTTTCTCTAAATACTCCACTCAATAAATAAAAGCACAAGATACAAAAGATCGTGTAGCACCCGAATCAAATAACACCTTAGCTTTCTTAGAAAACATAAATAATGTACCTGATACCACATCATTAGAAGCATTAGCATCCTGCATAGTCATGTTAAAGACACGGCCTTTAGTCCTTGGGCTATTTGCTTGACAATCCCCTGCTCGAGTACTAGTGCTAGAGTCTCACCTCTTTGGACAATCTTTAATCATGTGCCCCCTTTGACCATAACCAAAACATGCACCTTTTTTTCGATGATAATCCCACGGTGTGTCTCGCCACAATAATCACAAAGGGTTGCATTATTTTGAGAAAAGCCATCTCTGGCTTTTTTTGAAAAGAGCCACATTGTCTTTGAGAAGAAACCACTACTGGTACCCTTCTAACTTGACCTGTTATTACCACCATTCTAGGATTCTACTTGTTTCGAGTATCCCTCTCATTCTGAGATTTCACGAAATACCTCTCAGCAATTATAGCTCAATCCACCATCTCTACATAAGTGTTCAGTTTCAAGTCTACCAGTTGAGACTGAACGGCTAGACATAGGCCCTCAAAGAACAATCTTGCTTTAGCAGCGTCACAAGGAATGGTTGCAAATTAGGATAGAAAGTTAAACTGTTCTTCATATTTATCCACTATTTTATTTCCTTAAGTCAAACAATTAAAATCCACCTCCATCTTGATTATATGCTAGGATTATTGTAGCTTAGAGTTAGACTAGAAATTTTGCAGAGGTTGAGGTAACTTTTTGGAATTGCCGAATTTATTGAAAATCCTAGAGATCAAATTTTGTTCTTTATTTTTAATATGTTATTCTAGACATAAACATGAATTTGAGGGATTTTATTTCTTAAAAGGTTGAGATTTGAAATTATTATGAATTTTGAAGTTTCTACTTAAAATCTATAAAACTACAGATTATGTATCTTTATGAATTAAGAAATTATTTAACAAATGCTAGAGACGTTGAAAAATTCTAAAATTTTATATGCATTTTTTTAATATGATTTATGTGTTTACTCTAAATTTTTATGTTTTTTCGACTTATAGAAAAATTGTTCTAAAAGTTTTAAGTTGAACATACCAACCTGGAAATTTTTGGATAGAACTCACTGGTAGAAAACGAAAATCCTTTAAAAATAGTTTTGACATTAAATTGTTTTGGAGAATTTTCTAGGACTTACGACAGCCATGCACCACCTTTGTCCACATTTGTATGTCTAGTTTACTTTTGCAAAATCCTAGGGTAATCAGGTTGTATTTGAAGTTTCTAAAATTTCTAGAGTAGCCACTGCTCAATGAAAGAGACATAATTAGAACGATTTATGTTAGGAATTTTTGTAAAAGTTTTGTGGCACGATTTAGTTACTGAGTATATGATCTTGTTGTAACACTTTTTTATTATAATTCCATAGGATCTTCATTAGACAGGTAGGACCTAGCATATATTATCTTTTAGATTGATTGAGGTAAGTAACATCATACATATACTGAAATGCAAGTGTAACATGTTTATGATTAAAAAATTTATAATGCATTTCGATATAAGATTTTACGATTTAATTTCTGTTTTGGAATTAAGATTAGAAAATTCTAGAGTTCTAGTAAAGTCTTTAACTGTTTCTCGAAACCATTTTATGTACTATTTTTAGTAAAAGGAAATTTTAATAATTTTAAAAGATCAAAAAATTAAATACGTATTTGAGTATTATGTTATGTGTTTAATTTTTAAGATGACTTTAACTTATTGCCCATAGTTTTTTATTGTTATAGTCTAAAGTATCTAAAATTTGGATTCAGTCGTGGTATTAGTGTGCACAGGACTTCTGAAATCTGGGTCGGATCACTGAGTTTACGAATGATACTATATAACGAGAGTTATTAATTATTTTTCTCTGAAGTTTTGATGTTATGAATGGTTATATCTCTGTTTTCATTAAAGTATGGATCATAATTTAAAGTATTGAACTATAAATTATATGATTCTTTTATAATCGTATTTAAGATACTAAAAGTTGTGTATGATTTTACTTATCGAGTTTACGGCTCATCCCACGTCTCCAGCATTTTGCATATTAGACTTGGATGTGTTAATTAAGCTTGGTTGTCGATTTTTGGAGCTTTAATTTTATTCAAAGTTATGCCTTAATAAAAAGACTTGAGTATTTTATTGTATTGAAACCTTGAGTTTGTCAGACTTTGTTTTAGTAGAGAGATACTTCGTACCTCATTATGTTATTTGATATTTACTTTTCTTAATAAGCTGAATTTTTTGTTTAGAGATTAATTAATGGTATCTCTATAGTCTATAAGCATTATTTGGGTATCAGTTTTGAGGCGTTACGTATTTAGTGGCAAAGTCATGTTCAAGTAGTGGTCCAGCCACATGTTACATTCTTATACAAACATATATGAATAAGTGGTTGTTCTATGAGTTAGATGGAGTTGACCCAGCCAACTAATTTAAGTGTTACAAGATTATAAAATTATTTATTTTTTATTAAACATGAAAATATATTTTTCACTATCTATTTACTTATCTATTTCTTTCTTTTTATTAGATCCACTGCTTATTAAATTACTTTCTATTTTGGCTTGCTATGTTAAATCTAGAAAACTCATTTTCATTTAAGATATTTTTAGTAATTGTGCTTCATTTTCTTTTCATTATAATAAGAAAAAGATAATTTCAATTATTTGTATTTTAATTTTTACTAAAACTTATGTTGTAAAATTTATCATCTTGTTGGAATTTCTTTACTATAATTTTCATCACATATTTATTCATTTATTTTAGATTTTTGCAATCAAGTATTCTTATGGAGTGTTTGTTTTCTAATTTGAACTCTTAATTTAACATATTTTATTTTAATATGTGTGTTTTTTTTTTAACTTAAGATTATAAAAGGCTTAAATTTTATCTTAATGCCTTCTTTTTTTCTAGCTTTCTGAATTACCATTGTATAATTCATTGATGACATGTTTATATATAATCTATAATTAATTTTTTAAAACATTATCATCTACATCTCACTTATTTTAAACATTATTATTCAAATCCCATTTACATAAGATGCTTCTTTGAACACACACACACACACACACACACACATATATATATATAATGCGCGCACACACACACACACACACACACATACATACATACATATATATATATATATATATGTAATGCATTTCAAAAATAAAACTCACAATAGAATTGATTAATTTTTAACATTTTAAGATAAAATAATTAAAATTACACACACACACACATATACATACATACACACACATATACATACATACATACATACATACATACATATATATATATATATATATATATATATATATATATATATATATATATATATATATATAATGCATTTCAAAAATAAAACTCACAATAGAATTGATTAATTTTTAACATTTTAAGATAAAATAATTAAAATTACATTTTCAATATTTAAATAATTACACATTAATTTTGTCAAAATGATTATTCTAAATATATATAATATGTAAGAAGAAAAAAAAAACACAAGTAAAAATAATATCAATAAGGACATATGTGTAAAATATTAATTTAAGACATTTTAATTGAAATTTTAAAAAATTATATATTTAGACCTATTAAAACTTTTAATTTATAGATATTTCGTTTTTTTTTTTAAAAGAACTTTAGATTAAGACCTAAGGTCAAATTCTTAAGAACAATATTTTTATTTGTTTCATAATAAAGAAAAGATGTATATGTTGTAGGTGTCTTTTACATGTTTTTATAGAATTTTTATAGATTTGATACTTAATATTTTATTAAAATAAAAATTTTATTTTGTTTAAGTTATTAATTTATATATTGCAAATTACTTAATGAATAATTTCTACTGCCCATTATTGTAATTTAGGTGAATATGCTACTAATTAATAGGATTTGAAAAATTGGATGAAAATACTAGATTTAATGATGATGAATAAATTTTATATGATTGATTTGTTTTTAAAAATTTTATAATGATAACATATTTCAAGGACAATGGTTTATTTATACTTTAGAGAAGTAAAAAATGAGTCTTATAAGCATATGTAGACTCATTGTATCTAAATTTTAAATTTTAAAATAATACACGAAATCTTTTCTAAAATTAATTGAAACTACTTATCAAATTTTAATTACTCATTAGTAAAAATCCAATTTAAAATGATATCTTTCTAATAAATTATTAAATAAATAGGAAAAACCATTTTTCAAGGTCCAAGGTGTTTCACACTCTGACACTAATCTGCAGAATTCTAATATAATATGTTATGAATAACTTAACAGAAGTTTGTTACGACACACTTAATAGAGATGAATTTCTAGATAACTGTATTCAATCTGAAATAGCCTTTATATAGGTCTTTCATCAGCTAAATGATAACGTGAATCCATAAATATAGGACCACGATCTACCACTAAACCGCTACTAACTTGTAGAAAAATAATAAGACAACTCACATGCCTAATATTATTCACTTGAAGTCGCCATAACATGACAAAATTAAAGTCAATAATTTATTCCTAAATAATAGGACACAATATCTACACAATATCTACATATATAAAACTCTAATATTCCCTCCCTTAAACTGAATATTAGGAAATGTTCAGTTTAATTCTCATGCAAACCCCTCTCTCAAATTGGATCTTTAATAATGCAAACTCTACGTAACTTCCTCGACATCAAAAAACTTACCAATTTGAGAGGTTTGATGAAGGTATCAGCCACTTGATCTTCACTTTTGCAGTAAATAAAATCAATGATTCCATCTTTTGTATCACGTAAGAAAAGATATCTCACATTTATGTGCTTACACCTTTCATGTAGAACAACATTCTTTGGAAGCTTAATAGCTTACCTGTTGTCACAAAATATTTGAGTAGAAACTAGTTGCTTGAACTGAAGTTCGAATCTTCCTCAACCAAAGTGTTTGAAATGCACAAGAAGTTGCTGCAACGAACTCAGTTTCTGTTGTTGACAAAATGACTATTGGTTGTTTCTTTAATGACCATGAAACTGCTATAGAACCCATCATATACACATATCTGGATGTGCTTTTTCTGTCATCCAAATCTTCTGCATAATCACTGTCTGTGAACCTGAACATTGTAGAGTCTTGTTTTGTCCTATAAAACAGACTATATTCAATAGTGCCACGCAAATAACATAAAATCCTCTTTGCAGTAGATGAACCTCTTCTGGACTCTCCATATATCTACTAAAGAGACTGATTGCATATATTATATCAGGCTGAGTTTTTTTTAAGTACATTAAACTCCCAACAGTTTATTTATAAACTGTACTATCAAATTCTTTGCATATAGGATTTTTCACAAGCTTCAATCCAAACTCAACTGGAGTAGTAACTGGGTTGCAGTCCTTCCTCTGAAACCTTTCTAAGATCTCCTAAACATATTTCTTCTGAGAATTAAATATTCCAGTAGCTATTTGCATAATTTCTATGCTAAGAAAATTGTGCATCATGCCAAGATCAAACATATCAAACTTATGCATATAGACTCCTTAAATTTCTCAAACATAGTAATATCAGTTCCAGTAGAAATCAGATAATCTACAATTAGACATACCACAATCATCTTTCCTTCATCTCTAATTTTTGTGTAAAAAGTATGAGCATATGGCCGCTTTTGAAAACCTTTCTTCAAGAAATAGCACCTATACGACTATACCAAGCTTGGGGTGCTTACTTTAGTCCATAAAAAGCTTTTCTCAGTTTATAAATTTTATGCCCACTACTTTAATAATATAACTGGGAGGTTGATCAATAAATACCTCTTCTTATAAATCTCCATGTAGAAACGCTGATTTCATATCTAGTTGGAAAATGGGCCAAGAGTTTTGAGCTGCTGCTGTAATCAACAATCTGATTGTATCATACCTAACGACTAGGAGCAAACACCTCCTTGTAGTCCAAGCCAAACTCTTGTTTGTAGCCTTTACCACCAAGCGTGCCTTGTATTTGTCAACTTTACCATTTTCCTTCAACTTTAAACCCACTTCACACTAATTGCCTTCTACCCTTCTAAAAGATTAGTGAATTCCCATGTATTGCTTCTCTCAATGGCTGCTAACTCCTCATCCATAGCCTTTTGCCATTTTTCCTCTTTGATAGCTACTTCAAACATTATAGGATCACAATCTGAAAATAGGGGAAAATATGTAAGTGGATCTTTATTATCAAGTCTTGGTACTTGATAATTTGACATCGGTGCTGATCTTCTTCTAACTCGTTGAGAACGAGAGCTTTCTAGAGTAATAGCTTCTGCAGTTGACTTTGTTACAACTGATGTAACAGGTTCTGTCGCTAACGACAAAATAGGACGTATTAGAACTAGTTCTAATGCTGCTACAGTTTGTTGTTGCTGTATTTCTTTATTTTCACCATTAAAATCTACTAGAATTTTATGTCCACATGTATTATTACTCTAAAACCAAGTTTTCTCCTCATCAAAAATGACATCACGACTTGTGATAATTTTCTTAGTCATAGGATTATACAACTTATAATCCTTTTAAATAATCACTAACACCAAAAAAGACACATTTTTCACCTTTGTCATCTAATTTCTTTCTCTTCTCATCTGGAACATGGGCATATGATATACACTCAAATACCCAAAAATGATCAACAACAGGTTTATGCCCACTCCATGCTTCTTCTGGAGTTATATTTTAAAGAGGTTGTGTAGGACACCTATTCAAAATATAAACACTCCAATTAATTGCTTTAGACCAAAAGCTCTTGGAAAGCTCCATTGTAGAAGACTTCAGACCAGGTTAAGAATAATACGATTCTTTCTCTCACAAACCCCATTTCATTGAGGTGAGTAGGTTGCTATCAACTACTTTCTAATTCCATGCTTGTCACAAAAATCTCTAAATGCTTGTGAGTTGTACTCTCCACCACGGTCATTGTGCAAGATTTTAATTGGACAACCAGCTTTCTTCTCAACTAGTGCTTTGAATCCTTGAAAAATTCTTTTGACTTTTTATGCAAAAAATATGCCTAGGTTTTTCGGCGAAAATCATCAATGAAGGATATAAAATATCATTTACCTCTATTGGATAGTGGCTTTATTGATCCATATAAATCTGAATGCACTGGTTCAAGCACTCTCCTTGCTCTCCAAGCCTTCCCTATTGTAAAAGCATCTCTATATTGTTTGCCAACAACACAATCTTCATAAATCTTTGAAAGAGATTCGAATTTTGGAAGTTCGACAACCATATTTTTCTATTGCAAGTGTTGTAACCCTCCAAAATTGAGATGACCATAGTGATAGTGCCATAACCATGCTATTTCTTCTGATTTTGTAGCCAGACATGAGTGATTGGCGTGATGGAGATAGAACGAAAACATCTGATTTGTTGTCATTTTCACTTGGGTAATCAAACCCATTTTGTCATCTTGGACTCGACAAACTCCATTCTTGATACAAATCTCATAGCTCTTTTCTTAAAGCTATCTAACACTAAAAAGATTAGTTTCCAACTCTGAAACATACAAAACATTAGAGATTGACTGAGAATTTCCCTTGGCTTGAATGGAAATCCTTCCTTTACTCATAATCGAAATTGTTGAGTCATCACCAAACTTAACAGAATTTTTGAAGGATTCATCCAAATAACTAAACAGATTTCTGTCACCATACATGTGATTACTATAACGAGCAACTAAATCTCATTACTATAACGAGCAACTAAATCTCATAAATTTCTTTGATAGTCTTCTTTAGTTGGACATACCATAAGAAAGGAAATTTCTTATTCTTCCTTTTTTGTAAAGTTGGACTTCTCACCACGTTTTTTTATTCAAATTTGTACGGCACTTAGTACTAATGTGATCATGCCTATGACAACAGTAATATTCAACCTTCGACTTGTCTCCAGACCTTGATTTTTGTCTTGACGAATTCTGACCATCACAACCTCTCCCATCTTATTGGAAATCAGCACCTTTCTCCTTTGATTTTTGTCGCTCATTCTTGCCTTTCCAACTCTTTTTGCCATGTCCAACTCCTTTGGAATTTGTGGCTACTTGCAAGGCTTGTTCCTCCTTGTCTTGTTAGACAATTTTCTGCTCAAGTACCAACACTGAGCTTTGCAACTCGTCAATTGACAATGTGTCAATATCTTTTCATTCTTCAATGACACAAACAATATAATTAAATTTGGATGTTAAATAATGAAGAATCTTCTCAATAATAGTAACATCATCAAGCCTTTCTCCATTGATTCGTCGCTTACTTGCGATTGTCATCGTCTTTGAGATATAATTTGTAACCGATTCTCCCATCTTCATTCGTAGAGCCTCAAACTAGGCATGAAGTGCTTGAAGATGTACCCTATTTGCCCTTACTATCACTTGGAACTTCTTCTTCATAGAGTCCTAAATTTGCTTGGAAGTATCCTTGTTAAGGATTGTTTCCATGATAAAGTGATAGCTTGGAACAAGTAGTTTTTTGCCTTGAGACCTTTCAACCTCTACCCCTCAACCTTTGCTTTCTGCGTATTCGTAAGAGTAACTCCAGCTATTGGTTCAACAATTCTAGTAGCCAAAACCTGCCAATACTCCTTAGACCTGAAGAAGTTCTCCATTAATATACTCCAATGATCATAGTGACCACCAAAGCGAGGAATTGTGGGCTATAAATAATTCTCTGAGGCCATGACTACTCTTGCAGTAAAAGTGACTCTCAAGCTTACTTTTTCCCTCTTGTGGCTCTCTCACTTGGCTCTTGTTGGCTAATCGCAGCTATGATATCACAGTTACACACTCTCACACTAATTTGCTGAATCTAATATCCTATGTTATGAATAACTTAACAGAAGTTTGTGACGACACACTTAACAGATGTGAATTTTTAGATAACTTTATTCAATCTGAAATAGCCTTTATATAGCATTTCATTAACTAAATGTTAACGTAAATCCATGAATATAGGACCACGATCTACCACTAAACCAGTACTAACTTGTAGGAAAATAATAGGATAACTGACATGCCTAATATCACTCACATGAAGTGATCAAGTCATGACCAAATCAAAGTCAATAACTTATTCTTAAAGAATAGGACACAATATCTGCATAATATCCGCATAAAACTCTAACACAAGGTAAACTACTTATAAAATTTTTGTTTGTGTTAACTGTTATTAAAAATTTCAAAATCTAATTTCAAACTAATCATAGTTTTTTTTTATTCAACAATTCTATCTGAGGATTTTTTTCTTTCTTTTTGTTTACAAGTGGATAAATTTAAAATTCAACCAATTTTAACTCAAATTCTAATTATCACATGACAAATATACAAGCTTAGAAGAT
Source organism: Boswellia sacra (assembly GCA_013180625.2). NCBI lineage: Eukaryota > Viridiplantae > Streptophyta > Magnoliopsida > Sapindales > Burseraceae > Boswellia > Boswellia sacra. The sequence goes on along the minus strand of SNVD02013979.1, from coordinate 3,129 downwards.
TAAAAAGGAAAACAAGCTCTGACATGAAGGATTAGGTAATGCTTTAGTAGGAAACTAATTAATTACTATATATAAGTACGCTTGAATGAAAATTCTTTTTTGATTTACACAAATATCACAGTTCAGAATGAGTTACATTTATCTTTATAGTTAAACAAAATAAAAGAAATGTGAAAGTTTGACTAGTTAGAATTAACTTCTCACTGTGATGTCTGCGTCATATTAATCCCAAAATGCATCTAAAGTTGTAAATACAAAAAAAAAAGTATGAAATTATTGACATTCATAATAAAATATCTAAAGCAAAAAAAGAAAAGCATATGAAATTAATTGAAAAAAAATGACCTAAAACGTATGTTGTTCCTTTATTTGTAAACCGCTATTCAATGAGAGTCCTTATTGCCTAAATTATTGTATATAAATATCATTCATTAGCCAATAACGAACAATTTTTAGAATTCTATAATTCTTAATAAAAGTCATCATTCAATAATTCCTCCTCTAATGTTTCCTTTTTATCGGTAACTTTTCTCTTACTTCCTTTCACTTTCTCCATATTCAAACTAGGGATGGACAATAAGGTCCTATTGTCTAGAGAAATTTAGGAACTTTCAATCTTTCGTCTTTATAAAGTTTAATTTACAAAAACCTTTATATATTTCAAACAATAGAAAACTCAAATTAAAAGTAGAAAATTCATTCTTTATCTTCAATTTAATAAAAAAGAATGTTTCGTATCATTCAATGATCGAAATAGTATTATAATTAGCCACTCTTCCACAACAAACTTTTTCTGAAGTTAATTAATTGTAAACTGAAACCCTACCTAAAATTCTTTCTTTATTTTTCTTTTTTCTTTGAATCTCTCTCATTTTTAGACATAGAGAAGTTTGTGACTTTCTTGATTTGATTATGGGTTATTTTGTTAAATTAAATTATCAATTACTGAAGTCCAAGTTGTACTTCTTTCGTCTAGAAGGACAGACGGTGTCACAAGACTTTTTGTTGATATGTGGATTGTCCTGCGATAGTGCTAAGCACCTGTTTAGCTAGCTACTCGATAAACCGCACTCTAGACCACCCAAGGTTAACACACAAAATCTGCATGTCGTGCACACACAAATTTTTTGACACTAGGCATAATGAATTTATAAAAGCACTGACTTTCAACTTTTCTTTTTTTCCTCAAAGAAAAGATTACAAATGTCGCCCCAAGGTATTGAGTTGGAAACACACTCTAGCCTAACTCACACAAGCTAGAAGCACAATTGCTTCCTTAAGCAATTCTCTCAATGCGTATACTCTTTTGTTGTATCTAGTGCGTGTCTTTTTCCAACCCCCACCCTTGGTACAATTTATAGGCAAAAACCAACCAACGCCTCTGGTTGATAGGTCCTAAATCAATGTACTGCACGCCACATGGTCCATGTAGTTGACCATCCCAACTACTAGGTGAGGTGGCACACTCCTACGCTGCCACACGCATCCCCCACTACCCATGAGTGGAGATCATAGCTTAGAACATGGGAGTAACTTCCTCAAGCCACTTCCCATTTTCGCTCCTATATTCTAAGGACATGGTTGAGTGGACTCAACCACCAAGTTAGTGGGGAAGTGCAGCCCACCATTTCTGCTGCCACTTCCTACACTCTAGGAAATGCCTTCTCCCCACTTTACCCACTACCTCCTTAATTTTAAGAGCCAATATCCCCCTGGATATGTGCCATGATTTATACCCACTAACACCACCAAGTTGCACCATGAACCGCTGCTGCGCGCCATATCGCCAGATGCCATGTGCCATATTGTTGCATTTTTGTGCGCTACCTGTGCGCTTGCCTGCTACCTCGCAAGCGTCCTAGCCCGCATGCATGACTGTGCTAATGTTTATTGTGCTACATTGCCCCAACGTGTGGATTGTATCGCTGTGTCATGCCCAACTCCCCTGTGCGCTCCACACATCACGCCCGCAACCCGTGCGTGCGTATTATCCCATTGTACCACGCTTATCTCTATGTGCGCGCCACACTACGCTCGCTACCTGTGCGTGCGTATTGCTTCGTTGCGCTACACATCCCCTTGTGTTAGTGTTCACATTACCTTGCGCTTACCCTCGCGCATCAATGCCTCATCACGCCACGCAACGTCTCCGCACCTTGCTTAAGCGCTCACCCGTGCGCTTCTCGTTGGCATGCACCACTGCTGCCCCATCCAAGCCATGGCATAGCGTAAGGTATGTTATGCTAGCCATGTACGAATATTAAGGGTGTAACAGACGGTAGCACGCTAGCATATTCAAAATTGATGACATATAGTTTATTCATTTTATAACAAGAGGGTAGATAAATAATAATATGTCAACCTCAATTATAATTTATTTGTCACATATTTTTACTGGGTTAATAATTAATATATAAGAATATAAGAATATAAGATACTTGAATACTATATACTCACACAATTTGGAGTCAACAAAATTAAAATTTAGATTATAGGAATATTATTTAGGATTTAAAGTTACCTATGAATTGAACCTCATAGGATTTAGACATAAAATTATGCTGGTAATGGTTAGAGGAATAATAGTTAACCAAAGCATAGAATAATATGTATTAACTCCAAGAATATATCTAACTCAGGTAACGGCGGAATAAAAAATATGTTTTAATAATTTACTCAAATATATCTAAGCTAGTATATTTAATTTGAAGGATATCCAATCGCCAATGAAAAGTAACTAAATGAATGGGTTATAATGTTTTCCTTTTGGTAACCACTGATGATGCCAAAAAAATGTCACCGCTGATAATGAGATACACATCTGAAATGCACCCGAATCTATGTTTGAAAAGACTGAAGAGGACTGACAAGACCAGCCCCTAGTTGCACAGGCAAATCATGCCTAAAAGTGTGGACTAGCGACTGTTTCTTAATTCTTGTCTTTCTCATGGAAGAAACTTGAAATAATTTCCATTACAACCACAAATAAAATTTTTTCAACAATATAACTATTACAACCTTAACACATCCTCATACCATCACGTGGTTGGGCCTCCAGACTTTCTAACTAGATCAAATTTTGCTTTCACCTGGGGAGGAAAAATTTTTAAAAAGAAAGAAAAATAAAAA